>WBNO01018350.1:32912-62042 GCA_013400575.1 Peucedramus taeniatus
ATGTTTGTAATTTTCTCTCGTGAAATAAAGTAAATCCAGGAAGTGCCTTTAATTCTGAGTGCTGTTGTGTGCAAACGATTTTCAGCTCCTTGCAGAAGGAAATTAGCGTGTAACAGCCATACTCAATCATTTGAAATGTAAATGTTCTGTCAGAAATTAATAAATTACCTGCATAAGACTATAACCTGCAAAACAGAGCAAGAGTGAAAATCTACTCCTACAAGTATTTAAATAGAAATGCAACTTAAAATCAGCAAACTCTGAATTTGCTGCTCTTTCAGAATACAGACAATATTGGTCCTACCTTTCAACTTAATACATATCAAATTATATAATTATCATTACAATTACTAAAAGAGTATTGCTCTTGATAAGAGTGGACCACTGTGTGGCTAGTTTTCAAACTCATCCATCACCATTCATCTCTTCTTCTTTTATGTTTTTCTTCTTTCTTATGTGGCTTGGAACAATCTTTCAAGAAGCACTCTGCTGTGAGCATCGGCAGAGAGCACACTCATAAATTCAGTATTACCAAACAGCACAATCCCTACCATAAAATTTTTTTGCTTTGCAAATTTTGCACATATTTTTCAGGTTTCAGGCAACATTTAAACCATTCTACCAATAAAGTAATTCAGAGAAGCCAAAGTATTCTCATAAATTACATTTGGTAAATAAGTGAAACTGTCGATACTTGACAGGATTTTTTGATCTCAACAGACTGAAAACTAATAAAACATAGAGTGTTACCAACATTACAAACAAAATCTCTCTACTTCATGATTTCAGTAAGGGGAATAGTATCTGAAATTAAGTAAAACACAAAATTAAAAGAAACACGAAAAAAATTTTCTTCCACCCGTTCCCAAAACACCAGATTTGACTTGCATATACAACAATCTACTGATCTTCCCTTCCAGTAACTAAAAGTCAGAACCAGATGTTCTCTATATTACCAAATTATAATCTATCAGTATAGCACATACTTTAAAAGCATCACTTTTACTACTAATATAATAGAAATATGCAAGAATCAGTAAAATGAGAAACCCACCTCTCCATTGTTTCTCTGCCCAGTCTGCACACTCTCAATCATCACAGTTCTGGAAAATCACTGTTTCTTTATATTGCTATTTCCCTCAGGAGTTAAATGAAAATAATATCCATGAAACCTGTTGTCATTCTGCATTAAATCTCTGTTGAGTACTTTGATATTCTCAAATGTAATGTCCTCTCTAAGAAGCATATACAGTGGTCATTTTTACTTCTATATATGATTCTGATACTATGTCTGCACTGCATACGAAGACACCAAGAGCTTCCTAAGGATCATTTATCACAACACATTCTACTACTACTACTACTACTACTACTACTACTACTAAAGTATTCCACTTATTTTGAATCAAGTTGTAGCACTAGCACAATCCAAGGATTTGTTTCTAAATGACAATGTGTCTTGCCTTGAACGGGTGACCAGGTCATAATCCTTCCACAGTAGTGGCTGGTTAGATTGCTTTAATTAACAGGCACTGTTAACAATTACTTGAAAACAGATAGTCCTGTTAAAAAACAAAATGGTGATCCAAATTTCACATTTTTTTCCGGCAGCAAAACTGCTAAGGTTTTATTGATCTATTTATCCAACATTATTGTTAGCTGTACCTCTTTGCTCTTAATATAAATGAGAAAACTGGAAAATAAGCCAACTACACTTACAAAACAGTACAAAGACCGAACATTAATATCAATGACTGAATTTTTTCCACATAATTCAAAACTACAGAGTGAAAATTTGGATTTCATATGCAGCAGCAGGTTTTGATATAATTTACTATTTTCTATTTTTGTGGGTAAATTGTTCAGCTGCTTATTTTTGAGAAGAAAGAAAAAAGTAAACCAGCAAAACCCCCCACCCTTAATCTCTAATCACACAAAATAAATACTCTAAAATGTAACAACATTAGATAGTGAGGCCTGAAGTTTCTCCCTTAGGAAAGCTATTTTCAGTTCTCTTGCTACATGGGACCAGCTCGCTGCCAAGAGCATGTGTTCTTGGATGGGGCTGCAGTTCTTGAGGATGGATAAAGCCTCCTCAGCTGGAAAAACCTGGCTGCAGAAGGAGCTATGAGAAGAAACACTGAGTGCTGCCCATCCTTGTTCTGAAATGTTCTGAAATTTTTCTTCTTGTTTTTTTTTCCTATGTTTGTTTTTGTTTTCTTGTTTTTTACTCTAATTGGAATGGGACTCCTTTCATACCAAGAGCAGAAAAGGAGCCAAGGACTCCCTCAAGCTGACTACAGACTAGACAATTTCCAGTATTTTTTGAGGAAATAGCACAAATACCAGAATGGAGGAGAACATAACATAAGCCGCCCTTATTCTCTACTACATTTCTATTACTCCTGCTCAATAACTGAATTTTCATCTGGGCACAATGTTTTTAAACTCTAGCTTAAGGTTGGCAGACAAACAAAACAACCACAGAAAATTAAGACTTCTGAGACCCTTAGCCTTTTATGGTGTTCTTTTAAAAATTGGCTGTGTAGTATTTGTCTCAATCAACTATTTTTGACCATGTTCCTACGGAAAGCTTGTGTCAGGTGCAATAATTGGTATAAGAGGGACTAGACCCAATCAGAATAGCTTTCACTATTTTGCACACACTGAGACAGAGTGTGAAATTAGCCATGCCAGTGGGCTTCTTCCCTCCAGAGTATGGCTTGATGCAACCTGCGTGCTGCCATCAGGTAGAGTCTGCACACAGCAACCCAGCTGGTCTCTGTGAGCACAAGTGAGAGACACCTTTGTTGTTGAGGCTCCTGGTTCTTCATTTCAGGACATCAATTGTAGGAGCATCTGAGGAGTAACAGGTTAGGAAAACTGAAGGTGAAGGAAGACCTTCAAGGAATCTGTTCCAGAGCTTTGCTCATCCTTATTTGCCTTCTCTGCACTTTTCCAGCTCTGTTCCATGTCTTTGGTGTGGGGAGAAATGGAGCTGTGACAAGCAGTGAGATGACCTTCCTGGGGACACCCTGTCACAACAGCAAAATCCCATCTCTGAGTCATAACATTTGGAGTGCATGAATTTATGTGCCATGTTAGGGTTGTATTTTGCCTACAAGCATCATTCGACATTTGTCTACACCCAGCATTGCTTGATAATGATTTATTACCCAGGCATTTGCCTTGTAAGGACTTTCTGCAGCTCCTTAGCTGGTCCTTTGTGGTTTACTGGGGCATTGACAAACTTCTTGTTTTGCAAACTTCAGCATTCGCCTCCTTTGCTGAGTTGTTTATGAATACACAGAAAAGAGCAGGTCCCCCCACAAATGTCACCTCACCTCACTGACTCCTGCTCTCTATTATCTAGCTGCCTGACAATGCAAGTATTGCCTCCCCTGTACCTCTAAGGGGTTAACTCTTCCCAACACAGATGTGAATGGTGTCCCTCCTATTAATGGTCGCTTGACAAGTATCTACTGTTTTGTGTCTGTACACTAATGACAATTCAAGATTCAAAAAAAAAATATTCCAATCAATTGCAATGGACCTACTAGATTTGCTACACTTTGCTGATCTACTCCCCCACTCAGCTTTGATGATTTGTGCCTACTGCTTTTAGGGAAGAGCTGTGTCCTGGTTTCAGCTGGGATAGAGCCAGCTTTATTCATAGCAGCTGGTACAGAGCTGTGTTTTGGATTCAGTATGAAAATCACACTGGTTACACAGTGATGTTTTGGTTGTCACTCAGTAGCATGTATCCTGTGTCACAGACATGTCAGGCTCTGTATCTGACCCAAAAAATGTGATTTCTGGGGCTTTGTAAGTTTTCTGAGCATTTTTATTCACTCACTCTGCACAAAATGTTAAGTTAAACTAGTTGTCTCAGAAAATAACAGAAAAAGGAGAGACACTAATTCAGCAGGAAGACTGAATCCTGACTTGGGCAACAGTTGTGATCCAAATCTGTCCTGGAAGCATGTATTTTAAACTTTCCATACTACTTCATCTTTGAGGATGAAAGAAGGATTTCATTTTCAACAGTTTTCAATGCACACCACTCTAAATACACCAAAAGTAATTAAATTAAAAAAAAAAAAAGAGAAAACATACAAATGGAAAAAAAGTCCCTTACAGTAAGAAACCTCCCACAACATTGAACTGAAATGCTCAATATGTATTTCTGTCTCCTCTAAAGAGAATTCATTTTCTGTATTTTTTGTTTTATGAACAATGAACTATTTTAAGCTTCTAAATTGCTGTATGATTCACACTGATGATAAAAGCCAGCAGAACACATTTGAACTTTGCACACATCCATCTCTCCTTGTTTTTAATGGTTTAGAACAGCCCTAATGTATTTACACAGGTTAAGCAGCTTAAAAGCTGGAACACAGGAAACCTTTGGGCTAAGCTCAATATGATTAAAGTTCACAGTAATGGATGAAAAGAAGAAGAACACACTACAACAACAAAAAAACTTCTAAACAACTGTTTTGCAAACACTTAAAATTGCACACTTAAAGAAGCGTGCAAAGAACACAAAGAACACAAGTGTAAAGAACACTTAAAGAATTCTGTTGTTCAAAAAACAACTAAGTACAGTTTTCTCACATTAAAAAGACTTTTATTACAAAATTTTCTTAATTTTTCAAAAGATACTTTGGCAAAAGGATTAAATATTACATCTGGAATATGTCCTTATGTAGTACATTTCATGCTTTAAAGTAACCCATACACCTAAGAATCCATTTTCTCCAGTAAGGCACTTCACAAAATGAAAGAAAAATGAAGTAAATTAGAAACTTTTGTTGTGCTCATGGTTCTACAACTACAACTATAATATGACAAACATCTGTAATTGCATTTCAAGGAATTGAAAGCAGAGATTTATCTACTTGGAAATCTATAAAGATATTTTAAGTGGCTCAAGTACCACAAATACAAAATATTATGGTAACTCATCAAAAATACAGATAGCAGTTAGATAAGTAACCTTGAGGGTGGAGAAACAAAAGTCTTCTTCTTTTACAATTTCAATATTGATATTTCACTAAAAACAGTTTGTTCCAAAATCACGAAATCTTTTGTAGCTTGAACAGGTTTCTCTCTCATTTATGCAATTCAGTTTAACTAACTCTTAAAATTCTTTAAAAGCATTTTAAAATAGTGAAACTTTTATAAAATATGTTTTAAATTCACATTCTTTTTGTACTTCATTAGTACAAAATTGTACTAATAGTACTTCATTAGTACATTCACATTACTTTTTGTACTAATATACTTCATTAGTATATTAGTCAAGTCTAGGAAAAGGAGGTAATGAGCATCAGGTGGCCTACATGCAGAGGTGTTTAGCTTGGTGCTCTCACTTTCAATATTACAGAATTTATTAGGTTGGAAAAGATCTCTGAGATCATCAAGTCCGACCTGTGACTGAACACCACCTTGTCAACCAGACCATGGCACTGAGTGCCACTTACAGTCTTAAACACCTCCAGGGATGGTGACACCACCATGTCCCTGGGCAGTCCATCCCAATGTTCAGTCATCCCTTCTGTGAAAAAAATTCTTCCCAGTGTCCAACAAAATCCTATCCTGGCACAGCTTGAGACCGTGAGCTCTCTTCCTGTCGCTGGTTTCCTGGGAGAAGAGACCAACCCCACCTGGCCAGAACCTCCTTCCAGGCAGTTGTAGAGAGTGATAAGGTCTCCCCTGAGCCTCCTTTTCTCCAGGATAAACACCCCCAGCTTCCTCAGTTGCTCCCCACAGCACTTGTCCTCCCCAGCTGACCCTTCACCAGCTCTGCCACCCTTTTCTGGACTCACTCCAGCACCTCAATGTCCTACTGGAAGTCAATATTGTCAGTATGTATATTCATTATAGCTAAAGGATTATAGTTTTTGTAAGCTCTCCCAGTTTAAAGCAAAATTGTCATTTAAGGAAATACAAGCATAGCAACAGTGTGACTATTAGGTTTAAATCACATCTCAAAATCCCACTAAGTATCTCTAGTCACCTGTAGTCATTTGTAGTACCATAATAAATCATAATCATAATAAAATTAAACTCATCATAATAAAATTAAATTCATAGTATGTGTAGTCTATATTTCTTCAGACTTAAAAAAAACCTTTCAGAAAAAAAAAAAAAAAAAAGGAGGAAAGCAGGGGAACAACTTAATAAATAATACAAAGTCACACACAGTTAGGGGATCATTAAGGCTTATACTCCTGTGACAGCTGCAGCTTATCCTTTACTCTTTACTTAGGAAAAGACCTGCTGGTGGCTAAAGGTGCTCACACACAACATGGAAGTGCTAGACAGGAACAAGTGCTAGCTTGCTGTCTCAAATGATGCTATAATTAACATTTGTATTAATCTAGTCAGTATTTGGGTATGCAGAAGAAATTGGCAGGTTAGACTGTTTTGAAGGCAGGGAGGGAGCCAAGCATTGCACTATACTGCTGGAGTTTCTTTCGTCTCACTTAACGGTGCCAAATTCACAGTCCAAAGCAAATGTGTAGCAATCCAGTGACAATGCAGCCTTTTCCACAACATTTCATCAATATGTCTGAATGTGCTTCACACAGATCTGCTTTGAAAGGACAATGACACAGTGAGAGAAGTCCTTGTTTCTTGACCCTAGTGATTTTATAATGCTGCTTGCTAGCAAGTAGCTTGGCTCCAGTAGCAGACCTAAAAAAGCCTTCAAAAACTAAGCAGCTTAAAAAGAAAGTCAAATTTAACCTACCAACAAGTATATCTAGAATTGTATAGAGCACCTGTTTGTCCAAGTACCTTCCACAAGCACTTGCTGGTTAGCAGAAACATGTGCCAGTGACATTGCATTCTCCCGTACAACATACACCTTGGTCACTACCTGTCACCAAGGATGGCTAGGTCACTTCCAGCTTCTCCAAACTTCAGTCATCTGAGCTGAGATTCTCTAAATCAATGCACATCTCACAGTACAAATATTTTAGAAAACTTCACACGGGACAATAGAGCCTGAGTACAAGAAAAGGGGAAAATGGGTTTATAATTCAAAATACCATACTTTCTTCTTTGAAAAGCTCCAGCATTTGCATTTTTGTGTTTGCATCATATTTTATTCTGTGGGGAGAAGGGCTGCAGGATCATGCTGGCAACAATTAAAGCAAAAGTGAAAATTTCCTAGGACTAGCTGTGTCTTTCTGTCAGCTCTGAGCACCCCTATGAACTAAAGGAACACTACAGGGTACTCTGGGCATGTCAGCACTAGAGCAGCCCCATAAGACAGAGTGCTCCAGGGGTGGTTGATGCTTCCAGAATCTTTAACATGAAAGGCAACCTTTCATAATTCAGCTTGACCATGCTACACCGGGGAAGAAACATATATACACACTAATCTGTGTATGCTGACACACAGATGGAACACTATATCTGAACACAAGCTCCATTCAGATATAAAAGCGTGGGTGGCCATTTCGGAGTTTCCCATGGCAACAATTAGTTATGGGCCCACATTTGCATAAGTCCTTGCCTGTTGGAGGAAAAGCATAGTTTCTGCAAGTATGCAGATTTACTCAGAAAACAAATATGCACTGGAGAAACATGCACTTCAGTGCTTTCTCTGCTTGCGGGTGGTGTCCCTTACCTCCTGACAAGCATACAGACACCTTTCCCTGCCTCGGCGGAGGAGGCAGCCTGCCAGCTTCATGAGCACTGGAAGAGGAGATATAATTTTCTATCATTTTGTTCTGCACAATAAGTACAATGCTGTTGACAGAGGATATTGCACAACCTCAGCAATTTCATTCACCATAATATCTGATAAACTCAAACAGATTAAGAAGTTTATCCCTAAAGTGCCTTCTTGCTTTTCAGCTAGGGAGCCAGGACACAGATATTAATCAATTTTCCAAGGACACGGAGGAATTTCTATGGCACAGCCAGATGCTGAAAGCTTGTTTCAGACTAGTGTCATTATTATGGAACTATTACTCTTGCTGGAGTCACAGGGATTTTGCCTTCTTTAGGACAAGTAAATGGCTTTGGAAATTCACTCACTTCTGCCAACATGCCTCAGCCTCTACTGGAGATCTCAGATTATTGCCACCTATTTGCCTTTCTGCTGAGACCAGCGACAGGTATGTCTATCAGTGACAATTCAGGTAAATGTTTCCCTCCGAGAAACAAAAATAACAGAAATTTTAATTCCACACCAATCAGGTGAGAACCACCCACATGAATAACAGAAAAACCCAAATAACTCCCTAGTTCACTCACACCTTAGCACTGAATTAAACACTTGAGAACTCAAGACGGCCTGAACCCCCCAGGGACATCTACTATGTAGCCATTTCAAATATGGAATAAATTTTATTCCTGATTTAATACCTAAGACTTGCCCTGATTAAAAAGAAGGAAGATTCTTTTTTTTTTTGCATTTTTGTAAAAAAATCATGTCTTTCTAACATGCTGCATTTAAATGCTACAGTGCATTAACAACCAGGAAATGCTGTATCGTATGCAAGTCATGGCAGCTTTACCTCCAGTATCAAAATGACGGATTCAGGGCTTTTCTAAAAGTAATTTGTTTGAAGGCTACAGCAGCTTTTTA
Organism: Peucedramus taeniatus; assembly: GCA_013400575.1. Taxonomy (NCBI): domain Eukaryota; kingdom Metazoa; phylum Chordata; class Aves; order Passeriformes; family Fringillidae; genus Peucedramus; species Peucedramus taeniatus. Next base: position 41,521 of record WBNO01018350.1, read on the forward strand.
TAAACTACAATTGAGTGCATGATGGTATTCCCACAGCAATTAGAACAACAAAACAGAGGCCAGCTCTCTTTAGATCAAGGACTCCTACCAGTGTAAGCCATATACTATTTTAATCAGGTCCCACTTGTGTTCTTAAAGAGGGTTAAGAGCCACATACTAAGGCTAATACTCTGTTTCCTTTAGGGATAGCTATGGCCCTGGGAAAAACAATGCTGTTTCAAGAAAGCCAGTGCTTATATATAGGTATCTTGGGATTACTGGAACTGTTAATTGCATTTCACACATCTTTGAAAGTTGCTGAGATGTGAAACCCATAAAGTGAAAAGCATTGACATGGTCATAGCTCATGTTTCTTGAGAAATTTCCAGGGGGTATAATGAAATTAAATAGCAAGGCCTTAACTGTTGACACTTCTCTAAAACAGAAGAAAACACAGCCTTATTCTCTTAAAACACAGCCTTATTCTCTTATTCTCTTTTTGGCTTAAAAAAATTGGAACAAAAAATAAGTTGAATTCCAGTGGTAACATGCTGTCATAACTGAAAACCAGCATTTAACAACAATTTACAATCAAGTCCTCTGTTATAATGCTGGACAACACAGACCAAATGCTAACTCTGATAGATGTAATCCTTTCAGTCCTTCCTGTAAATAAAACTGCTACTTGAGACAATTAGCTAGAAAAACTGGTGTAGTAGAATATCAGCACTGCTGTACTGAGGGGATAAGATAACATGTCAGACTGGGAGCTCTGCAAGGAGAATATAGTTATTTTGAGATGGTCAGGGCTTCTGGAAAGAAACCCTCACCTCCTGCAGAACACCAACTGGAAGCTGTCACTCACTTATCTCAACAAAACATTCACAAACTTGTACTACATGCAAACGTGCCAGATTCTGTAACGCATGTTCCTCATGGTAAAAAACAAATGATTCCTGATTCAGGGAGGAGAAAAAGGACAAACCAGAGAAAAATCTACTTTAAACTATGAACAGTGTCCACAGCCTCAGAAAAGTATATAATAGCAGTTGCATGTTTTGGGCCACCACCTGAAATTCTGACAATTTTGTCTCTGTTACTTGTCTTAACAAGAAATCTCTGTCAGGATCTTGCAATATTATTACAAATATTTTAGTAGACAAGGATTTAACTCTACTTAACTGGCTTGGCCAAGAATGGGAGGTTAAACAGAGTCAGCTGTGACAGCTGGATAGCCTGAAAAGCTCCCAGTGCATCCTTTCTAGAGCAAAGTCTTGTCCTCTACATCTGCAAAGTATGGCATGATCCAGCCAGGACTTTAATTGAGTTCTGAAGGTCAGAACTCTGAAGTTCCCTAGGTGTGTTTCAGCACACCTAGGGACCTTCAGACAACTGTGTGACAACAGTACAAGGAGATACCTTGGGCTTTTCTGATAAACTTCTACAGTTTTCTATTCTGTAATAGCTATGAAATCAGAAAGGAAAGATAACAAATTATTGATCTCACATCTATTTCACTACTTGTGGAGCTGCCCTAGATGCTTCTCTTTTTACTGCAAAGTGGCTTAACAGATCTTCACAGCATGAAGGCTGAGTTCTGGAGCCAGGTTGAGATATCCTTGGGTAACAGGGCAATTTTAGACAGGACAGTTACAGTAAAAGCTAACTCAACAAGTTAGCAAGACCAAGCATCCTCTACAAATCCACTGAAGATAATATCCACTGGATAATGACACAGTTCACTAAAAAGTAAATTACATTGTTATGTACACACGCCAGCATTTCTGACATTCTTCCCCAGTGTTTTATACCTCCCTTTTAATAAACCACTCATATTTCCTTTGCCCTGTGAAATAAATGAGCTTAATTAAGTGGTGGAGAATAATCAAACCAGTAACTTACACTTATGGACACCTCACTGGGATGAACCCCAAATATCACATAGACTATGACAGAAAATACTCTGTGTTATACTCCAATTTCAACCATTTCTGGTGCAGGAGCTCTCCAAAAGAGACACCACCAAAAACTTGAAAAGGCATTTCTTTTCCTTGCCAAACCATGAACCACTAATAATTTCCATTCCGTTAATAATTACTTTTAACTTTCACAAAAACACTTTAATGCAAGAAAGATCAACCCAGGATATATACAAGGATTAAAACAGATGGTTTGAATTAAAACCTATACAGTATTAAAACAGTAACTACAGCTGACATAAACATTTTTATTGAAGTATTGACTATTACCTACTTGATCACTAACAGCAAGTAATAAATAGTTATTACCTACATTTGCTTCCTTAACACTTGCAGTTTTCCTGTTAAATAAATAAATAAATGAAATTAAATTTTCACATTATTCTTTGTTCAGTGTTTCAGCTGTGAGGAGACCAGACACAAATTCAAAGGGCATAATGACTTTATTTTACTTGTACAAATTTTTTGTTGAATATTTACTATTTATTAAATACTAGCTGTTTTTCCTGTTATACAGTAGGCATAGGTAGCAAACACAAAATGTATTTTAAAAGCAACATGATGCACATGGTGCTTGCCTGCCAGGCATGTAATTGGTATTGTTATTTTGTCTTTACAAAGTGCAGTACAGAGGAGGGTTCTAGCAGATAGAGATTCAAGGGTAAATTTTTGATCCAAGTTAGTTTTCAAATTTGCTTCTGAAGTTTCTGTGTCAGCCCTAAAGCCATGACTACACATTATTAGGGGAGTAATAAATAAACAAAATCCCAGACCAAATACAAAATATTTCCTTTCAGCATGTTTCTCTGAATATGCTCAGGGTACAGTTTGGGATAGCCCACAGAAGACACACTTCTTGGTTTGGGTGAATCTGTGGCGTTTCCCTGGGCAGCCCCCACTCCACCATTCCAGCAGTGCTGTGCCCAGTGTTTGCACACACGGCTGCTCCAGCAGCCCCACTCCCATCCTTCTCCATCATTCCCTTGGTGCCTTGCAGAACTGCACTGCTTTCCATCCTGTCCTGCCACACAGCTCTGCCAGCAGAACAGATCTCAATTTAATTCCTCCCTGCACAATCTGTAGACAGGAGATACTCTTGGATGTGGGAGCTCATTTGTTCCATTTTTTCCACCTTTTGATTAACTCTTTAATCCATACAAGACCTTCCATTTTATCCCTGGTGTTTTTTTAAGGAGCCTTTTCTTACAGTGCTGTATCAAGGGCTCTCACAAAATCCACATGGTAGGGAGTAAACAACTGTCTGTCTTCGTGCCCAACTTCATGAGAATGAATCATAGGACTGAATCGGCATTATGTGTGGCTCTTTAGACAGTCCACCAACTTTATCAGCCTACATTATGGCTTTTCAACATCCCTTTGCGCCAAGTGACTTAGTAGAAGACATTCAATTATCTGTTAAAAAAAACCCTGTACTTCTGAAAGAGAGTCTTCACTGCATTATGCAGGAAGAATTCAAAATCCCTAGTGAGTGAAAATCTGTTACATGTTCTGAAGAAAAATGACCACTGCTGTTACTACTTGATTATGCTTCTACAAAAAGCAAGAATACCAAGCAAAGTAGAGAAACCTCCATCTTTTTAAGCAGCAGGACTTGGTCCAGGTTCAGAAGCTAGAGAGTCCTACTCATAGCTTGCAGCTCTGCCTCTCACCTACTGCACATTCTTCCACAGTTCATTCTGGGCACCTCTCCAGTAGTACGGAAGGGCGCCAGATTATGCCAGGTACTTTTATTCACCAAGGGGAACCTTGCCAGAAACTTGTTATGGAGGGCCACACCACAGCCAAGCTCCCCAACGGTATCTCATTCCCATTCCCCTTTCCATCCTCAGAAGTCAATAATCACCTGGGTACCAGAGTGTAACAAGGAAGACTGGGGCAGTTGCCAGGGTTGGAAACAGCGTAGTCTCTGGAGCCTAAGTGACCAAAAATTCCTCAAGGCTGGAATTAGGCACACTTCAGATGGTGGCTCCAGTTCCAAAACTACCCAGCTGTGCTGAAAGTTCTGCTGCAACCCTGAGAATCATCTTATTCTGCTGCACGTGGTGGCCTGTGCAAAGCTTTCAGAGTCACTTTGTGTGACCCAAGAATCACATCTTGTGAACTCCTGCTCTAGAAAGTTTCTTGTTCACTCCAGATCCCTTGGAACAGTTGAGGGGGAGCAACCAGTTGTGCCAAAATATTACTGAGGTGCCCACAATACTTCCTCATTTATACTGATAGAAACCAGGTCTGTTCCATTACAGCTCTCCAAATTCCAGTCATACTTTTACTCAGTTTCCAGTACAATCACCTGTCACAGCATGGAAAGGGAATGTGCAACATTGCAGAGTCTCCTGTTTGTAAAAATCTCTTGTGTTTTAAATCAGGCAGTGCAAGTTACTGCACAATAATTGCATCACTGTTTAAATTAATGAAAAAGTCACCCCTTTTCATGAGCGCTTCATTACATACTATGAATATGCAGCAACTAGAGGTTCTTTTTCCTGTTAGAAATAAATGGTATTGAAAGAAATTTTCTCTGTGTGTACTTTACTGTATGGAACAATTAATTATAACTCACATAGTCCACTTTTATAATACAGACTAGTGTTTGCTAGAGCTACTTTTCCTTCCCCTGGTGCACTGTTAGTTTATTAACTGCATTGATTTGGCTAGTGCAGTACACACTGTTTCTCTAATTCACATTAAATACAGAATTACATTTAAAATACAAAGTGGAGTTAAAGTAAAGATTGTAACTAGGAATTTTCTCACTTGTTAGCTTCTTAGATAGTGGTAACAAACTGCAGTGCAAGGTTTTGCATAATTTCCATCATCTGATCTTCCTCCATAAATACATAGGCTTCACTGCATGTGTGGGCAAAAGTTCATGGCCTCACTCCTCTGAAAGCAAGTCACAAGTGGCCACCATCAGTCAGTGGTTCTAGGCGCAGCCCTGTCCTGGTAGAGCAGGAGCAGTTCTGGTTCACAGGAGGACCAGTGTGTGTGTTGGTGGCTAGGCTGCAGGCTGTAAGTCTGCTTGGGAGAGCAAAGACCTGCTGGGATCACAAGCTTTGCCACTGGGAGGGAGAAACCTGATCTCTCCTTCTGACTACACTGGCACTAACCACTGATGAGTTGCTAATTCTTGCAAGTTGCCTCAAAACACAGCAGTCAGAGGACATCAAATTGTCAAGTCTGTGTTTAACAGAGAAGAAAATGTGATAGCAACAGAAGAGCAATGAAGGAAATGCACACAATAGAAGGAATATTGAGGATGACAGAGATAACTGGATGAGGAAACTTTGGCATGTACGTTATTTTACAGGGTGTCTGATAGAAGCTGATTGTCCATGAAGTGTTTTTGGCAGGCTTGTGGGTGAAGATATTCAAAGGTGTGAAAATCTTCAGTAAATGCTGGAGTCACAGATGTGGTTTGGAAGACAGGACAAAGGAGACAAGTTTGTGCATCTCAGGTTAGCATTTAAACCATTGGATCTACTCAGATGCAAGCCTAAACACAGACATTTCGGGGCACAATTTCAGACTTTAAATACCTTAAAATGTTTTTTATTTTCTGAGTTTTCTTACAAAATACATCCCTGTCTGCAATTAATTTTCAGCATGTGTTTTCCACATTTAGAAATCCCAAATAGTTTTCTGTAAAAGACAGACAGGCAAAGTGAAATCCTTTCTTCCCCATGAGATACTGTCACACAGGCCCAGTCAAATGGTTTACCTGAAATATATACTACCGTAGGAAGCAAGAGCAGTAAAAGTAACTGAGAAATGCATTTCCTTGGCTTTCCCTCAGATTTTTCTGCTAGTCATCAAAGCCATCCTTAATCCCAATGGAAAGTGATGATGGAAATACTATTTTTCTCTCTGCCAAAATGAATCTTTTCTTCAGCCGAAATGGCTTAGCCAGATCACAGTGGTATAACTTATGCTTCTCTGTGCCAAGGTTTCTGATTCTGGCTCTTGGAATGTGTCTGTAGCAATTTCTTCTACATAATGGAACACATTTCTTGCTCAGAAACACTTAAAATAGGCAAATAGGGCAACTATTCTAAAGGCTTTGTTTTCAGGTGGAAGTTTTAAACCTGCCTTCTCAACAGTTCTGTCCCCATCCATGTACACCAGGACGTATCACGCTGATCAGCTTTTCAGCTTCTCAGATTTTACTGCCAGCTCTGCTTGGACTCGTGTTCCATATATAGCTGCATTTAGCTGAGAAAACAGGCAAAACAGAGAAAGGCCATAGGAAAGATGAACCAAACTAAAAGAATTAAGAAAATTATCACTATGAACGAATGACTACCAACTGTATTATGGCACTACTATTTATCAAGAGAAAGCAAGAATGTTTGCAGCTTAAGCTAAGGAAGATTCTGTCCTTTTGTCGCTTCCTAACAAGATTAGGATTGTAATATATGGAAATATGTCTAGTCTTCGTGATTATGAAAGAAGTTATTAAAAAAAAACAACCCAAAACCTGAGAAATGGTTTGTCACTGACTGCATCTATAAAATTTAAGTTCACCTAAATCTCATGTTTACAGACAAGACCATTTTTCTGAATGGTTTGGGTACCTCCTGACTCCATGGACGAATTTCCATGTCCTAGAAGAGCATATGCTGTCACTCAAAGGCAACTTTCTACTTATTCTAATTCTAATAATTCCTTTACATGTCATAAAAGCCTTTAGACAACATGTGTCTGCTACTAAACTTCATGGTGACAGCAAGACCCCATGTGCTTTCCTGTCAATCCAGTGAGAAGACCCCTCACCTTGGCAGTAGCAGAAAATCTACAGTGTGTGGCTGAGCAGCTATGACACTGCCCAGAAGAAAGCAAGCAGAATTATGGACATTGAAACAAGTCAGCTGCAAATATGAGGCTCACCTAAATTTAAAAACACCTAAATTTACCTCCTTTTCTGCCAAATAGGGCAAAATATAGTTGCCTAAACATCTATAGCTATCTCAGACTGCCCAGGATACTCTGCCTGCCTTCCAGCTTCTGCCTAAAAGGCACAGGTGTGCTATCTACAAGTTTTATGCAGACTTTTTGAGTACCTAGAGGATATCCCTGTGATGAATCTTATCCTTAGGTGTCCAAGCTCCCAATAGTCAATAGAGAGTTAGTCAAAACAGGCCCCGGAACACAGAGTAGCTGATAGAGTTGATTTAATTGCCTGAAAAGATATGGTAATTATATATCAGATACCTGAGCCTAAGGTTTTTGAGAGAGCTCTGTAAGTTTCCGACCATCCCAGGAAGATGCAGATGTCCTGCAGGTCCTCTGGTATCACTGGGAACCCTGCACAGAAGTCTTGGCTGCTCAGACATGTCTTTAATGACACTGAAGTCCTATTGCATGGGTTATGGATTCAATCTCCAGTTCTGCAACTGGAGCACTGATACCCAGTGCACACATATAGTTAGATGGTTTATCATCAATATGTAATGCACACAAAGCATCAAAGTACAATAAAAGACAACAGTAAAACAAAAGGACATCCTGATGGAAATAAAAATTGGACTGTATTTGTTTCAGAAAGGAAAATAACTAAGTCTATTTCTTAAATAAATAAATATTTCTTTATGCTAATAGAATATTTGAGCATAGAAAATTCATAAAATAATTTTTAAAGTTGTGATGGAAAAAGATAAATAAATTTTTCAAATACAATTAGACAAAATTAATAATTTAAGGCTTGTTGCTCTTAAAATTGTCACTGTACATCAGTTCACTCAAAATTATTTTTCTTGTGCTATAATTAAATATAGATGCCTTTCTAAAGTTGTTTCAGAGGATAAATTAATGAAACCGTAATAGTCTCAAATGAAATTTAATCTATCATAAAAATATGGTAAAAGACATTTCTCACTTTTTTCACTGGGAAGAAATTCATTTTGGAGCTGCTTGAACTCCAAAATGTATTGTTTTATTAACTGGGACTAGTTCCCAGTTTATTTCTCTGTGTCCTTATTTGACTTACACTCATCAGTCATAGAGAAGGAACAAGCAAACAATATCACAACTTTCATTTTGCTTCCTAAACATATTTCAGTCTGTGTCTGGAGCAATTCCCCTCAACTGCTTCTGATGTCAGCAGGTATAGCAAACCAAAGTATCTTGGTGAATTCTGGATATGGTTTTGAAACACCACAGTTACATTAATGTAAAATCTCAAATACAAACTGTATATTTGTATGCAAATATAGCTTTTATATTTTTTTCTGAACTACAATTAATACTGCACAGATGTACGTCTGCTGATGAGGCAGTACTCTTTCTTGGTTATGTTCCTAATTAACTAAATTAAACTAAAATGTCAAAATCACACAATTACCCATATTCAAAGCAACCTAGAAGCCTAATTCTGCTGACAAAAATGACTTAATCAGCTATGAAAAAGCCCTTGTGCTTTCCAATCCTGAAGGCACAAAACTCATTTACCTATGGTAATTATGCACCTATTATTACCCTCCTGTTACAGCAGCCTTTAACTTCTTTCTACCACTGCCTCTGTCCTGCCCTTGTCATTGTACATCAGGCAGCACAAGGGCATGGGCAGCACGAGGGTCAGCAACTCTGGTGAAAGGCTGCAAGTCCCAGACATGCTCAGCCCTGAATTACAGCCAAAGACTGGGGGCAGTGGACACGCTTGGTCACTTTGAGCATCACCCTCTCAGAGACAGTAAGTACTCCTCTCACTTCATGCTAGCTGCAGTCTCAGTTTAGGGAGCTGGAAGCCAGCTTCTTTGCAAGAGGAGAGCATGAAAAACAAGCCAAATCAATAGAAAGCCTCCAGCAGAACTGGATACCAGCTTGGAGACAGCAAATAGGTGACTAAATGTCCAATATCTGGTCTCAAATGTTGTGCAGTTCCTGGTCAACTGCTGGCCTCACACTCTCGATCCTGCCAGAAGGAAACTTGTATGGGATTTCACTCTGTCTAGGGTGGATTTGACCCCATGGCACAAAACCAGCTCCAAGCACTCTTGTAAAGCTGAACTTATGCTTTGTTTATTTTCAAGACATGAAAGCATCCCATGTACAAGTCTATATTACACTGGTTCAGTACTGGGCTTTGGTACAAGACTACTAAGCATATGAAATTTTTAGAAGAAATAGAACTACTGAAGTGAATTTTTTAGGGAACCATGAAACCATAGATCCAGTAACCAGGCAACATATCAGATATGGTACAAGTACAGAGCACATTTAATTAAGTTTATATGAAGGTCTCAGCAAGACTGTGCTGGGCAGAGCACTGTAAGATTGTCAGGATTCATGACCTGAGTGGGGCTGGATCCTCATGAGAACTTTGCTAGATATGAGCACATTCACATGGGAGAAAAAAAACCAAACATGTAATAAACAGATGTTGTCTAATACTCTGTCCTAAATCACAAAAGAACAGAAAATGGATGTTCTTTCATACTGTTATCTCAAATACTGCTGTTCAATTTATACTTCTCTGACATTCTCACCTGAGCATGTGCCCAAAGAATTAGAAGCAATTTAATCATTAGCAATCACTAAACAAAGCGATTCCCTTCACGCACACAATCTTTAATAGTACAAAAAATCAGGACATAAATATTTAGTACTGTGTCTTGTATTTAAGCACAGAAACAACCAAAATATTCTCAATTTTTTGGTTCGTAAGGTAACCTCATGGAAGGTACTATTTCATCAGTATAGACAAATTCACACAAAGACAATGCTGTGGTCAAGTTTTATTTACAACACAGATTTTAACTGCAGTTAGGACATCTGGACCACAACTCATCTGCCAAGGATCATATAATCCTCATGTGCTCTTAAAACTCAAGAGAGAAATCAGTTGGTCCAGTAGACTGCCCTGGGGATTATTTTTGTGTTGAATGAGTCTACTGTAAAATGCAGACATGGTGGGGGAAAGGATCAAGTCAGGACACAATAAATTTTGTTCTACTGACCATTCTGTGGTGGCAATGAATAGGAGCTGGTGCATGTGTATATGTTTGGTAAACATTAAAGAAAAAGCCTTATCTAGCAGTCTTATAGATTCTCTTTCTGATAACACAGAGGACAAGCATCTGAGCCACACACATGGAAGTAAATAAACAGAAACTTGTGTTTTCTCTATCCAAACCTGTTTGTTAATAAACAGAATGAACTTTGTAGAAGAATTGTCTGAGAACAGATCACCTGAGTTTTAATTATTTCCTATTTAAGCTTAATGTCTCCGTTAACATCAAAGGAACACCCCATATGCCTCTTCAGTGCTTCAATATATACAAGATACGTAGAAATTCAAAATATGCCACTTCAAGAAAATACAGAACTGTATCAAGACAAAGAGCTATGGTTATACCTTTAAAATGTAAGCCAGTTGTGACTACAGGCAACTGTGTCATCGCCTTTTGGCTTACTACCATATTTTAAAACTAGCACTAGAAAGGCTGAAACACAGCTTGCAAGTCTATAGATATTTAATTTGCATTCAGTAAAACTAAAGTATGGACCTAAAGAATAAAAAAAACCTGAGACATCAGAAATTTTCATTTAAAATCATATCACTTTATTTAGAATTAACTGTGAAAGCTGTTTTCATCCCACTTTTAATAAAATTTCTTGACAAACTGCCCTTTCTGACTTGCTCTGCTAAGACAGATTTTGATTAGGAAGTCAGGAGGGGCACCTGTTTACAGAGCTGCAGCTGCTCTGTAGCTTTGGGGGAAGCAGTGACACGTCTACATAAAATTAATTATTATGGAAAACTGTTACTGCTGTCTGTTCTGAAGACCAGAACAGCACAGAGCCAACCAGATCTAGCTGCACTTCTTTAGATAATTAGATCATAGCAAGCGTAAGCAGATCAATCTGACACAACATGCAAGTCCCATTGGAGTTCATGTGTTTTGTTAAATGTATTAAAGAGCAGTCCGAGCTGCCTGGTTCAGGGTACACATTCTCTTGAAATCCCATAATCTCGACCCAAGAATTACTTAATTTATTTCTTACAAAACTTGGTCATATTGGCCTGAGATTCAAAGCATACGGTCTTTAAATGCTTACTCTGAATGTCCAAATACTCAGTCCTATACTTATACTAAGTCCTATACTTAAGATATGAATATACTAAACTTAAAAAAATGAATATGCTAAAAGACTTGTTTAGGACAAAAACACTAGTTCACATTAAAAAAAATGAACCCCATACAATTCTTTCATAACTTCAATACTCATGCAAATAAAATCCAGATGTGTAACACCAACGTTGATACATCTTGCTTACACATCAAAAATTGTCTATGAAATTCACCTTCATTCTGTAACATGTCCCAACCTCGCCCACTATATTTACAAAAAGATTAACTGATGCATTTGTCACATTAGATACCTGGGTTACTGCAATCAAGAAAGTTGCAGAGTCATTAAAAATTCGATGTAAAAATACTGTTTATATAAAGCTACATATTTATATATCTACACACACAAAGGCATGGAAAGGCATCATAAAACTTACCATCACTTGCAGAAAGTGAGTCATTTGCACAGATCAGTGCCAAAATAAACAGCAGATGCTGAAGATCCATACTCCTAACTCTGTAATAAAAAAAGACAATAAGAGTGTTTTTACAGGCAAATATTACTAATATGATACGATATTTAGGCTATTATCTAGTTTTATTGAATTTTGGATTGGATTTAAACCAGAAGTACATTTAGTTTATTGTTTATTGACTTTATTGCCTGTATAAAATAATACATCATCTTGCAGTCTAGAACAATAGTAAATACTGTATTTACAAGATAAGCAGCTTATGTGTCTCTAGTCCATTAAATATAGAGGGAGGAAAAATCAAGTACTGTCAATTGATAGACTGCATCTGCAAATTACTTTAAAACCTTCAAGAACGCAAACACTTACAATCCTAGCATAAACCAGCAAGCCTTCACAACATCCCTGAAAAAGCACACTCCTCGTTTTCCTTAATTCACTTGTGCCACACATGCACACACATCGTACAACCCCATCACACAATCCTGTTTTGAGGTTCTACTTTGCTCTTGCCATTTACCACCAGCATCTGGTAACAACCATCTAGGGCAGCAGCTGCTCTATGCTGGACTTCCAGATTGTGCTGGCTTCTGTACAAGATGGTACCTTGCTCCCAAAAACCTCATGAGGTGTCCATAGGAAGTATGGGGAAAGCATCCATACCATGGATAATAACCTGACCATTTTTAACCATGGAGTTTACCAGAGACCTTCAAAACTAAAGCTACAACACGCATGCTAAAGTGAGCATGGATGTTTAAACAAGTCAGGAAGGATTCTTTTGTTCTGTTTCACCAGAATAGCACAATACACTAACACCTTGCTCAGAGAGGCAGCAGAGAGAGAACAGCTCCACTTCCACATCTGACTGGTATGAGAGACCTTGATTCTACACTGGACTGTTTTCATTTAGACATTTTCTTTCTTCATCTAACAGGAGATTAAATCACAAGTGTCCAAACAACTAAGCCAACTAATGAGTAACAATCTCTAAGCAGGTGTTATCAAGTAACAATTTATGCTATCAAATCTGGGTGTCAAAAACTAGTCAGTTTCTTAGTACAGTTATCAAAGTTTGAATTAGATTAAAGACCATAAAGCACAAGAATGCAGAGTATGTAAAGCTATAGCAATGCTGAATTTAAAAGGTAATTCTCTCAATTTTCTTACACTAAGAGAACAGAAGGAATCACAGTACAGAAAAAAACCAAAACTATTACCAACTCTAGATTTCTCATCCATGCTGTTCAGTGCAAAACTTGAAAATCAGAAGGTATTTTCTCACATCCCCTTTAACTGCTCAGGTTTCAGGCTCAATATAAGTGGCATTTACTCAAACTGCTCTAGACTAGCAGAACCTAAGCCAGACCTGCAAAGGCAAGCCAGGAAATGCTTCCCACTGCACACACTACAGGACAAGGATGCCCAGCAGCACCGCCCAGACAAGCTTGGGCCAGCCTGAGTGGGTATGGGACTGCTACACCAAGAGAAGAGCTGTAGGACCTCTTCCTACAGGCACCTGCAGGACTTTTCTCTGGCCAGGCAGACATGGGTCACTCCAAAGCGAGGGACGGAGAGATAAAGGAGGAAAGGAAGAAAGGAAGAAAAGAAGAGAAGTGCTTTAGTGAGGATTTGGGGCAGTGTGGGAATGAGACAACTTGGGAAGCAGGGCCAAGAGAAGTGACAACTGCAGCTGTTGGAATGCACAGACCTGGGACAAAGCTAATAAAGCAAACCACAGGCCAACAGTCCTCCTAACTCTCAGAAGAGAAGCTACACTGCTACAGTACAAGGTTCATCCAACATCAGCTACATTTTCAGGTAGCTCAATTGGTCCCCTGCTTCATCTAGTCTTGTTTAAAGGATTCTTATTATCTTTTATTAATAAATCTACTACAAAAATGTGCTTCTGTGTTTGCAACTCTTCTCCTCTTACACAACTTCTACCCCATCAGTCTCTTCTCCCTCTCAGTTCTTCTACTTTCTCCCTAAAGTTTTATTTTCTTTTTCACAGGCCTGAGAACAATGTCACTTTATTTACAGCTCTCCTTTCCCAGTACCCAGGCATCCCATGCTGCCTTCCTATTCCCACTTTCCTGTTCTCCCACATCCATCATCCTCTGCTAATCTTCCAACTACTCTTTTCCGAATCTTTCTACTTCTTCCTGCCTAGTAATAGCCACAAGAGAAGGCCAAACCCTCACGGGAGTCCTCCTGTGAGAACAAATGTGATCAGAATCCATCATTCAGAGCACATGGTTTTCACTTTTCATAACCACACCGAACAACCCTGGTGGGAGCAGGGCTGGTCCTTATGTGCAGCTGTCAGAGCATGACTATCCCTTCCATCCCTGCACACCTGACTGGTGGCCATCTCAGCCTCCTTCCAAGAAGAGTGGTTTGACAGCTGAAGCACTAACCCAGGAGCCTGGAAACACATCACAGAGGTCAACAAACACACTGCACTTCAGTAAGGTCTTGTTATTGCAGAGGAAAACAATCCTCTTCCAGTACTGCTGTTCCCTCTTGCAGTGGTAGACTTGTTTACATACCTGCAACACAGTGAACTCCATCAGGAGATTGTTCCAGTTAAAATGAATCCATAAACATTTATTGTAATGAACCTGTTTGCAGACTGGTTTTATCAGGACTCCCCAAAGACACAACCCAGGAGCAGAGCTGGGGCAGCACAGGCAGGAATGAGCAGTCAGGGTGGAGGGGAGGGCACAGCCACCCTCCAGCAGCACCTATTACTTGTTTACGAGCAATTCCATAATTATTGGGAAATTCTCTGCTCAGCCACAGACCTTGACTAAAACAACCAGCTCTCTGAAATGGGGCACAAGATTAATTTGTGCTCCTAAACATCAGCGATGAACAAAATTGCTGCTTCATTCCTTGCCCTTTCGCTAGTAAAATGCAGTATAGAAACAAATGATGTTTCTTCAGTGGACTTTCACAAATGCCAGAATCTCAGAAAGACAAAACACTGTCTTGGCTCCGCCTAAAACCACATGGGATATCCCACTGAGTTATCCATTCAGACAAGTTGTGTCTGTGAAAAATATCCAACTGGTAAACTCTGAACATACCCAATATGGACAGGACTGAGCTCAAAAACAGTAACTGGTCTCATCTGAAAATATGGATGCATCATGCTCCACCCTTTGTGCAAAAGCCTCTGTAAAAGGCCAAGTTGTGCTATCTCCTTGGAGCTGCAGCCCAGAGCCCTTGGGATAGGGCTTGTACTCCAGGCCTCACCCAGGCAAATAGAGCTCTGCATGGGGTGTGAAGCAGCAGGGATGTGACCTCTGCATCCAGCACAAACACCAAAAGCTTGGCTGGGCTGCAGTTATGATGGCCACTTCTAGCAGTATTTGAGATGAAGTGAGCTGCACTGCCACGGCTCCAGGCTCATGGGAGAAAATCTGGTGGAAAGCAGGAGCTGCCCCATCATGATACCATTTTTGGTGGTACAGAATTCTGAGCGAAGGGTCCTCTGAAGTGCAACCTGCATCACCATCAGACAACTACGCCTTGCTGAAAGTTCTTGAAGATCTGTTCCATAATGACTCACTGCCCTTCCTCTAAGACACTCTTGTGAGCTTGCTGTCAATAGGAACAGTATTGTTCAGAGGCTTCTCTGTTAATCTAGCAAGAGACAGCTTCTCTGTAGGCATTAGGACAAATTTGACCTTTTACAATTGAGTAGTATCTATCTCCCAATACCTACCCTATGTGCCTATGAAAGACAAATGGCACTAATAAAGTGCCCCTTATTCAACAGAAAAAAAAACCAAGAAAACAAAACCAAAAAAACTTCAAGTTTCTTTAACATATTATTCTAAAGAATTATATTCTATGTCTTACCCAACTCCAGCAGCTTGTAAGAATGAACAGAATGAACAGAGTTAAAATCAGAAAAAAAAAATTACAGCAGCTGACTGTCCTCTAGCCAGCTGAAACTTGACCACAGAAACATTTGGCTAGAGGTCAGCTCAGGCTAATTACTTCAGTACAGAAAGGGAGCCAGGAGTTATAAAAAGGATAAAAAAAAATCTTGGCCCTTTTCTATAGCAATGTTGGAGTAAGGTCAATCACAAGTGAATTTAAACACAACATCTCTCCAGTGGGACATGAACAGAGTCAGCATAAACAGGCAAAACTGGGCTAAGAAACTCCCTGAGAAAAGAAAGTTTAGTCACAGCACACTGAGTTGTTTGCATCTGCTCTGGTCAGGTAAAAATGTTAACACTCAAAGTAAACCAGAAAAAGACTTGCTTATAAAAAAACTTGTTTGAAGTGAGATCTTGACCTTTACATAGCTTCTAAACCTGAAAGGACCAGAAGGAAGGAGAAGGACAAGGACATTGAACTGCACCTATTATGGCATGACTGGCTTTTGCCATGACCATTAACTCAGGGTACTCCGAATATGAGAGTTTTTCCCCAGTAACCTACTCCAGTTTAGCACTGCTTGCCACAGCAGCATCTCTGCAGCTAGCACAGAACAAAGAGCAGCCTCTCTACTGCAAACCAAACCACAAAATTACTGAGTGAAGGATTAATCTGAAGAGTTTTCCATACATTGCTGTTTCATCATTCCATTAGATCACAAAGAGGCAAGAGCACAACAGTGTGCCCTGCATGTGAATATACAACAGCAGATTCACCACCAAATAAGTGCTGAGAAGGGAACACAGCTCCAGGCTGTCCAGGTCTGTCCTGAATCTTCTTTATGACAACTGCCAAATATGTGTGCATGTACCTGTGCAGAATTTTTCTGGGTGAAAGGCCTTTATTTTTTGCAGTGTGAACATTTCTTAAAAGTTATTTCAGGGCATGACCAGTGACACCAAGAGGTAATCTTTCTGTGCTTGCCTAAAAACATTCACATCACTTTGGCTGATCATGCATAGCTGAAATCACTTTGCCCGCATACCCTCATTCCCCTGAGTGCCAAAAGGATGGAGTCATGCTGCAACTGAAATTAGTTTTAGCCCTTCCGATCAACACAATCTAAAACTGCAATGGACTTAAAGCCTTCTTCCCTTGCTTTCTGATATTACGACGTGATTAAGTCATCAGCAGCCCTTGGACGAGTGCCTGTTTTTACAGAGCCCTTGTCAGGGCCCTATTCTCAGCCACAGTAAGAAACAGAAACAACAAATTGTCTCAGCTGATATGAGTAACACACCATTCACCTATTGTGTACTGTTATCTGGATATAAAAAGATCAAAAAATGATACCACAGGAGCAGAAGTTACATACTCCAAATTAAATAACCAACCAACCAAAAACTTCAAAAAGGGCACATTTCACTTAAAAAAAAAAGGTCAAAACCTTAACAACAAAAGAAACTTAAAGTTGGATTTACTATGCATGTTTTTATGCAAATTTGAGGACTACGAAAAAGTACACTATAAATGCAAACAAAATCTAAGGAACAGAGGCAACTTTATATTATTAATTAGGTCTTTATGCCAGCTAAACAATTTATAGTGATTTCAAGTGTTAAAATGTTAAAATTGCAAATGGAATCTATTGAATTAATTGGCCACTTTGGGTTTAATTTTTTTTTTTTCCTACACAAACTTAATTTTGGAATAGAGAGTATATGAAATTTTAATTCTCAACAATAGAGAGTTTATTTCTCTCTCTCTTGTAAGAGACACTTTTAGGGCTTTTAGTTTGTTTCTTTTTCCTGTGGATCAATGTGTCTGTTAATTACTCTGATTTAAACTTGTAATAGGCCAAATGATTATGAGTTCTTTGATGTGGTTAAGGAGCCCTTCAGTCAATCCACGTTTGGACACTGCTCTGGGCTTGAACTGAAAGCTCTTTAAAGTCATTCTCCAAACACTTGGCTAAGAAGTCTAAGGATGGCTGCGGCACATGATGTATCACTTCTTTATTTACAATAAAATGTGCTGTACCTTGACAGCAGTAACATAATGGACTCGGTACACAGAAGGAGGATCTCAGTTCAAAGACTAGTAGATCTCTCCATCTGAAAACAATTCTGGATTGCAGAATTCTCCAAAGAGGATTGCAGTTATAGTCTTAAGTTTCTGTCTACTACACAGGTAGAAAAATTTGAACTTGGAAACTTTAAACTTTGCCTCTCAGCCTCCAAAACAGATCAAAGCAGTGAAATAGATGCCTCTCAGATGAAAGTGCAAACACTGAGCTGCAGAACATGCAAATGTGAAATGCTGAGCAGATACTCAGCTTTACATCTAATTGTATAATTTAGGAAGATTCAGGCCTATTTGTGAGAATGGTAAGTTTTTCAGGCTAGAAACACTTTCTCAAATAAAGTACTAATTCTTCCAAGGCTGCTTAATTTATTTCTTAAAATTTTTAGTTATTTTTGGTATTTAGATAGCAGCCATCAAAAAGATAAAATTCTGTTCTTTGCTTTGTTATTTGTACAATGAATCGCAAAGAAAATGCTAGACTTTCTTTATATAAGCACATGTATATTCCAGTCTGTTTGAAGAAGTATAATGCATCCATTTAATGTCCAATAGCGTGTCAAGAAAGCAAAGCGAAATATCTAAGTCTGTATCTATTACACCTTAGTAATCTGTACTAAAAAAAATGTGGTTTTACTCAAAAACCTTTCACTGAGATAATTATTCACACATTAAATAAAGAGATTAAATGGTATTTCCAGCTCTGTAAAAAAAAATTGTGCAAGTGTGAAAAAAACCCCAAACCACAAAGCAAAAGCTCCTCAGTGTCTTGCCAGCATTGAAGTTCAAATCCTGCCAGGACTACAGCAGTGTGGACTCAATTCTGCAAAGCAGCAAAAAACATCTGATTTCAAGAAGGCAAGATTATATATTTAACATGAGAACAGGGCTAAGTAATTCTCTTAGCACTGTGAGAGAGTTTAACACCTCACAGAAATTAGGAAAAAATAATGAAGCACAGGAATCACGGTGCAAAGTGACCTGTGTGACACCACTGGGAGTTTAGGCTGGAACATGTGGGAAAACAAACAGGATTATTTTATGCTTGATAACAAATAATCATCTTATATGTGCCGTTGGATCATCACTACACATCAGGTCAGTTCCACTGCTCAGCTGGCATAATCTCTGCAAGCTTTCTCCAGTTTGCTAGTATCTGCATTACCATTCAATTAAAAAGCATATTACCTGGTACTTGGGCAAATATGGTCAGTTAGGTTTCAGCATGCATCATAAATAAATCCCCATCTGATCTCCTGGAGCTCTTCTATAACATGAAAACACTGCTCCCTCTGATTTCCTTAAATTGCTGGCTGAAGTATGTAACGCAAGTTTGAGTTCAAGGTGTTTGGAAGAAATTGAGGATGCTTCGTTCAAAAATGCTCAGCTATAACCCAGTTCTGTTTCACTGGAGATCACCAGGAGTTTAATCATTTTGGAACAGTTTGGTAATAGCCAGTCATTTTTGCTCAAAGAGCAATTTCAGGAAAGCAGAGGGAGCAGGCTTTTAATTTTAAATAGTATTAATATAAAATACTGTTTCTTCTAGGAAAAAAACATCTTCAAGAAGTTGTAAAATTTAAGTTCAAGGCCTGGTATTTACCCTAGACTAATGAAATTACTTAACAGCTCATTACCATGGGACAAATTAATTATATGGTTTAATCACACGCTAAATTATTCGTGTGCTCCTAATCAGATTAAAGACTACATAACAGAGCCTGTATGGCATTTAGGAAGTCATTAACTTAAATAGCACAGTAAGTGAAAGCTAGTAAATGACAGACAAAGCATTTCTGAGTGCATTTCTGGATGGCCACTCAGGACTCCAAGCACTCTTACTATACACACATACTTACTATCAGTTGGTCTGCAGGAAAAGAATAATCTTCTTGACAGAAGGTTCAGGAGTAATCAGTGCATTTTAATTTAGTGCAGTTTTGTATGTCCTGCAGCTCATGCAAGTTTAAGATATGATGTATATTCATTCATTTTGAGTCTGTAATATGCAGACTGAAGCCAACTTTAAATTTCAGTTAAACGGATGCAGAGTTAGCATATGAGCACACCTATTCAATGCAACTGTTTTTCACAATAACTGCAAGCAAAATTATCTGTTTAAGAAGTTCTGTGTTAATAAGAAACAATATGATTGGCTTTACATGTGTCCTCTCTGAGATCATACCAGCATTGCTTGCTCCCCTATTTGCTGCTGATTTGGTGATTTGAGTCCGCACAAACCTGAATACATAAATGGTGGGCACCTACCAAAAAGTAGCTTACTGCATTCAACAACTGCTTAAACTACTTCATATAGACATATAGAGAGACTTTGAGCTAGATCCTTAATTGTGAAAATCAGCACAAAGTTGAAAGAAGCCCTGAATGAAACCAGTAAGTGGAGAAGATCACTTGGTATTTTTAAATGCAGCGCTGCCAAAACAAGTTTTCATGAGGGAAGAAATAACTTGTGAAGAAAAGCTGATCTCTTCAAACCTTTCATAAAATTCTCTAAAAGTCCGTTAACTTCTGCCTCCACTTGCACTGGTAAGACCCGGAATACAAAATACCCAACTTTTAAATTTACATTATGTTTTGATGAAGCAAAGCATAATATAGATTATGTTTATATTGTGCTTTATGCTTTTAATTATGCTTTCTTACATACAGAGAAAGACTATGCCCACAATTGCCAAAGTGGCTTAAAAACATATGAGCATTTTTGACGTCATCCAAACAGGATCTCTAAAACCTTTATACTGAAACAATCACTCCTGATATGCTTTTTTATGATATAGCTGTTGATGACATCTTTTAGGCCAAGAGCTGTAGGAGGAACGCTACTAATTTTTAACTGGAGATTTTTCCAGGGCTAGAGTGTCTAGCATTTCCTCATATAGGGAGACTGACTAGCTTTTTTGCTGATAGAATTTACTGAAAGCCAATCTAATGTACAAACTATATACACAGCTTGATTTTTCATGGCCTTCAAGCAACTTCTTCCAATTCACTTTTTATAACAT
>WBNO01018351.1:0-33742 GCA_013400575.1 Peucedramus taeniatus
TAATTCCATGTTGAATTTGAAATAATATTGACCTTATCACTAAGACATGTAATCTATATTGAGTATGTCTTACTAGACTACAGTCTGGTGCACAAATTGAAATTAGCATGTGCTCGCCTTTGCTACAACTCAGTACTGTAGAGCTACTTTTAAGCTTACCATATCCTTGAAATTAGAATTACTGAGCCAGTAGATGACTCAAATTATAAAGGGAAATGTTTATATAATGCACTAGGGACTGGTTTAATGCAGTTTGGCCCTTTTTCACATACCAAAGTAAATAACAAATTTGCTGTCTAAGTGCCTAAATGACTTCAGCTTTTCTGCAACTCCAGACAGTGTTTTAACATTATCTGAGTGTTTGCTTTAAGACCATCATAAATGAACCACCAGGGATAAAATGCTGTAGGAGTGAGCTTGAAGCAAAATCCTTTCCTGATCAAAATTTCTCACAGATAATTTGTGTTGGACTTATTTCCAAAGATTGTTTCTGAGATTGAATGCATTTATTTAGTTATTTCTTAAGAATCATGTAAAAAAATTATGTAGCTCCACTTGTGCTGTTTCTCTATCAAATTAATTGAAGCCTCTGCTACCAATGTACTTTCATGTCTGCTGGCATCCCCAAGGCAGACTTGTCAATCACACAATCCCTCTGCTGCTGCTCTGCAGTTGACCTGATTCAGCACTGAAAAGGAGCAAGTGCTTCTATGCAATCAAACTGGAACGTATGGATACCGAAGAGACCTTGAGGGACTCAGTACCAGGCAGTGGAAGTAAGGAAGGCAAGACAGAGTAGGAAAGGATGTACTGGGGGAAATTGTTGATTTGGAAGTGGTCTTCTAATTTTTTTTTTTTAATCTTTGCAGAAAGAAACATGCAAATATACAACTAAGGTAATATCTATGCATATATGCCGTGCATACCACACATCCCTACCCCCAGGTGAAATTGTAAGAATGTTAGCTGACTTTGGAATAAACTCAAAATATAGATTTGTTTGAAAAACTCTGGATGGCACATTTGACAAACCTGGCATTACCAAGATGCACAAGGGCATGGTTCAATGACACTTCAATTTGAACTTAATTTTAAATAATTCAAGACTTGAAAACGAAACACATCAGTCCCAGTGGTTATAGGAATAATTTTGAACTGAAAAATTTCAAATAATTTAAAATTATGTGTTTTTTTATTGTGCTAATACATTGTCACCCTGATGACTTAAAACTTCAAATTTTAACACTAAAATCACAAATGTGCTTCCTATTGTAGAAAGCTGATTAACTGATGACCCTATCATTCAGACAGTTAAAACTTATTCTTGGTAATATAATATTAAAAATAACAGTGAGTAATGATACATAGAGGACTACTGTGGACAGGCCAGTACAAGAAAATAACCTGTGATTGTTTTCTCAGGAGATATTAATTTCTAAGGACTACCATATTGGACCAGCAAGATTACATTTCAATTTTCCAATGCTTTACAAGTCCTCAGACTTGGTGTGGATTTGGGTTTGGCAGTCTCACTTATTCGGATATTTGTGATAGATCAAAGATAGATTCTTGCACAGACATGATCAATGTTCACATACAGCCCAGCTTTAGGTGTTTACAGCTGGTTTTAATTATCCAAGCCTTCCTGTACAATTATAGTAAGAAAATAAATTAATTTTGTGGATGGTAAGTGTCCTTAAACACTATTCTGAAATTAAAGAAAATGTAGCCTAGGGTGAAGTATTTCTCTTAGGAAAAAGTATATAAAGTGTACAAAGTTTCAAAATTCCCTTTAAAAGCAAAAATTTGGTATGCTTTTACCCCCCTAAAATGTAATAGATGACAGAAATAGGAATACTGAAATAAATCAACAGTTGCCACAAATAATTTATGTACAATAACAAAGCCAAATTTAGATTTTACAGAGGACGATATGGCCAAATTTCTAGGGCCACCTTTTTTGGAATCAAATTAAAGGTTGATTGTGTATAGCATCTTGACTTTTACAGAACAGAAGTTTTATGTGATTTATCACTTAAAGACCCATTGAAAAACAGTTGGAGACAGAAATCTGATTAGATGTTTTTCAGAGCCTCAATAAATATTTAGGAAGATAACTCTTACTGAAATGGATATTAAATGCCTTACAACTACTGAGAATGTAAGCTGTGTATGGCTGTATACACTGAAAAAGAATAAAGAAGATATTACAGGACTGGTTATGTGTTCTTTTAAAAGGCTGGAATCTGGAATCAGATTAATTTAATATGATTCCTGATTCATGTTTACTCTTTTTGTAAGAAAAAGAAAGACTTTAAATGTTTATCTGAAAAAGGCATGAACTCTAGAAAACTGTCTTCAGGCAGTTTAATTACTTATTGCCCCATCAGCTTTACTTAAATTTGAAATATGTTTCACCTTGTGAAAGAAGGTAATTAAGTTGAGATGGTTATTATCTTTTATTTTTTTGTCCTCAGTTTATTCTGAGAAAGACAGTAGTTTATAAAAGATTACAGAATGTGCAAGTATAAAAGAAATTCCATTATTACAATAATAGTAATGGCTTACAATACAAATTTCTGTTTGGAAAAGATACACCTGGAATGGATTAAAGCTTTTTTTAAGATACCAAAAATTATCTGCAAGGAAAAATTAGTAACAGCTTTCTAGAATGACAAAAGTACATGATTTAGGGGATTTTGTAGGGAATGTGAAGGGATTGTCACATTAATTAATCTGAAATTTTTGCTGCTTGTACAAATATAATAAATCTTCAACTTGTTGTCTAGCAGTTAGTTAAATTAAATGCATTTTACTTAAATTTGTATACTAGGTAATATATACGTGCAATATCCAGTGATCACATGTAAACAGACCAGTAAGATCAGGGATCCCATCTGGTGAGGACAAAAGCAAGGACAAACATGACACTTTTTCAGTTTACTTTTACTGGTGATGGCGAGAGGTTGCACTAAAGATACACTTCAGTCTCTGTGTAAGCCTAACCTGTGAGAGTCTTCTCCAGCTGCCAGCTGCTCTGTGCATCTTCTAGAGTTTGCTGCTAAAAAATGTCTGAATCAATTTATTTCTGTATCTTCTCTTCAAAAGCTGTGTCCGGTTCTCTCTCCCACTACATGCAGATAACCTGCCTTCAGTCTGGTGCCTCACTCACCTTGACCACAAGGTCCATATCTTGTAGGTTGGGATACCCTATGGGAAGGAGTTGTTTCTGTTGATCCTCCACAGGAAGCAGCTACTGTGCAGGAAAGGTAGTTGCAGTCATTTACTGTTCTTAAATACTTTTATTTTTCTCACTAATCTGTAGGAATCTGCACAGGGCTCTGTATTTACATATGATATTCTGATGTGTGAAAAGGGTAAAAATAGTACTTTCACCTTGAACAGCCCTCAGCATACGCCAGACTGCAGTTTTCAGAGCAGTGGAAGGAGTACTTCACATGTGGGCATTTGTGTGTATTTCTGTTGCAGAAAGAGCAGCATACTTTAGAAAGACAAAATTTTGCTTGCTGGTACATTCTGCTATTTCTAGAGAACAGAAAGAAAAACCTTTAAATCATGTCTTTCAAGAGAAGACCAGAATGGCTTGTGACTCAGGAGATAATTTTTTTTATAAGGAAATTATAAGGAAGTGTCAATAAAGATTTCATAAATGATTGAATTGAAAAAAATACTAGAGAAGATTTGTTCAAATTTTAAAAATATGAAGCACTTCTTTTATGAGTGCTATGAAGAGATCAAAACAGAAATATATTTGCTTACCTTCATCCATGAAGGTAGATTGGAAATATCTAATCCAGACATAATTTTTAATGGATTCCTTCATTGTTAGAATTTATGGCAAATAACATACAGTGTATATATCCCAAAATGGTTTCATTTCCCAAAATGTTTAGAAATTAACTATGAAAATATTTTTCTGAAGTCATTAAATTTTGACCATTGATATTCTCTGATAATACCAGTCTTATGTTCTAAGTAATTATACAATCAAATAAAGCTTTACCTTTCATTTTTATTTGGTGGATTTTCTCTGACTCAAAATCAATTTCTGCTTCCATTTATTACTGCCATCTTCAATATCTGTGTTATTTTTTTCCCCTTAATTTTACTATACTCTGGAACTATTTAACTCAATATAATTTATAAATAACTGACAATAGCTAACTTAATTTTCCAGCAAGCATTTTTCTTGTCTCTTTTTAAAAATTGTTTAGTTACTCTTCCCTTTTTAAGAGGTGATTGTCTTCAAGCCAGAAGATGTGCATTCTTCAAAAGGGAAGAAAGGAGTGGTAGATACTTCTCCTCAGGGATGATATTAAGATCAATATTTGCATCTGAAAATCATTGTTTTCTGTCAGTTGAAGGAGAAATAACAGATTGATCAAGTACCTACACCATGAAAAAAAATATATTCATAATCTCTGGATTGTCTCCTTTGCTACAAAGAAACACATTGAGATGTACATTCAGACCAGATAAACACACCTTGGTACGGGTTTAATGCTAAAGCAGTGTATCCCTCGGGTATTAGTCCTTGGTTTAAGTGGTTTCCTTTTGACAAGCTACTACACACTCTTATTTAAAATGACCTCTTGTCTAACAGAAAATTAAGAAAGAGAGGGAAAAAAAAGGAAAAAGTGACTTTGCTCTATGAAGATCACCAGTCCTCCTCAGACGTATTCAAATCAGAAGAGCAGTGAAATAAATATTCAATAATTTGGTGGGGAAAAAATGATAGCTAAGCCCTCTTGACCTTTCGTGAAGCCCATTAACAGAGTCCACTAACACCTGCTTTGTAATTAATGTGCTAATCAAGGCAGCAGGGTTCATCAGTTGCCACATTTCTGTACAGATTTCCAGCTTTGTTGCCATGTTGCTATCTCAATTAGTCTGCAGCACTCTTCATGTAGCCTCCCCCTGAAGGAAGAAAATTGGTTTCAGATGTGAATGTTTCATAATGAAGTAATCCCTTAATGTATAGTGAACTTATTATGCATTGTGCTGAAACTAATTTTCTTTCTTCTAGAAGTGTATGTGTGCTTAAAACTTAGAGGCAGAACAAATGATATTCAGATTTGTCCCAAAATGAGGTGTTTGGGAATAGTTTACAATAAACAGACAAACTGTCACAGTCACAGGGTTGAAAAAGCTGTTCCATCAATATGCTATTTGCTTAGGTTCTTTCCACACACGCACACAAACAAATCATTTTATGTCATATATTTCATGTCCACTTGCAGTATTAATACCATTAGAATTACTGAAATGACACCTGTAAAGCAGAAAAGCATTTGAAAACTGTCATGTGGATAAGGTTCCCATGGAAACCAATTTCCTTGATATTCGTGTGTTCAATATAACTGCCTATAATTTTTTTGGATACTTGTGGGAAAAAAGAAACAAAACTAGAATAAAAACTTGAAAATAACTTACACAATTTTAAAGGATATCAAAATAATCATTTAAGCACTGTATATCTCATGCAGTAGAGTAGGACTAGCCTGATCAGCATTCATCACTTCTAGCTGTAGCTTTCATGCTACCTATGATGAATATGGTGTGTTGACTTAGAAAATCTAGGGATTTTACCAAAGTAAACACAGTGCCTGGAGTTCTTTGTTCAGTACATAAAGGAGTTACACTAGAACAGCAAGATTAAACACATTTGCAGTGGAGACTACAACGTCACTGAATTCCCCTCCAAGAGTCCCTAAAACTGGTTACCTTACACAGCGCTTCTGTGAGACAAAAATGCCTTAGCTCCAAGACAGGACACAATGCCTCTATCCAAAACTATTTATGATAAAATTTAATGTTTCAGACAGAATCGGTGAGAAGTCAGAGTAATTGAGATGCCAAGATAAAACTGTCTTGAGGCTGTCTGTGATAAGAGCTAACAAAAAGAAGAGAAACTTTATGAATGACTATAAAGTTTATTCCTTAAAACACACACAAAAAAAAATTAAAAAGCCAACACCAAACAAACCTTATAACAAACCCCCAAAGGGTTTGTTGATGTATTTTTTTTTTTTTTTAAGAAATTTGGTGTCTTTAACACTGCATTATTTTTAGCTTTGGTCTTCAGATAACCTGGAGTCACATAAGGCTTCATTAATCATCTATATCCTTAGTTACCTAAGTTTCTTCAGCCATTTCATAATCTTTGACACACTAAAACTTTAACACCTGGTGTCTTTGTTGACCTTGTAAATATTCTAATAAAATACATAGTCCAGTTATTGAAGTAAGATGCTTCTAAAACACGATTATATATATCCACGTGAACTATGAAATAAATGGAGAGTATTTTTTCTGTCTTTTTACTGAGGATGAGGACCAAATATCCAAAAGACATCTACATTTAAAGACACTGGAAAGTAAGGATTCTTTTTTTCTGACATTTTTTTATTTCTAGAAGGGGAAAAAACCTAACACTGTAAAAAGAGAGAATATACTTTTCAGTAAAATAACACTGGTAATACAAGGGGGAAAAGTAAGAGTTCAGACTTTTTGTTTCATTCAAAACAATTTAGTGAAGATTTTCAGTCATAAGTCATTATATTGCTTCATTGGGCCCTGGTTAGACTGTTTGTTATTTTATAAAGCTGATAACCTAGGTTTTCTGGGCTATATGGCAAAGTACTGAGTCCATGTCAAATAGAAGTAAGAAATATGCTCAAAGCTTGAGATAATTCTTCTTGGTGTTGTTATTTCTACAGCTGCAGTGACAGCTGTAACAAGATTTTCCAGAAAGTACAATAGTATATTTTGCCTCTTTAAATATATTCTACTAACTATAAAAAATGTTAATCTGAGTACACTCTGTTATATTTCCTACCTATCCAAAATAAACCATAAGCAGAGAAGAATTTAAAATTGCATTAGCTGTTTCCTGGAAGGAAGAAAACACTGCATTATACTGCTGATAAATGGTCATTAATATCCCTGATTCTGAATTAATGTCCTTAATTCTGGCTATGCTATACTGATGATGTACTTTGGCACTGAATGAAGATAGGATGTTTTCTCTGTAGGCTACACCACTTTCTACTTTTTGCGTGCACACCTACTGTTACATACAGATCAAGTTTGAATTATAATTTTATTTTGTAGTTTGTTTTCTTGGTTAAAAAGAAGAACTCTTAAGTCATTCTATTGCAGTTCCAATACGTTGAGACAAAATTGTTCTGAGATTCTTTGTTCAAATACTAAGGGCAGTAACCATGCAATCGATATGTTAAAGTCATGAAAAATGTTTCTGGATAGTCAAGAGACATGCACAAAACCTTCATGCAGTGAAATGTGGAAAGGACAAGAGAAGTAAAAAAAGCAGATTGCAGTCCTTAAGGGCTTAAAGGGAAAGTCACAGAGTAAATGGGGCTGCAGAGAATTTTGTCTCCAGCTAGATACCTTTTACTTTTCAGAGAAGATGAGGTAATAAATTAATAAGGCAAGTGTACTGATCATATATGTATTTAAACTTGAATTACTAGACATTATCAACAAAGTTGAAGTTTTGTTTTCTTTTGCCTTCAAAATGCATTTTTTTTTCTAAGCCTTAATATTTCACCTTTTAATAAGTTTTACCAGAGATTTTAGTCTCTTAAAATATGTGGGCCTATTTACTCATAATATTCTTGCCAATTTCTATTAGGGTCTAAATAGAGAATGAGTAGATATACAGAGTATTACAAAAGTGTTTTAAATGTAAATTAATTTGCAGAGAAAAAGAGTAGAAATACCTTACTAGCTCTTGATATTTACTAGTTGAGAGTGATGATTCTAAATCTGAATGAAACCTGAATGAAAACTAAGTTAAAACTCAAAATAATAGTGAAGTATTTTTTGTATGTATATAACATCGCTTGTTGCATATTTTAGCATTACTCTGTAGCACAAAGATTTTTTTTTAATTGATCTTCCTTCCTTGAGCATATTGCAACTATAAGTTACCATGTAAATGTGTCTGCATGTAAATATGCCCAGATCTCCACGAACACATTCTGAAGTAAAAACCCTTTGTTAAACAAAAGACTGTAAACTCCAGTTCTGTTTGTAATTGATCAAGCCCTGCAGAAGTCTTTAGATTCTTATTATCAGAGTAATTTACACTGTATCATCTTCAAAAGAGACTGATAATATCAGACTCAAATGCATGACTACAGAAACCTTATCTAAACATTTTTCTCCCTAAAGATACAGGGTCTGGGTAAACCTGATCTAGTGATTGGCATCCCTAACCATGGTAGGGGAATTGAATTTATATTTGAAGTCTCTTCCAAATCAAACCAATCCATGATTATTTGATTCTACAAGTTTTGTCCTTTTGGGCTTGATAAACTTTCCCATTCCATATTTTTTTTTGTATTTCTAAAATATAGTCTTTCACCTTACTACGGGATAAGAGTCACAAAACTAAATGTCCTCATTCCTTTGCACATTGTAGAATATGAAATAAAATAAATTTAGTGGGATATTTCTATAAAACGAAAGAAAATATTACTAAAAATAATTGGTTCTAAATAGAAGAATCCATTCTCTTTAGAAACTTTTCAATGGTGCTCTTTGCAGGGCTTCTCTCAACCACTGCTCTGCCCAATCTGTAGGTGTGGATAGGGCCTTGAGCAACCTGGCCTGGTGGGAGGTGTCCTTGCCCAATGCAGAATGAGTTGGGACTAGAAGGTTTTAAGGTTCATTCCAATCCCTTAACATTCTATGATTCAATGATTTGAGAGTTCTCTGAATGATAAAGGTTATTGGATCTAACTAGCTAGTACAAGTGAGATGCTTACAAGCATCTGTAAGAGGCTTAAAAAATTGTAATTGCCTTAAACGCTATTAAGATCCCCAAAGGTCTTTGCTAACTAAGGTAAACTGTATAAAGAATTTGCAACCACTGAAGCACACCCTGCCTCCTGGATTTCAGGAAGTTGGACTTTAGGACACCTGATAGGAACTTGAGATAAGATAAAGGTGGCACTATTATCCAATTATCTCAGATCTAAGGAGAAGTAGACTAGGCTTAGGGAGAAGAATGTAACCACAAGGAAAGCCAACAGCAGCTGTGCTGAAAATCAGCTCTGGTTGGGTTTGGTGTAGGAGAGGCCATAGCCCACACTCATTTGATAAGGCTAGGGAGGTCCTTGGGCATTCCCAAAAGCACCTGAACTACATTAATCCATGGAACTGTGTGTTTTGTGCACTGAGAAGACCAGCAGAAGAGGCCTGATGGAACACCATGGGATCCATAGGGCTGATGATTATCATTGTTCTTAATCAATCTCTCACTTTCTTTTCTCTCCCTCACCACCATGCCCCCTCACTCTCCTTGCTTTTCTTTTTCTTTTTCCCTCTCTCTCACTTTTATTGCTAAATAAAATCAATACTGTTGACTTCAGCATATGGTCTTCTTTGCACCTTAATTTGGGCAGAAGTACCTCTCTAATAATTTTAATAATCAGATTCTAACAGTATGGTGTAAACAAGCTGGCAAAATGCCACTCATATCTCTTGGTCCTAGGGAGAGATACTCCAGTCCTCTCCTTGCCCTACTTATAGTATAATACATTTGTCCTTTATGTGCAAGCACAGTGACAATAACAGAAATGTAGTTTTAAATGAGAGTGTTCATTCTCTTGTTTTTCCTTTAAAAGCCAAAATAAATAAAAACACATGTAAATGGACTGTATTCATCCAAATAACAGAAAAGACTGGTACACAGTAGTGATGTAACTAATATACTTCTGAACACATCGAATTAATAAAAGAGGACAAAGAAGAAAGAGTGTTGTTTATACATATATTTTGAGACTTTTTGTGATCTTAGAAATGTATTAGAGAAGCACACAGAATTATCTTGTATACTGTAATGTAGGTTATGTTTCAGTTGTATTTAATACCTGCTTTTATAACATGGTAAATTATCATGACATGCACAAATTTTTATTTGATTGGCTTGTTTTTTATTCTTCTTTGAATGAAGTAATGAAACTGCTCTTTCAGTTCTTTCAAAATTGCTGAAAGACTGGCCTATTTTTAACAAGCTTAACAGAAATACAATGATGTGTCAGAGCATGATGTTCCTTTAAGAACAAGATATTAACCTCATTTTTCTTATGTTTCTTTCCCAGTTTAGGCAAACAGAGTGCTTTGCTGGGCAACAATGAAACCCTGAATAACTCCTGTATCTGAATTTTCATTTACAACAGTTTCAGCCACTAGCTACCCATTCAGGCTTGTAAATTCAATTTTCCCAAGTTTTTTTGTATCTTTTCTATATCCTAGTTAAGTTCCATCTTGCTGTCTAGAAGCTTTAAGTTAACCATGTATACCATAGTTTGATTTAAAAAGTCGAATGTAATAGAAAAAGGGGGAAAAAAAAAACATAAAAGAGAAGTAATCACATAAACCCTGTGTCTCAGCCTCATAAGCTCTGCAGTTCTACAGATTCATCATCCAAATTTAATTTGAAGTGACTGGACTGATGCTACATTGGCTGCCACTTAGGCTCCAACTAGTGCTACTGCTGTGTATCATTAGAACACCTCCTGTTGGACAGAAAAATGTCATTGCTGCTGGCTAGCGCTGCAAAAAGATAGCATGCTACAAGAATCTGTTCAGTACCTGGAATGATATTTGAGTTGTCACAGTCTCATTTAAATAAAAAAAATAAAAAAATAAAATAAAAAATAATATATATAGGTCAGGGCTAAGAGACAGGGGTGGGGAGAAAGAAGTGACTGTTAAAATAAAAGAATCTGACGTCCTGAAGAAGAAACTGGAGTAACAGCTGTCATCAGATTGAGATAGAAGGTGACCTCTCCCAGAAAAAGGTGTCCCTGGAGTTTCCTGGCTGACACCACAGTGGATACATCAGTTTAAATACATCTTCATTTAAGCACATAGGTTTCCAGCTAAAATGTCAAAACTCAGTAGGAATACATAAACAGACACAGAGGCAAATATATATATTTATACACACATGCACTTATAAACATACATGTATATATGAGGAGAGATTGAACGCATGTAAAGAATATAGACAGTGCTATGGTGGCAAAGGAAAGATGAGGAAAGCTGTAGAAATCTAAGACAATTTTTTGAAGGAAGAAACTTATACTCACTCCCCATTGTTTATAGGGTACACGACCTCAATTTGTAAGAAACTCTTACATAATTTAAACTCCTAATTTCATATATCCTCAGAGAATTTGCCTGTACAGCTAAATTGATGTGTTATTGCTAATAGGGGCTCATTTCCAATGTGGAAATATCAAGCACATATTGAACAAATCACTTTAAAGTCACTTAGATTTACAAATATGCTATTTTTTCATGCTAAAACAATCCACATAGACAATTAGCTCTAAGTAACTATGCATTCTCTACCTACTTTATTGAACACTTTTTTTTAATCTGGGCAAGTCCACAGTTACCTTACACTTAAACTCTCAACAGAATAGTACACCACATGTAGGCAAAAGACAGATATGCCCTCTTAGATGCTTTTCTTCTTCTTGTACTATCCTTTGGCAAAACTTCCAGAAGTCATTAGATCAAGCAAATTTCTCAAATTCTGGACCTTATGAAAATACATAACTATGAAAATGAAACCTGGTGAACCCTAGGAAATTATGAGGGAAAAATTACACACACACACACACACACACACACACACACACACATTAGATCTTTTTTTTCTTTGTAATTACAAATTAGAAGACCTTTTTTCTTAGACTGCTTTTTTTCTTTTTCCTCCTTTTAATTTTTTTTAACCTAAATAGATATAAGAGAATTCCCAGAAGTAAAGGCAATTAAGTTTTGTTGAAGAATTACTTAAATATTATGAATACTCTTTAACAATATAATTTAATGTATTATTTTTCTTTATTATGATATTAAACACAGACACTGATAAATTTAATGCTGAGCACCAAAGAGAAGATTTTTGTGAAGGACTTGGCATTCAAATTCAGTGTGTTGTATATAATACATTTCTTGGCTCTGTCTATAACTTAGGCACTTTAGATTTATAGAAAGCCTTGTGGCCCAAAATAGTGTTACAGAAGATATGAATACAGTCCATCATTAGTGGAAGAAAAGTGCAGTTATCTGAAGAAAACAATGTGCTGGGTTGGAGGCATGTGACAGAAAGGTTTAAAATGTCTGCACATCTTTGGAAGTGTGACATTTTCTGCTGGCAGGAGCAGAGGCAGGCAGAACAGAATGAAGAAA
The DNA here is from genome assembly GCA_013400575.1 of Peucedramus taeniatus. Taxonomy (NCBI): domain Eukaryota; kingdom Metazoa; phylum Chordata; class Aves; order Passeriformes; family Fringillidae; genus Peucedramus; species Peucedramus taeniatus. The sequence goes on from WBNO01018351.1 coordinate 12,256, forward strand.
GGAAAATGCCTAATGAGGTTTGAAGGGATAGCTGTTATAGTGCTGGTCGAAAACATACCGTAATCAATTTGTATTTCTCTTTTTTGTCTCATCCGCTGTACCAGGTTCTCTGTCAGGGTCTGCACTTCATTCATAATAACACACGCACTGTGCAGGGATAAAACAAGGAAAGGTTAGGAAAAGTTGTATGGGTGATGATATTGAGAGAAACTGCATAGGTTGCATTAAGGCAGTGATTTACACCAGCTGAAAAACTGGCTAGTATATACATTTTTTAAAAAACAATAAGAATTTGCAGCTTTCCTATTACTGACACACTTTCTGTGTATATGCATAAGAATAATTACCAATATTCTATGTAATACTCTAGATAAAATACAAAACTCCCATTACTGCATGGTGACATGACAGATCAAGCTTTAATTATTAAATGAAGTAAGGAAGACATTTTGGCTTTTATTCTAGAAAATTAAAAAAAAAAAAAAAAAAGATTCTTAAAAATATAGCTTTTCATTCCAAGAAGTTTACATTTAAAATAAGCAAAGAACAATTTTTTATAGTATATAATACTGACAGTTAAATTCTAAGTATATTTAGAAAGTGCTAATAAGCATTTTGTCTTGTATAGATAGGAAACAGCTTTCAAAGCAATGCCAAAATAACTTCCATAGAAAATTTACAGAAAATGTTGCCATCCTACAGCCTACAAGAATTTACCAGAACAGAGAGATCGTAAACTCAGGAATCAGTCTGTCTTATGTATGTTTTTCTATTTAATTGGTGTCATGGTTACATATTGCCTAATGTATGGCTGATGCTGAAAAACAAGTTGACAGCTGTATGAAGAAGCAAGTACCATCACTAGGAAGTATTGTATTTAATTATGTGTTGCTAGCCACAGAAATTTATGGAGTTGATACTTAGTTGAAAGGACTAACAGAAACCATACTGGCTTATAGCCAGCACTGAGACAAGGCTGACATTTTCATGAACAATAAAGGGTTTTTTGTGGTTTATTTTTTTTTTAAGCGTAAAGAAAAAAAACCCAATCTGTCAAAACATCAAATAATTAAAATTACTTTTCCTCTTTTACCATAGATATAGTAGTAGATGGACACTCAAGAGCTCTGGGTCGTTCCCAATTCTATCATAATATCATCTGTATCAAGTAAGTCTGCACAGTCTGAAGTACACTGCGATATAAGTAGATACCATCCTGCAAGTAATTTAATATATTGTTCTCCTAAAGAACTCCTCGGGTGATGAAATTATAGAACTCGACAACTTCTCGGGTGATGAAATTCTAGAATCTTAGAATGGCTTGGGTTGGAAGGGATTTTAAATGTCATCTAGTTTAACCTGCCTGACATGGGCAGGGACATCCTTCAATAGGCCATATGGCCCAGAGCTACATCCAGCCTGGCCCCGGCCCAGGAATGGTGCATCCACAAGTTCTCTAGGCCACCTGTTCCAGTGACTTACGACCTTCATAGTAAAAAACTTTTTTCCTGACATCTACTCTAAACCTACTCTCTTTGTGTTTGAAGCCCTTTCCCCTTGTCCTGTCACACTGCCCTTGTAAATAGTCCCTCTCCATCTTTCTTGTAGGCTTCCTTCAGGTCCTGGAAGGGCACAATTAGGTCACCCCAATGCCTTTTCTTTTCCAGGCTGAACAAACTGAAATCTCTTAGCCTTTCCTAATAGGTGAGGTGCTCCATCCCTCCAGTCAATGGCCTACCTTCACTACAAATCACTGATATTCTGATAATTTAGCACACACAACTGTGATGCAATCTGCTACATTCTGAATGCTTTAAGAAGATACATAATGTTTATGCTATATGGGCCAAGGCATATTGACCCCTCCCCCCCAACCAAATTTTATCCATGACTTCAACAAAAATCAGGCCTAGTTTTGAAAGCTTTCTTGATATTGCAGTGTTTTTTCCTCTAAGAAGAAAGTAAAATTGGGTAATTTTAAGTGGCTTATGATAACTCAAATTGGTGCAGGCTATCACAAAAAAACCCACAAAAAACAAACAAACAAACAAACAAAAAAAACCCACCCAAAACCAACACACAAACAAAAAAACCAATGAATGAATGAATCAATCAATCAAACAAAAAACCAAAAACCCCCACCAAACAAACAAACAAACAAACAATCCCAAAAAACCCTCCAAAAAAACCCCAAACACTCAAAGGAAATATTTTAAGATATACAATATGAATTAAAAATACTTAACTGCACAGACTAGCTTCAAGAAGCACTTTGTCAGCCTTCAAGTGTGATGGTGGACATTTTTTTCTAGTTCATATATGAATTAAAAATTTCTTATTTTTGTTCAACTACCTTTTTGAAATTTCAAAACAGTTCAGAAAAAGTTCATTGATAGCACCAGCTGCTGCTATCTCTAAAATAAGATAGGTGAGTCACCAACTGACATAATAGAAAGGTTATACTGCCTGATGAGATGATGTGAATAGTGAATTATGTCCACTGTGGGGTAATACATTCCCTTGTTGAAGAAATTAAACATTTGATGCATGATACAAACGTTACCACATGGTTCTCTCTTCATATAGATGTCTACATGCAATTCTAAAAGATGCTGAGGCACTAATGATAGACACCCCATAGTTTTCCATATTCACACTCAGTAACAGAAGCTACAAAGTCTAGTACAGCTGCTTCCCAGTAGGACAATGTGCTCCTGAAGCACAGGTTTTCTCAATATGCTGCATACCTTTGTGTTGTAATAGGAATTTTTCAAGTTTCTTTGTGTGAACTGAAATCATCTTGTTCACTTATGGCTGATATTGAAAAGGGTATTTCTGCGGTGTTTTTTGGTTTTATTTTTTTCTATTTTGAAATTGTGTTAGTTGGTCATTTAATAGGTGACTCTTTTTATGAAAAAACTGTACCTTGATAGGAAAGTTTCAAAGAAGGCTTATTCTTTGAGGAAGACAATTTTTAATGCAAATGTTGAACCTCTGGTATAAAATAATTTTATTTCCATGAGAGAATGATTTTTCACTATTCTTTGTCCAGAACAGAGATTGCACTGCTGTATTACTACCATCTTGTCTATGTATAACCTCTTTCTACTTCCTTGCCATTTTTGCTTCCCAATCTTTTAGATTCATGAGACCTTGATATTTTCAATTTTAATTCTCAAAAACACCTACTTTACCAAATATATAGCAGGCTGAAGATTAGTCTCCAAGATATAGCTCCTCATTAACTCATGTGGTTTCTATAAAATCATAGAATTTCAGAATGATTTGGGTTAAAGGGACATTAAGGATCACCTAGTTCCAACCCTCCTGCCATGGACAGGGATATCTCTCACTAGACCAGGTTGCTCAAAGTCCCATCCAACCTTGCCAGTGTTGCTCAGCCTCTCTGGGCAGCCTGTTCCACTGCCTCACCACCCTCACACTAAAGAACTTCTGCATATATAATGTAAATTTCCCCTCTTTCAGTTTGAAACCATTACTCATTGTCCTATAGCTACAGTTCCTGATGAAAGAATACAATTATCATTGACAGACTGTGGCAGCATTTAAGTCTGTTATGTGAAAAAGATAACTTTAACTTTTTTAGCTACTACAGCTGGACTGTGCAGGTTGAACCTGAAAGTTCAGTCTTCATCAGTGGTGTCTGAACCCATGCTAAATCCCAATATTATGTTGAAACTTTTTCTCTTGTAAGCTAGATGCCCAAGTCTGGCTTTTACTGCAAGCTATGGATCATGGGTCACCACTAGTACAGGCATACTTAACTGAATGTGATCTTCCTAACAAGTACCACTACTTTTTTTTAATCCTTTTTTTCCCTCCTTCTTTCTCTATCTGACAGGAAAATTATGGCAGAAGGCAAAAAATGTCCTGTTTGTTGTTTAGTATATTTTAACAGCTGGGAAAGCCTGAAAACATGATTGTTGGGTGGATTTTACGTTTAAAATGTACACGTCTCCTATGAAAAGGCTTAATACCCAAACCAAACAATAAATCTGACAACTGATTTTATCAGGGGTTGTGTCCTACTGAAAATAAAGCAGTTTCCAGAAGTGATATATGCATGCAAGTTAGAGAAACATGGGTCTCGCCTAGATTTTTCCTATCTGCCAAGTTCTTCTTTGATTTTATTTTAATTAGCACAACATACATTTCTCTCGCTCACTCACACTAACAAGTAAAATTCATGATGACTCTTCCAAAAAAGTTTGAATGGAGACGATGGTCCGAAATAGGTCAGAGAAGTTTCTCAGAGCTAATTACACTGATTTACTGGCACTTCTCTGAATATAATTTCAGCAGCACTACTTCCTAAATACTGGAATATTTTCAGTTTTGCAGTATCCTAGTTGCTCTGCCAAGAAATGAGATGCTTAAAACATAAGGCATTTAACTGATCTTCAGTTTCTTTTCAGCTAAAGAAACAACAATCTGGTAAAAAAATTAGATTCATAAACTTGTCCCTACATGAGACAGGGAAGTGGACTGTACTCATGAGAGCTAGAAAATATCTGTGTCAAAGAAGTAGGCCAAGAAAGCATCCTGGCATCAGTATTATTGCTGTACCTTTCCACATATTTTATTTGATGTGTTGGATGTAGGTGGCAATGCCTTGGCAATGACAGGGTTGCAGAGTAGAATCTGTCCTGTGCTGAATGCGGCTGGTTCCAGCTGGCTCCAGTGGATCCAGCACAGGGCACAGCTCAGTCCCTCAGCCAAGTACACTTAAAAAGGGGTAAAACACTGCACAGTAGCTGTGGGAGGGGAGTGAGTGAGAAAAGGGTGAGAAATAGCCCTACAGAGAGCAAGGCGAGAGAAGCAGACAGAGGAGAAGCTCCAGGTGCCAGAGCAGGGCAGAGGTTCCCCTGCAGTTCATGGAAATTACAATGGAGCAGATACCCACACTGCAAGCCATGGAAAGGGTAGATATTTTCTGAAAAAAGCTGCAGTCTGTGGAGAGTCCATGTCTGTACCCCATGGGAAGAACCCATGATGGAGGAGGGTAAAAGTGTGAGGTGGAAGGAGAAGCACGGAAAAACTGTTAGGAGCTGACCACAGCTGCCATTACCCATTACCCTGCTCTACTCGGCAGTGAGGTAGAGGAGTCAAGAATGAAAGAGTTCAGTTAGGCCTGCAAGGAAGGATGGGTGGTATTTTAGATTTTTGTTTCTCACCATTTACAGGTATTTTAATTAGCAAAAAAATGAGATAAATTTTTCTTAAGTAGATTCTGTTTTGTCCATGATAATGGTAACTGGTAAATGATCCCCCTATATTTGTTTTGACTCATGAGGGATTTTGTCTTACTTTTTCTCCCTGTTTCACTGAGGAGCAAGAGAGCACCTGGCAGCCAGTCAAGGTCAACTCACCATACCTGTACATTAATGGCCAGCCTTAAAATTCTTTGTTTCCTTGAAGGGAGTTATATAACAATTTATCTGTAGAAGATAAAGGAAGAGCAAGACAAGAGGATAGAAAGGTACAAAGGCAATTTAAAGTGGATAGCGAGGCCATTTGAAGCCCAAAATAATATAGATTTTTCTTTTTTCAAATATTATTTAGGCAGAAGTAGAATCTGTGAACTTCATAGGGGCAGATTTTCATCATTGCAAATCATATCTCCTCTGCTTCCATAATGGCTATGCCAATTTGTGACAGATGAAGATGTATTGTACCTTGAAATGATCTTGCAGTCCAATAGTGTTTAGAAAACCTATCTTTTAGCATAGTAAAAAAGACTGTATAATGTTTATTGATTTTGTGTGTCTGTGTGTGTACGTGATTTTTTCCCCAAAGCAATTTACATTTCAGAAGTAGGAAAGCACATTTGGAACACTAATGATAAGGTTGAAATTCCAAAGGATTCAACAAAGGCTAAGAAATTAGCAAAAGGGAAGATGGGGAACAGTGTAAGATGCATAGTGCAGTGTATGAATATTTAGAGCTTAGGTCTCCAAGATATAACTAGAATCTAACTTGCATGTGCTATATACCTTTTGTCACACATCTCTTCTTGCCTAATGCTCTTTTCCCATAGTTTTATCCATACTTCTTTGCTTTGTTATTTTCTATTCTGAATTTTCTGCTTTTTTTTTTTTTGTCTACTTTTTTTTAAAGCCCTATCCTCCTTTACTTTCTGGTATATTGCTTTCTAGTATTTCAAAATGTCAGCATTTACAACTTTCTGAGTCAGTTCCCACAAATCTGTTTCATATTATGCAAAATGACTATGTCCATTATTATTGAACATTCTCTTCTTTTGAGATGCAGTAACATCTTGGTCCATGTATGCATTATTACATATGACTATATACAGAAGCTTTCTTATTTTTGAAAAAAGAACAGCAAAATCTGTGTGGTACTACATGGAGCTGTGAATCAGCATATCTTTCATAGTTAATTTTTTTTCAGCTTAGTGTCTGAAATCATATTTGTTCCAGAACTTGTCAAAAATGTGTGCATCTTTTAAAATATCTTTTAGCCGATAAAATTAGTTGGAAAAAACCAGCAAACAGGTTTGACAGGGACAGTCATTCTATCAGAATTCAGTAACAGATATATATGACTAAAAGAAACCCGACAAAATGGTAAAGACCTTGTTCTCTTGGAAATATTGCAAGGAAGTATTGATGAAGAGAGTGCTTCTGTATCACACTAATGAGTTCCAAAGTCTATACTAAAAAATTAAATATATTAATTAATTTTTAATATAAGCTTCTCAGCTGCTAAGCATAACTTGGATGAACTTCAGAGAGCATTAACATTACTGCAAAAAACAAACAGAGGATATGAAAGCTCATGTTTCCTGTTACCTTACCAGACAAGACATTATTGCAGCATCAAAGTAGAAATTAGTTTTCACATCTGTATTAAGAGAAAATTTAAGCCTTTTCACTGCTGCAAAACTTTCTGTGCATTCAACAGAAAGGTTTCTCTGAGCTCAATTTTCTCACTGTAGAAAAGGAATTCGGTTCCCGTGTATAATATAGAAATATAAAAAATCTTAATATTATGTTATTATCTGTTTACTTAAAAATACAGTTTACAACAAAGTTCAAAGGACTCCATTGCAGCATATGAAAATCCAGGGATCGTTTGTTTTCCACCTCCATTTATTTGATTCTGTGGATCATCGTGCCATGATTTCCTTTCAAGTAGCAACACCCATTATGAAATTTCTCAAATTTTGTATACTGTCATTCTTAATCTTTCACCACCTCATTGCTTTGATACCTGCTACTTTTTAGACTATTGCTAAAAGGCTGTGTTAAAAAATCAACATCTAACTTCTGTTAAATATGTCTATGGTGTTTTTACATCTCATGTTTTGTTGCAAAGAGAAACAAAATCCTTTCTTAGTTTATGTTTTGCCAAACTTTAGTTTCTCCTATAGAAAAAAAGTGTTCCATATGAGAAGTCATTGCAGAGCTTTAATAAAAAATCTTTTTTTCCTGAGGTTAGACATCCAGTGTTCTAAATTTCAGATATAGAAACTGGAAACAGTATTTCTAAATAAATCTCACCAGGATCACTAGACTCAGAAAGTAGATTTGGAAAAGATTCCAGGAGTTTACATTCCTACTTGGTGTGGCATATAATTTTTCTGCAGATGTTTTTCCAGTACCCTTTTAGCTCTGTTAGTAATTTTAATATTTGTATGAGCATGCTTAGTTTTTCAGTCTTATTTGATTCATAGAATCATAGAATCAAAAGGGGTTGGAATGATCATCTGGTTCAAACTTTCTTGGCAAAAGCAAGGCCTAGACAAACTGTCCCAGTACCCTGTTCAGATGAATCTTAAATTTATCCAAGGTTGGGGAATCCACAATTTCCCTGGGGAGATTATTCCAATGGCTGATTTCTTTTGTTGAAAATGTTCCTCTTGTGTCTAATCGGAATCTTCGCAGGAGTAACTTGTACCCAATACCCCTTGTCTTTTCCATGGGACTCCTTGAAAAAGAGGATCTCTGTCTTTTTTTGTAGCCACCCTTTAAATACTGGAACATTATTATAAGATATCTTCTAAGTCTTCTTTTCTCAAGGCTGATCAAAGAGTTCTCTGAGACTTTCCTCTTAATGGCAGGCATCCTAGTCCTAGGGTCATGTTTGTGGCTCTTAGATCATCTTCATGTTCCTTTTCTAAACCCTCTCCAACCTGAGCACATCTTCAATAGTAATGCAATTAAGTTTTTTAGTAATGCAATGCATTTTTTTTCTATCTGTTATTAGCTTTAAGTTTATAGAAGCTAACCTAACTATTATCCAAGTTCCAAGATCTTTTCCTATAACTTTTACTATGTCTAAGTCTTTCTATATGATTTTATCAGGTACCATGTACTGATATTTTCCTAACAACATATTTCATCATCCTATACCAATGAAAATATGAAATGGCCCCATAGTTTTTTGTGGATTTCCAATTTTTAATGATCTTTATGACAAGACAGTGCAAAATTATAGAAAAAAATTAAATTCCATAATTCTGCATGGAGTTTTTCAATTTTCCAATAGTGAAACTTCCAGAGACTTTAGAATAAGATCAAAGTTCCTGATATCAAAGATATATTAAGAAAACTTTAAGAATCCTCTTTCAGACTTTATATCAGATCACTAGTAAAAGTTTTACCCTGTCAGACACTTTGATCAGTTCGCCTAAGTAACATTAATATTAGAAAAAGCCCTTATAAGTACCACATATCCTTTACATGAAATCATGAGATCTGGGAGTATTGCACAGAACATCACTAATCACATGTTAATTAAATCATTATTAAATCACATTCATATAGAGAAAATATTAGCACTATAATATCTACATCAAGAGTAATGAAAATGATATTAAAAAAACTATCTAAATACCCAATAATTTCTGTGCAATCAATTTTTTTACACATTTTTTGGTGTGATTCTTCTCCTAGACATCCAAGATAAATCTATGGGTTTTTCAACCATAAATATTCTGGTGTCAGTTGTAGCACCAAATATCAATAAACTGCAATGTAATCTGGCTGCTGCTGGCTGATTGAGCATTATCCTTCCTCCAGAGAGAAAATCTTGCTCAACCCAAGAATATTTTTGGCACACAAAGCCCCTGACCCTGAGATAGACTCCTCTGCCTGAGATAAGGAAAGGATAGAAATAGTTCTTTGTACATCTTGACACAAGTGTTAGCTTTGTGGATAGCTTTTCAGAGCCATGGTGTGTTATAAGGAGACGAAAGTAAGTTGAGAATCAGAGTGAATACCTCTGCCTCCGATTTCACCCTTCTCACCCATACTGTTGTGGGAGGCTTTGATATGAGTCTCAGCAGCAGGGAGGATGCCAAGAAAACTCAGCACTTTGTGATGCCATCTTGTACTCCTCTAACACTACTTCGCAGTCCAGAGGAGAAGCTGTTGCACTCTGTGGCCCTTGTAACTGTTTGATGTATGGAGTCAGAGCAGCGTGCAGGGATAATACTCACTCCAACACAGGACGCTGTAAAATAGACACAACTTCAATGCATTCTTTCACTACTGAGCAAATACTTTGTCAGTGACATGACTTAAGTTAACCTTCTTTCTCAGGATGGCAAAGGCCCTTGTAAAACTCTGAGTGTGCTTCAGGGAGGTATGTTTGTGAGTAGTAGAGAAAACAGCACACCTAACAGGCTTTTCTATGTGTTTCTTAATTTCTGAGGCTATCACTCATCACTTGACGTGATCTAGTTCTCATTATTTGTGCTTAGAACACTGTTCACTGATAACAAAGTTTATTTTCTAGTTTTATTTCTGAGCTATATGGTGAAGAGAAGAAATATATAATATAAACCTGGACTGAAAATGAAACATTGAAATTTATTTGTTTGTGTTGTTAGTTAGTGTCAGTTGTCTATGATGCCATGTTTTCATTGTTTTTACTGTTGTCAGATCTGGAAGGGAAGCTAACAGGAAAATTCTTGCTTTACAGATCACTGGTTGAGCTCCAGAAAGACAGCTGGCATGAAAAATGCCTGAGCTCAGACAGAGACCACAAAGTTTTTGTACCATTGTTCCTGAATATCTGATCTATAAAAGAGTTGTTAGAACTCAAAAGTAAAGTGATCTGATGAACACTTTAAAGAAAAAATATTTGGGTTATGAATTCAATTAGCAAATACGATAGCAAATTGCTATAATACCATGAAATATGAATAAAAAACCTGCTCATTTTTATCTCAATCTATTGAAAGTAAAGGCAAACTTTAAATCAGGCATGTCCTCATTTTTTAATAGAATTGCCCTTATCTAGATTAAGCCTCTTCTTAAAATTAAAGAGACTTATTGAGACACAAAATATCTGTTTCCAGATTAGGGACATTAGGGAACTAATGTTTCAATAAGTTTTCAATTGTACAAGAAGAAAGAAATTATGAGACTGTCTGCTCAACGGTCTATCCTACCTTAGGGCATGACACAAAACCAAAAAAGAAATTGGAATTTTTCTATTGATTCCAAAAAAGCTCTTTCCCAGACCTTATAGCTGTCCTTATGTAGTCCTTACAAATGCAAGAGAACCATCTGAAGAATTTTAGACCTTTTCTCAGAAACAGGCCAAATCTTAACTGGCTGAGAGCATCCAATTTTTTATACAGGGAAAAAATATTGTTGATTGATACTTTAGTACAGCCTGTCAGGAGAAAAACAAAATTAAACCAAAAAATAATAAAAAAAAACCCTTCCAGGTTTGAGCTTTGTTTACGGAACATAGTGGGTTTCTAAAAGAAAGTAAAAATTAATTTAAAGATGAAATCTCTTGATTAGATAGGTGTGTGCACACCATTCATGAGCGCCTTTAGCTGCTGTAGAGAATTCTGGCTACTTATTATGAAGGAGACATTGTCTGACCTACAGATGCAACATGTTTTAGCTCTCTTCAAGACAGTAGAGAATAACCCTCGTATTAAGATGTTTAGCAATTTTTGTTAGTATAACAATTCTGGGCTTTTTGTCCTGAGATGGCCTCAAATAATTTCAGCTCATCTTGTTTATCTGCTAACAGTAGACATTTAAGTACAATTTTGAAACAAATATAAACGTGTTGGGTTTGCGGGGAGTGTATTTCCTATTTCCCATTTCTTCCTCCAATGCTATTACTTTGTCTCCATAAGACATTACAGAAGACTGAAAACCAAAATCTTGGAAAATTGTACTGGGATTAATTCATAACCAAAGAGAAAAAAAGAGTGGTCTTAACAGAAGGAAAAAAAAAAAAAAACCCCAAAAAAAAAACCACAACCAAAAAAACCACAACAACAACAAAACCAAAGCAGAAAGAAAGCAGAACTTGGCTGTTGCAACCAATATAAACTGGACTTTTCTAATTTACATAATTGAAATTTGTCCAGGAATTTGTTGTTTGGTTTTGGTTTTTTTAACAGGGTTTGACTTCTTAGTGAAGCCTTTTTTGATGTATTCATGTGATTCCTCAAAGTCCTCTGGGGGTAAATACTGAAATGAATTCACTTATCTGAGAAAAAAAAAAAAAAAAAATATATATATATATATACACCACTGATATCATTGCCTAGAGAAATATTAGGAAAAACAAATAAATCACAATAGCAGAATCATTCCAGAGGGGAAAGAAACTCCAGAGACAGAGTGTTCTCTTGCACATACAGTATATTAGAGATGCAAGTTACCTCAAGGCTTTCAATTGATTTGATTTTTCTGTGGTTGGGTTGACTCAGTATTTCAAGATCCTTGATTCTTTATTATGTTGTTGTTTTTTTCTTTATTATGATTTTATTTTGAAATATTATGCTCAGAAGCACTATTTTGAATATCCTATGAGGACACCGAGATACATAAGAGCACCAGCATTTTCATATGACCTCACTGTTGCCTTGGTTAAAATGACTTGAACACCTCTTTCCTTCTGCGACCCACTTTCCTTCCCCCACTTCTGCTCTGTCTCACACATGCATTTAACATTTTGGGAGAAATACAACTCAAAAGACCTGCTACTGTGGGAATATAAGTGAAGACATTCAGGGTTCTTGTGAATAGTACATGATTTTAAATCAGTTATTAAGAGTGAAGCCTGTGATCATCTTCTCATGAGTATCATGCTGAGTAACTTAGAGAAGGGGAAGAAGAAGATTGTACTGAAAAAGCACATGGTTTGTCTTTTGCAGGTTGCCCTAGACTTAAGATATGATCTCAACTATGTTGCCTATAATTGTATTTTTCCAGCCATAAGTGTCTGTCTTCCCACAGAGATGGATATTGAATGAGATGTTCAAGAGACCTTGCTTCTACCACCTGAGAAAACTTTCAAGAGTCAGGCCAAAACTGGCTTTTCTTCTGGCTTGTTTTTAATTTTGGCAAGCTGTTAATAGCTCTCCTTATATCATCTGTTATGACTTTTTCGAAAAACAAGAAAAATTACTCACATGGTTTAGTTACATTCATTTCATTGCGATGTAGGACATATAGTTATTTTTGAACAGCATTTGCTTAAACTATTTCTAATAGCTTTTAAAATAACCTGTACAGGATGTGGACACTAGGAAAGGTTTCTGACAGAGATTGCTTGATGTATAAGTTCAAGATGGACTGTAAATTTCACTGTATGACATTTCTTAATGCACTTTTAAATGTCTGAAAACTATCAAACTGTCTTAAGGATTTTAATGTTTTTTATTATTTTTTGTGTGTGTCTGACATGTAGAGAGATTATTATCTCTTTGTTTTATTAATATTTGCTAGTTGTATTCTATGTCAAAGACCTGAGGCATTTGGCACTTAGTTCAGTTGCAATATGTTATGCAGTTGTTACACAGGTTCCACCTGTACAGTACAGTACAGGCAGAAGAGGATTTTTCTGCCCATAGGAGTTTACAAAAACACTTGAAAGGTCAGTGTAATTCTCTCTAAGAACCATGACAATGAGAGCAGCAGAGAAGCACATCATGTAGTGAAAGTGGTGTGCAAAAGGGATCAAAGGCAGACATGGTAATGCTCTGTGGCTGAGCAGTACAGCCTCCTCAGGCAAGGTGGGAGCTAAAACAGCGTTTCAATTCAATCTAACCTTCCTAGGGGGACATTTCTGGGGGGTCACTTCAAAGGCAACTTCCTGTGGGGAAAACTCAGATGAGTTCTGTCTCAGCCACTGGAGGTACAGTTAGCTGCAGTGTTGGTAGCCCTCACTGTCTTTGAACATGGGGTCCTCTCTGCTGGATAAAGGATAATCTACCAGCTCTTTGTGTTGCTGCTGTCTGATGCAACTATAACCATGTTGTTTGTGTTTAAAACAAAGCTTTCTGCTAGTCAGTCATCTCTTAGTGGAGTAGGCCTGGTGGCTGTAAGTCAGAAAACTCACTAAAGACAGTTTAATAACAAAAAAGAAATTATTGTAGTACTACTACTAATAATATAAAACTATAAGGAAAATAATAAAACAGAGATAGGACGCAATAAAGACAAGTGATGGCAGTGAAAACCATTGCTGACCAGCATCACCAAGTGACATATCCATCCAGTCCCTGAGCAGGGTGTCCCACTGCCAGCCTCATCCCTAGTGGGACTGCTGAGCACGGTGCCATACGGTGGGGACTGTCCATTTGGCCAGTTGGGGTCAGCTGTCCTGGCACCCTTGGCCCACTCACTGGTGGGGTGGGGTGAGTCATAAAAAGGCCTTGACACTGTGTGGGCTCTGCTCAGTCATAACTACGGTATCTGTGTCTTACCACTGCCATTTTCAGATCAAATCCAAAACAGATCCAAGCCCTTTACAAGGCACTGTGAATAAACTTAACTCTATCCTAACCTAAAACAATGCAGGATGAAGAAAGGACCCATGCAAGCCTGCACATGTGTTTGTTGGTCATATCAAAAGGAATTACCATAAAGTGGTTGTCTCAATCACAATTTGAGGTGAATTCCCCATACTCGCTCAGGGCATAGCATATTAAAGTATTAAAAAAAAAAACCTATCTAGAATAGTATAGCTTACCCTAGAAATATTTTGTTGCAGTTTAGACATAAGAAAAGAATATTGATAAATTTCTTCTAGATGTCTCTCATCATCTTTCTGCATAAAATGCTTTGGAAATGTAGAAATAGCTTCACTGGAGCAACCTAAGACAGATACAGTGTCACAGGTAGGTTCATTTATATCCTCTATCATTTCAATTTGATTCTGCTTATTTGTCCTGTGCCTATATACCTCAGTGAACATAATTCAGATTTGAGTTTTCATAAGGAAAAATCCATAAAAAAAAAAAATCACAGCTGATTGGGTCTTGACACTTTTGTCACGCATTTTATTATATACCTGTGTACAATATATCTGTTATTTTTATAGAAGTGTTTAGGAGCTTTGTTTGGGATAAAGGGCACTATTTGTAAGTGTGAGCCTTTTACAGCATTCTCCTTTATTTAGACCCAGTCAAATATGGTTTGATGAGACTAAAACTGTTCAGAAAAAAAAAATATTCCCTGTAAGAAAAGTAATTATACAGGAGAAACCTTCTCCAAGATCTGTACTTAAAATAAATACACTATATTATTGATGAAGTAGAAAAAAATAATAAAGGTCTAATATTATTGATTGTATATGCCACGTCCTATTTTCTCACTTTCTTGCTTTTTTTTTTTTTCCTGAATGTTTGTCAATAAGAGATCAGGATAACTGCTTTTTAATTTTAGTTTCTAACCTTCCCAACTCTTTCCTATTACAGGTTTAGGGTTTTTTTGTAATTATTCTTGTCTTGAAAATAATTTTTAAATATATGTTACCCTTTCTCTTTCTTATTTTTTTTATCATTTTATCTATGCTATTTCAATTTTTTTACACATTACACAACTTATCTGCCTTCTTATTTTTTATTTTTTTTTCACTTTCCACTTATGCTTCTTTTTGTTCATAAATTAAAAACATGCAATTCAATTTGACACCAAATATCTGGAAACATGGAAAAGGTTCTGTGTGTTATACCGTCTGTGCCAGGTTTCATTTTAAAGGAACATGAGGGAGGGAATAATCTCATAGGCCACTTTTGAATGGTTTCCATTAACAAGCTTTTTTTCCTACTGTCTGTTCCTTTAGCTCAGTAAGAGCAAAAAATCCTATTCCCTTTATTCCTCCCTCTTTTATTCTCAGTATGATATCTGTGTCTCATAGCAAGGAGCAGAAAAAAACACATACTAGTTTCTTTGTGCCCCTGCAAAACTGATTTTCCTCACAGTTCTTGAATGTTTGAGTTTTCTCCTGTGTCTTCTTTAATCCTGGGATATTTTTCTGTATTCTATATTTTTCCTATATTTTTCTATATATTTCTATATTTTCTATATTTCTATTTATATATTTTCTATATGTTCAAGTCATCGTATGTTTCTTGTTCAATTCTGTTCCTAGCATTGTGACACCTCACTTTACCACCCTATCTGTCCTCCTCCTCTGTGGGAATGTATGGTAGGATTAGGAGGATGAGTTAGGACCCCATGTCTCTATCTCATCCACTTCTAAAAGGAAAAGATATTTCTCCTCATGATGAAGCTGACCTGATAGACAACAGGAAGGACTGTTAGCTCCCATCTGAAACCAATCTTTCCTTCTTACCCTCTCCTCACCCCACTTTCATTTCAAAAAATGATAAATAACTGAAGCCCTGTCACTGAGAAATATTTCAATGCTCACCTTGAGCATAAATTCCAAGGCCATACAGAAATAAGAAATGTAAATTTGCACATACTTTGAAAACATAAAGTCCTATGCAAGCACTAAGTATGATTATGACTATTAGTGATCCTAAGCACTGTGTGATTTTTCAGGGCAGAACTGAGACTAGTTTGACATATCAAAGGGAAGTTAGCCTAGATTTGAGGCTCTGCTTTAACTAAGTCAATTTCACACCTGCTCCCTTTGTCAGTCCATATGTTTGTCATCAATGAAAAATCCTCTCCACATGAGCATTTGCAGTGGGAATGATTATGACACATTTCATTATCTTCAGTAAATTGGATGGTTCAGTCCTTGAACTGCTCAATACCCCACACAGGTCTTGTCCGCATTGCAGACTTCACTCAGTTCTAGTGTAATTGAGTTGAACTCATCACATAGTGCCTGTGCTTCTATCTCTGCTGCACAGAGGAATCTTTTCAGCTGCGGTTCAGAGCACTAAGGGATTATTTTTTTCCCAAATCTAAGAAAAAAGCTAGCCATTTTGATATCACTTAGTCAGTGGAATTGTACAATTTGAGTAAATAATCAATAAGAGCCCTTATTTATTTGTGATTTCTTAAGTATTGGTTGGAATTTCTAAAGCTACACTTTGGGGTTTTTTATATCCAAAATGTTCTCATCTCTCAATGAGTCCATTTTCATTGCATCTTGAAACAGTTATTGCCTCATTTATTCCTATCCAAAAATGATAATTACACCTGACAACATTTTTACTTTATTATGAAGCATTTTTCAGGTTAAAGAACATTGAACGTTTCTGTGCAATGGAGCTAAAGGGTGTTGAATCAAACAAAACAGCATTTGCCTTCATTTTATTATTCCTTTCTTCTAGCAAATGCTAGAATTCAGTACTTCAGAGTGGTTTAGGAAATTAGAATGCTACCTGGGGTTACATTTCCTACAGACTTAGCAAAAATAATAGAATATATGTCCTGACATAGTGAACATTTAATACATATTCTTATAAATCATTGAAAATTATGTATAGAATATTATATGAAATACCATTTTAACAAAAGCTCTTTTGTGGTGCTAGTTTTCCTCACAGGAGGCTTTCTTTCATAAGTGGAGAAAATCACCTAGGTGCAAGATTTAAAGCCAAGGTTTACATCTGTGCATTTCAGGACCCCATATAAACACATTCCTCTTTGATCTTTCAGAGGTGAGTTGGCAGTCCCTGGAGTGTGACCACAATACATAAGGTATGTGTCACCTTGTGACACTTGCTGGATTGATTCCCTCAAGTGAGGTAGTTTGAGGAATTCCTACTTTACAGTTCTCAGTGGGGTTTAGAGATGAGAGAGATTTCAAGCTGCCAGGTGCCAAAGGCAGAAGCAGAGCTTTAAGTTTCAAGTGAACTTTAGCTCTGGAAAAAATACACTCACAAATTTTGTAGGTGCTTCCAGGTGGTTAAGTCTTCAGATAATTGCACAGGTATCAAGTTTTTATAGAAAAATAGAGTACAGACAAAGAATAATCATTCATTTTTCAGCAGAATCTGCCAGCTAGCAATTACAAAATTACTCAAAAATAAATTGGGAGGGTGGACTTGTTTAGACTTTGATCTTTTTTGTTTCTTTTTTTCTTTTGGTCTTAAAAATATGTAAGAGTTTCCTAATAAGAAGGGTCACAAGGAAACAGCTAATAATTTCCCACTTACAGATATTTTTTTTAATATTTGTATTGACCCTTCCACCTTAAATACTGTGTTACAAAAACACAAGAAAATATTTACATGCTGGTGTAGTGTACAAGTGTCTTGCACCACTTTTTTTTTTTTTTTAATTAGAGGAATTTTAGCCATAACAATTGAAGCATTATAATTCAGTTTTAATATTGGGTCAGGATGAAGAGAGAGAGAAGAGATGGTAGATTTTAATGAGAAGAATTTCCACGTTCAAATGGCAACTTATTTATTACAAGATCTCCAGTATAATGAGAAATGTGAGTTAGCTTTCAAGTAGATGAGTTTTTTTCTCAAGCATCAGTAAGGAAAACAGGCAGAGATGGTATATGTGAAGCCACATTGTCTTGCAGAACAGGGTCCCTCCACTACATCTGGATCTATAAGGCAAGTGAAACAGCAGTACTGACATCACCCATATCACAGAAACAATGGCTTGTTAGATAAATTGAATGAAACCATCAAAAAGGCAGTTGGTGGGGCTAGCTTCATATGTGAATGCAGATAGTTAAAATTCCCTTAATACTTACTAGTCCTTCCTCTGGCAGCAAGTTTTATCAGAAAACCATATCTTTAGATACAGACCAAAGGACCAGAGAACTAATGCATGATTTTTAATGATCTACATGGCTTGCCTTGTGATGAAATAAATTTGTTCATAATATTATGTCTCAAATGACATTTCCACTGAACAAAGTTCCTGATATCTTGCTAACTTTGTTTTAGAGAATTTTAGGTAAAAAGTATTAATATTTTAGTTAGTAGGTGTAGTCTTTTCTTTATAGCTTTGAATTCGCTTCTTGAAAAAGATTAAAAATTTTCCAGCTCTAGGAAAGACATAAAGTATAATTAAAATGGTCAAAAAATCCCAATGCAAATGCAGCTAGGGAAGGCTAAAAGAGAATTATCTCATCAGAGTTGAAATTATGGTGTGAAATGGGAGGAGGGGGAATGTAAGTTCTATGTGTAAAGTGCTCCCATGTGAAAGCCATCAATCCACCTTAGTATTCATTATATATATGCAGCACAAGTACTGCACAGGGGGCAAAGAAAGAAAGATTAACTTTTTTTTTCTTTTTTTTTTTATGTTTGTCCAGAGTTGCCATGGAATAAAATACATTATTACACTTATGAAATCTTCAGGTGTACATACTTAGTTATTAACAGCTGAAATTTATTCACATGCTGTAAGAATGCATCATTATTTGAAAGCTCAAATATTTGTAGAATGATAAGGATTTTAATTCCAGAAATCTATCACAGATTTACTTCCTAAAATTATGTCTGATTGTATTTAAAACATATTAGTTGATACTGTAAAGTCATTGTTTAATAATTTTTAAATTAATTTGCTAATCTTCACTGTAAAATTAATCATGGTGAAATAAATTGGCAATAATGGGGTTGCCATAAGTGCGTACAGAGGTTTTACAGTGTAAGATCAGCACTGAGGGCTGGATGTTCCCTCTTGCAGTTCTTTTTCTACTAATGATAGATGTAAGGGTTCAGTAATCAGAGAGAAGAAGCAGCTTTATATACTTTTTTGAGATTATGCTATTTTTTGAACACTTAGAAATGGTAATTTTGGATACTAGGAAAAGAGCAAACTTTTTCAGAAGTAGGACAATTAAGGAAGCATTTTTGAGAAGAGAATCTTTTTCATTTTGCTTAAGTATAAAACCAGAGTATAGAACAAAAATGGAACAAAACCAAATCTTTTATCCCCAAATACCTTTTACTATTAATTAAGGTAATTTTTAAAGATTTAAGTGACATTCAGACTCAGTTCTATCCGATAAATGAAAATAAGTTACTCGGGCATGTAACCTTCTGAAAGAAGCTTCATTTAAAACATAGCTGGAACAACAAATGGAGAATATCTATGTGCAAGAATTCATGGAGCCTTTTTTTTTTCATTCAAAGCCTGTCTGTCTGTGTATCTATCTATCTATCTATCTTTTAATACCTATCATGGTGCAGGGATTGCTTGTAGATAATTATTCGGTAGGTCTAAAGTGAAAATGATATGCCTTGTGGCTTGCTTCATGCTGCACTTAAAAACAAAAAAATAAACCAAAAACTCCCAACAAAACAAAAGTAAAGAAAAGGGGAATTAAAAAAAATGAAATATTTACTGAATCTGTTTTATTGTGAGACTTTTTTGATTGATGATATTTAAAATATATTCAACAGAACCTTTTGTACTCTTTGATTAATAATAAGAAAAACATAACCCTGGTAAGCATGTTTATCAGTGACTTTATATCAGTTTATAGCATGGTATCATGATACTGCTTTTCCTTGTGTCTCTTTGAATACTGAAAGAATGTTTTGTGTTCCATTCCTGGAGTTTTTCTGTGTGGTTTTTCCTTGAATAACTCACAGTTATCATAATTTGCCCTTCTCCAGAAACAGAATGATCTACACTGACATATCAAAATTAAAAATCCAGAGGCATCAGTGCTGCTGATATGTTAGTAGTATGTGATGGAATTAAAAGTTATTTATTAATTTCTAATTAGTTAATTTCTAGTTTATTATTTTTTTCCAGTGCTCATTAATTAATTTTTTTCAGTGGGTATTTGATGTTTTTCTAATCCGTTGCTTTATACGGCAACAGTGAACAAGACAATCGTGTCCCTCAGCACGTCACTTCTCATGCAGCAACATCCAAAGAGAGCATCTCTTGAATGTGCTAAATAGATTTCCAGGCCTCTTGAGAGAAATCCACTTCAGTAGAGAGGAAGCAATGAATTAAAATTTGCTTTGACTTTTAAGATTTCAGAAGCCCTTGTACAGTTTATCTTCATGTACTTTTGTCCATATTAAAGTCCAATAATATAATTTTTTAAAAAAATAGTAGGTTCTTTTAAAATTAATTTCTATCTTTCAGGTTCTAAATAATACATCAAGTATATTTTTTTAAATCTCTTTTGTTCAATCTGTCATTTTATCCACAGAAACCCTAGGATGCTGACTGTGAATTTTCTTCTTCAAACAAGTATTCTTAAATTATTTTTTTAATGCAAATGTCTTGTTCAGAGGTTCTCTGAAGAATTCCCCTGTGATTTAACTGTTTTCTTTAGAAGCTCCAACCTTTTCTTAGAATTTGTTTTCCCACATATTGTGGAGTTCTTCTGGTGGTGTTCCATTATTTAATGTCCCAAGACCAAAGAACTACAAAGGCCACACACTGCTTGTTTAGATCAAAATATCAATTTCATCTTCTGAGAATTGTTCAACATATCTCTCCCAATTCAAGTTCTAGCTGATGTCATTCAGGGACTAAGTTTATAACATACCTATGATTTCCAACTCTGTTTCTCATTGTATTATTCATGGTTTATTACATTATTTTTAGCAACCATTTTAATTACTTCCCTGCTTTGGAGTAAACTAATGTATGCTAAACTTTATTATAATTTTAAAAATTCCATTAATGTCCACTGTCAACATTTAATTTTAATTTTAATTTTTTTCCTAAGCTTATTTAAATTTTCCAGAAGCATCTTTACAAGTATTTTGTTCCATAATACTACAGATGCTAATTTGTCAGGAATTTTGATGAAAAAAGGTGGACTATGACTGAATACAGGATGCTTTAAGTGTGTTTCTTTATGCCATGACAGTGTGTTTGGTCGGGTAGGGGTAACCAAGATGTTCCTAAACAAGCAGTCCAAGCTTCCTTATTATGCTTTTAGTAACCAAAATAATAATTGAAATTTATTTTTTTTTAAAGCAGAGTTGCAATTTTTCAAACAACGCAATGCTATTTTATCAGGCTTTCTACAAAACTGGGCATTGTCCATTAAATTATATTATGTGACTACTTTGACATTTTCTTTTTGTCTGCTATTAATGACAACAGGAACCCTGTTAAAATAAGAATTCAAAAGAAAGCTTAAAGTAGAAAAAATCCCTGATTCTCACAGTCTTGAATAGTCTTCGATATCACATTGGTGTTTCATTGATAATAGTGAGTTGGTAGAGTCACAGTTTGTTCAAGGTCGACTCCAATATCTTTGCAAACTGGTGTGCAACAATATTTAAACATAGTCAGTGTCAGAACAGCTT
>WBNO01018352.1:0-12955 GCA_013400575.1 Peucedramus taeniatus
TTCCTTCCTTCCTTCCTTCCCCTTTCTGTTCCATCTTCCCCTTTTCCCTTTCCTCTTTCCTCCATTCCTTCCTCACTCCCATCTTTTCATTCCTTCTTTTTTTTTGTAGTAAAGAGTAAAACTTTAAAAATAAATGCTTCCTTAGAACATAAATCAATGTAGTCCCATAAATTAATGACGTTCAGTGTAAACACACACATAAATTCATATGTGAGGATGTATTTTCTGTTACAAGGAGTTTGAATTAAAAAAAAAGACAAAGACTATAGAAAAAAGAGTTACAGCATAGTAATAGTAAGAATATATGAGGGAAAGAAAAGATGAGTGAGTACAAGAGTAATTTCCATAATATATAATTGCCTTTATAATTAACTTTTTCCTCCAAGAAAATACTTTTTCAAATTTAGACTTAAATTTATAGGTGAAAGAATTAAAACTATTTCTTCCTATGTAAGTAAAGTCCTATAGCCAGAAAAGACCTGAAAATTTCTTTAGGAGCACTAAACATCAGCTACCATTGAATCAGTCCAAGTACAATTAACGGAAAACTTTCTTTGAGAATATTTTAAAAACAAATATGTGAGTATGATGCAATACATCGAATAATAGATGTCTCCAGAGGGGGTTTGTTGGGCAGAAGGAATCAGTGGGACTTAGAAATGGTTCAGGTATGAAAATATAAAGAGAAGGCTGAGCTGAAGATGTATATATACATTTCATCACTTATAAAGATGTGTATACACACATATTATATACCTTTGTAAGAGGTAGGTAAGACTAATCTCATTTTAAACAAGCTAGACTAAATAACTTTGGTTCCCTTCATTGTGAACAGTCATAATGAATATTCTGAGCCTTTGGCCAAATCATAATACCTAAGGAGATCCCATTTTCTTTGTATCTAAAATCTTTTCAATGCATTGGTCAATTCCAAACATTTAAGAGAGAGGCAATAATCTCAGTATTCCTCTGAATTTCATTTAGTCAAATTCCCAGCTGGACTGGAAAAAACTGCATATGTTCCCACTGACAAAAAGGCAGAATGAGAACAAAATCATCTGCTCTGTTTGGCAGTTAAGTTCTTGCCAGTCTTTTCATCTGTAATGATTTACATCAACCAGCATTAGGACTGAACTATTTATATTGGTGATTGTATTTTGTCCAGCCAGCAGCAATAATGATATTACAATTATAATACCTCAAAAAGTATCACGTTAAAACCAAGCATTTTAATGTCCTGAAAATGTATTTTCAGTACTAGTATGACTAGTATGGAGGTGCAGACAAGTACAGAGCAGCAGACAAGAATAGAGCATAATGAGTTTCTCAAGCTATAGCTATCCTACTAAACAAAAGGGGGTGAAAGTAAAATGTGCACTACACTTTTATCATTCCTGTTGTACTCCCAGCATTCCTGTTACTTGTTAACTTGCTCCCTACACCAGTTCAACAGCTACCTTTGCCTTTAAAAATGTGTAGGTTTTATTCAGTTGTGATAAGGTAGCGCTACTCCTTGCTTTCTCAAATGTATTTTTTCTATCTCATATGCTCTCATGTCCCAGCGAGATGCAAGCAGTGGATGCTTTCAGGTTCATGATAAAAAAATAAAATTAAAACACCCTTGGTGGGTTGCCACACCATGAGACCATTATGCCTAACAATGAAGTGAGGAAACTGTACAAAACAATATTACACAGGTACAGAGGCCCTGCACAGAATCTAGCAGAGATCCAGAGCTCAGTGCTGTGCCATACAGATGAAATCATTCTTATCAAAGAAGGAGCTGAAATCTTCCTGAATTAATTCCAGTGGACATTGGTACTTGATCTTTTGGCTGAAGATTGGTTGCTTGCACTTGAAGCAGTGTACCTATGAAGTTGCTCTCTTTTACCATATTCTCTCCTCTTGAGGATAGAGGATGTGCACAGAAGAAAGAAGAAAATATCTGTTGTTGTGATTTTCATTCTGTTGTTAAAGGATCATATCTGTTCCTTCTTTGTCATCTACTAGTAAGCTATTCAGCAAACCTCTGATTTCATTCAGTAATTGCAGCACTAATTATAGTTCTTGGTCTCCTCTTATGTATGTAGAAACTTGGAGTTAGTCCAGAAGTTTCTCAAGGACAATGAGGAGCTCTTCCAGCTGGGGAGTTGAAAGGAGGCAGAAGCTGAAGCCAAACTCCATTCTGCTCTTCCTTTCCCTGTTATTGGAGAAAGGATGAATGCTATTAAACAGTGTCCTAATGTGCCTGCATGGAGCTTTTTTTCTTTTTTCTTTTTTTTGTGTGTGTGTCTATATGTTGGTGAATGTAGAATGTAAATGCATTACAATTTTCATACTCACCCAAAGATTTTATAAAGCAATTTGTTCCATGATTCTGTAATTTGAGGAGGAGTTATCTACTTCCAAGTTAACCCTTTGGGGTTTACATCTATTTTTGACAAAAATATGAGACATACTGGCTCTTTTTCTCTCTCTCTTTCCTCCCCACAAAGAAGTAAAAATTTTCTGAATTTTTGATTGATTATATGAAGCCAAGAAGACAGGTTTTGAAAAAACGTAGAAAAGACAGTAATTTAGACCAGATAATTCCAGGACAATTATTCTAACGATATTTAGTTTAATGCAGAAATTAAACATGGTGGCAAACAGACATACTTTCCAGACTAAAGATAGAAATCCTGACTCAATTGCTACATTTGCTCAACTGCAAAGGCTGACTTGCTTTTCAGCTTGTATTTTTTAGAATAAAAAGTATGATGGTACATATGATCACGTGTCATTGGCATGTCATGGCACAGGAACCTGGTTGTCATAGAGCAAGACACATGGAGTGTGTAGTCATATTTGCTGTTTTCCATGAGACCCACAGCAGAGTCATTCTTGACCACATGGCATAGGATTGTGTCCAGATGGTTCTTGAATATCTCCAGTGAGGAAGACTCCAGAACCTCTCTGGACAATCTGTGCCAGTACGCAGCCACCCGCACACTGATAAAGTTCTCTCTCATAAAAATGTATTTTATTAATTTTAAAAAGGTAGCTTAACATGAGATTTTGATTAGCAATTCTGTGTAAATCTAGTGTTGATCCCCTAAATCATCTAGGCTAGGATTAAGCCAGAATTGACCAGATCTCTTCCTCTGTTTCTCGGATGCCTGGAAGAAACACTGATATTATTTTGAAGACTGATGAATCAATGCTTACAAATAAGCTATAGTCACGGTTAAACCTGTTTTAGGTGCTCTTTTAATAGTGACAGCCTTTTCAACATACTCTTGTCTTGGTTTTTTGCCTAGTATTAATATTGTCTATTACTGAGTAGAAAGATACTTGGTTTAATTTTGTTTAAAGAGTCATAAGCTTACTTTGGCAGTACTACTAGTTTTTTTACTTGGTTTTGTTGATTAAAGGACAAAGCTTCCTTTATTTTTTATATTTATTATTACATGAACAAAAGCACTGAATTTGCATCCAAACTATTCTAAACTCCAGAGACCTATGCCTTAGATTAAAAAAAAAAAAAAAAAAAGGGCTTGGGATGATTGAACATGCAGACATTTTAGATGATTTCTTCTGCATGAAAGAATTCAGTGAATCTACATTAATTTCTCTGGTTTTGGTAGAACCACACAATTTCAGAAAATATGACACTGTTAGCTGAAAAAAGGTTTTCTGGAACTGTTACATTTTATGCATTATTTTCTGCTCAAAGCAAGCATCAGTGAAAAATGCTGAGGACCATTCTGGGCATAAATATGAATCAGTATGAAAATCAATGTATATTTACTGAACTGAAACAAGCAATTTTATTGGTTTACTATTTACACAATTCCTATGTAGAAATTTTATTACAATTCCTAATGCAAATTTTTTTTTTTTTTGCTGTAGAAGAAAACCAGTACTTAAAGGCTATTGCTATTTATATACTTTCATTAAAAAGGAAATGAGTAGAAATGCTTTTAATTGTAATGCTAATAGGAAGAAAAAACCCTTTCATTTTCCATGAAGGAAAAGTAATTTCTGCTTATATTAAGTGTCTGCATGAAACATTAAGTTTCACTTCAGGAAGTGTTTTTTTTTTATTTTTTTTTTTAAATTTAATAAATCCGTATTTGATTCTCTTAGTAATCAATATGACTTTCAGAGATAGTGTCAGCTGTCATGAATGCATGTTGCTTCTTTACATCTTTTCAGGAAAAGCTTGCATGTATTGTGTGTAGCATAATATTGATTGGAATTAACATCACTAAGAACAGTGAAAAATTACTTTCTTACAGGCTGAAAAGTTGCCAGTAAAAAAATAGTTGAAGATATATGGGCAATTCAATTTATGAACTGATTCAAAGTTGGACTAATTTTGGAGTCTTGCCATAGACTTTAAATTGTTTCAGTAGAAGCCATTGTTAAAATTTAAGTTTAAAAATTCATTTCAAATCCAAACTGAAATCTGTTTTCAAATATTAAGCAAGAAATTCAAACTGTGCATGCTTTAATGACATGTACATAAGATATATCTGAGTTTTAAAGTAATTAAACTCTGAATTAAAGTAATTAAACTCTGAATATTGTTTTCATTCATAACAACATGCCAAATCCTCTTCCTCAGATTTGTCTATCCAAATTCCTTAGCATAAACAAATTATCTTCATGGACTTGACAATATGGCAAAGAGCTGAGAAAGACCATGTTCTCCTAAAAATAGCATCTGGATACCAGACCAAAAACCTTAAATATTAGTATTTTTTATCTATGTTTAGGTAACTCAGTAGACTCTTATGTTTCATTAGTCCAAAGTAGTCATTTTGACAAACAAAATAAAGTTTAAAAACCTCACAAAACCGGAAACAGAAGATTCTCACTTTCCATTTTAAGTTCTGAGAAGACAGTGTATTTAACAAAATGTTAAGATCCAGTTATTAAAATTATTAGAAAGATGTCTCTGCCTGACTTAAGGAGCAAATGAGACCATATGCTGAAGTCAATAGTATTGATTTTATTTAACAGTAAATGTGCGGGAGAGTGAGAGTTAGAAACAAATTGAAAAAGAGGTGTTGGGGTGGAGAGAAAGAGAGTGACAGAGACAGATTAAATAGAAAATATCACCATTCCGTGGATGTTGATAGCAGCCTGTTGATCCTCTTCTTCTGGTGTTCCAGGTGGTGAGGGTTCTTCAAAACATAGGGTTCTATGGATTAATACATTTGGGCCAGGTGGGGTACCTCCCCTGGGGGGGCAAGTTTGACACAGTCTCTTGCAGCAGATTCTGGATCTGTTGCGTCTTTTTGCATCACGTGCAGTGCTCTGCTGCAAGGCCTCAGCAATGAGTCTGGGAGCACTTTGGGGGTCTATGATGGATGATGATGCCTCCTCAGCTGCCCTCATGTGAATGTCCCATGGTGTGGCCTTCCTGGGGTAGGGGGATTGCAATTGAGCCAGTTTGTGTAAGGGAGGGTAGGTGTTTAGTCCTTTTGACCACAGGTTATGCCACATACTCAAAATCTCTCCTCCTCCCCTTTTTGTTGTGGGGTGAGTGTTGCAATCTTGGCCACTGTAGATAAGCCTTTGAATTATAGTCTCCCCCATCCCAAGCCCCTCCAGCACTGATTTTCAGGACGGATGCTGGGTTTGGCTTTCCTTTTTGACACACTCTTCTCCCTCAGCCTTGTTTACTTGCCATAGTGGGCAAAAGTCCTTAAAAATGTTCAAGCCGTTAATGTTAATTTTTCAGTCTCTGAATTAAAAACACAATGATTCAACATAGAGGAAACATGAAAGTCTCTGGGCTACCATTCATGCAGACAGTTTTCTGTACAGAAGATATATCTTGAAACGTGTCCTAGGGCAGTTGAAGAGAAAGACTTGAATTCTGTCCAGATAGCAAAAGTCTGAAATTCAGAAAACTAGGATTGGTCCTGATATGTTTAAAGGTGTCAGGGGAGCAGAGAAAAAAGCTGGTGAGGTTTGAGATGGGAAGTAAAGCAGTCAAAATGATAGCTGTTGAGAGAGATCAGAAACCAGGTCATAATAGTTGCTCTTTGAGAGATTTGACATGAGGAGGAAGAAATTTTCCTGTAAATGTGTAGGAAGCTTGGATAGGTCTCAGTAAAAAATGGTTTTCTCTTAAGGAAGCAATATGATTTTTAATTTAAAAATCTTGGGGAAGAAAAGCAAACAAAAAACCAACAACAACGACAAAACAAAGACAGACTGATGGATGGGT
This sequence comes from Peucedramus taeniatus, assembly GCA_013400575.1. Taxonomy (NCBI): domain Eukaryota; kingdom Metazoa; phylum Chordata; class Aves; order Passeriformes; family Fringillidae; genus Peucedramus; species Peucedramus taeniatus. The sequence goes on from WBNO01018352.1 coordinate 6,224, forward strand.
ATATCCTGAGGATAGCAATGTCCTTCTTGATACAACTCCGAGGAAAGGTCAATGAGCTGGGCATCAACCCATGTTGGAAGGCTACCAATTCTGAGAAAAAGTGAGAGTTTACTCTTTCTGAAGGTCATGGTTCAGGATGTTAGCATAACTGTTTCCTGAAGTGGAAAAGAAAATTGTCTGAGTCATATAGAAGAAACAACAGACTGTTGGTTTTATTCCCTCCAGTGTGGTTTTATTGTACATTGGACTCATTGAAATTTATAATGTTCATCTGTTCATGCTTCCTGAAGACCTAAAAATAATTTCTGTTCGAGAGCTGTATGGATCCTTCTATAGTGAAAAAAGCCACATAAAAAATTAAAAAAAAAAAAAAATTAAAAAAAAATCTGTATTTTAAAACAAATATTTCATCCATGGTCAAGGTTAGGGTTAAACTTGGGATAGAAACATCAGTAAAAGAATTAAAAAGTAGATCTAAAGAAGCAGAAATTTAACTAATTTTCCCAATTCAAGTAATGTTCAACAGCTAAAGTTCAACAAGGAACTGAAAGCCACAAGTCTTAACAATTGTATCTTTATGATTCTGCAAGCAGAACTCACCTGTATTTCATCACTTCATCAATAAAAATAGCAGGGATGATAGTGTAAAACTTTTTCATGAACTCTGAATAAACAACACTTACGACTCTCCCCTCACTTACCTAGGCTGTCATCTCATCATAAAAAGGCTATCAGGTTGGTCACACATGATTTCCCATTGCTGAATCCTGATGACTGTTCCAAATCACCTTCTTGTCTTTCATATGTCTGAAAATGGTTTACAGGATTACTGGATTACTTGTGCCATCACTTTCCCATAGCTAAGCTGAAGCTGTTGGTCCTGCAGTTCCCTAGTTGTTCCTCTTTGTGTTTCTTGAAGAGAAATGTGCTATTTGCCATCTTCCAATATTCAGGAATCAATCCTGTCCTCCACATTCTTTTGAATATAATCAGAAGTGTCTCCCCCACAAAAAGATTGGTCAGTTTCTTCTGCATTTGTTGGTGTACATTCTAAAGATCTGTGAATTTCCCTGCAGTTTGGGTAAATGTTCCATGACTTGATCTTCCTTCACTTTTAAGTCTTCCTTAGTTTACTTGAAGGAGAAATAAGTCCTTCTGGCTCCAAACTTGTCTTTGAGACTTAATAACCTAGGAATATGGGAGGCAGGTCTGTCAATAAACTTCTTGAAGAAGACATGGAGCAATTCAGTTTTTTTAGTGTCTTTGTCTGTCCAGTTCAGCAGCTGGCATTTTTCTTTGTTTTCCTTTTTCTGCGGTTGTACCTATGGAAACTCCTCATCTTGTTCTTCAAATCCTTCAACAGTCAAAACTCCAGACAGGTTTTACAAACCACATCCCTTCAAAATTTGGACCCTTCCCAAGATGAAAATATATGTGCATATACATTATATGTAGAGGGAGTCTTAAACTCTTGCATACTTTTCCAGTGGTAAATTTAAAAATGCAACTAGTTATGAGTCTTCCTCTTAACAAATTACCAATCTCTTACTGTGTGCAGATAGATAGATAGATAGATAGATAGATAGATAGATATAAAATACATGTATACTGTTGCCATGTTTCCATGTTTCCAAGACTCATTCTGTAGGTAATTTTTGTCTGTTAGACACGGATGGTAGCTGAATATATTAAGCATATTCATGAAAGATGTTTACTCCAGAAATCTAGGTTAGGGTTCAATCTGGTGATGATTCTATATATTAGAGGAATCACTTTTATTTAACCTCAAGTCTTACGGCAGTTACAACTACTTGGCAAATGAATTATTTTTTAGAATCTTACACACAGCAGATCACCTTAAATTGTCCAATAAATTGGGCTAATGTAAACCTTTCCATATGTTTCATACTTGAGTTCAAGCTATAAGACCAAAAAAGTTTATTAAAATGAAATGGAAAATGCCACCAACATTGCATGAAATTGTGGACGTGATTTCTACATCCTGAGGGAACTTCTTTGTGAAAGAAACAGGCTTGGTCAGATCTATGTCCCTTTGTGCCTTTACAAAACAATCCTAAGGATTTTCTGATGGATTAAAGGGATTTCTAGATGACTGTGAGGTAATCCTATAAGACTAAATCACATGTAACATTGTCCTACAGGATTTGTGAAGGACTAAAATATTATACTATAAGACCTGTAAGGATTCCTTCAGAAACACAAGCTTCACTGAATAGCTATTACAATGAGTACAAGTTATAGGACATGCAGGGGAATACATAGCTAGTAATGTACTAATGTTTATAACACTGTGTTTTATTACTCACTCAAGAGTAATTCATTCTCTATTAAAGGCCAGTGTTAGGCATTTAACCTGTCAGAAAATTGTCTCCTTTTTTTGCTGTTACAATTAAAGTGAGGCAATTTTCATAGATAGTACATAGAGCATAATTTTATTTTCTAACTGCCAGTTGAGACACCACTTTCCATCTTCTATTCAAATTTAAATTTATCAAGAATTGCAGAATTAAATTTATTAATTATAATGAAATATATGTTTAAGTTTCATTAGACATAAATAGGTTCAGTGTTAGGTAGTGATCAAGAAATATTAAATTTTAAGGGAATTCTGAATTATTTGAACATTAATTTAAATTGAGATAACATCAATACCCAAATTAGTTTATATATATGTGACAAAACCTCTACAATACAGTACAAAACAGCTATAGTTAGGGCTTTTATTTCTTATAGACGTAACAAGGTTGTTGGTTTGAAATAACAAATGTACCACTTGTTTAATTTGTTGACAAATCTCTACAATCCCCTGCAATAGGGAATTCCATTTAGGATGAATTTTCTCCTATGTTGAGAAACTTGCTTCTTTGTCACCAAAAAAGACAATTAAAAGTTTTCGATGTAGTTTTTATGCCTTTATTTTTATTTTCTTTCTTTTTCTTTAATCTATATATTGTTTCTTCATCTTTGCATGAAATCAGGTGGTTCTTCTGCAAAAATAAATTTAAGTTTGTGACCTGAGACGCTTTCAATGGGAACCCTTAACACTTTGTTTTGTTAAAATACTAGGGAACTTATGTAGGCATCATTTTGGAAGTGGGTTGGTATTGGAAGGGAGTGTTTTATCTTGGTGTCTATATAGATTATGTTTGACAGGAGTCTTTCAGGTCACAAGGGCCTTTTTTAAGTATTACAGTGTTATTACCTTTAAGACTCCGATTCCATATTATTTATCAACTTCCTCTTCTGTGATAAACTTTTCTTTCTTTTTTCTTTAAAGTTTCTTGGACTGTTATATACAGTGGGACCTGTTGTCCAGGTCATCACAGTTATCTTAACCTAGGACTAAATGAGGAGGCTTAACAAAGCTGTACACATGCATGTGCACTTTAGTATTTGTGCAGCTAATGTTCTCCTTGTAATACAGATGCATCTATGCCTGCTCTCACAACTTTTCAAAGCTGATTTAGCTTCTGGTTATAACTACTAATTTTTTGCCCTCACTTACAGATATTTCTGTTTGCAGTTGATTGTCCAGTTTCTTCAATCTTTTTCAGGATTTTATTTTTGTATAACTTCTTACATCACAGTTTATTATCCAGCTTTCACTTGCCTTACATGTTTTTCATAGGAATTTGTCTGATGTTCTCTGCTTTTTCTTTCAAGGAGTAGAAATCTCACTTTGTTTTTCTGCCTACACAAATTTATAATTTCTCAAATATTCCAAGGACACTGTACCTTTCTTCATGATATTACTAACTTTTAGATGAGATTCATTGTTCCAATGCTTCATGTATCAGCTGTTGCTGGGGTTTTCACATTCAGTTATTGTCGGAACCCAGGGCATTCCTCTGGCTGCCCTGGATGATTCGAGATCCTGGCAAGGGGCTCAGAGACCTTGACACAGAGTCAAAAACACCTGTGCCTTCAATTTTAGCCCATGGAAAAAACCACCACCTTTATGTGAGGATTTACAAGCCACAAGAGTTTGAATAGAGTGATAGTTAGTTTGCCACAGGTTGAAAAAGTAGAATTTTGGGGTTTTAGAATGGGGGTTCAAGAGGCAAATGGAGGAGTCTGGGTGTGTCCTATCCTCCTTCTTCTTCTTCTTGTCCTCTATCTTCTGCTGTGATGGGGACACTTTCTAATTGGCTTAGAGCAGAGACAGACTGTCTAACATAGGTGATATGTATTGGAAAATTATTGTAAATAAAGTACACATAGTTCTTAGTATAAAAAGTTAACACCACCCTAAAGGCTGGGATTGTGCCTCAACCCAACCTGCTGAACAGACCTCAGCAGGTCAGAGAAAGAATATAATAGATAAGGAAAAATAAACAACCTTGAAAAGCAGAACTGACGACTCTCCACCTCTTCTCCAATCGTGGGACTGGGAGAAAAAGACTTTCTAATACCTCAGGAGCCATCAAAATCATCAAAACCTGAGAAGTTATAAGATAACTTGTTTGGATTTTTTTCTTTTTTGTTTGCTTGGTTATTTTGTTGGAGGCTTTGGGTGTTTTTCCTTGTCAAGGGTGAGATATAAAGGAATAGTAGTTTTCAGGGTATAAGTGGATGAAATACATAGCAAATTTACAATAATGTTGTATAGTAACAAGTTTTCAAGCCCCATTGACCGTGATTCTCCTACTTATACCTTGTATAAAAATTTTTATGTAAGCAAAATGAAGAATGAAAAAAGGCAAGCTCTTCACTAAATTAGCAAACGTGTTAGTTATACATTAAGATGTGAAACTTCAAGGAACTTAAAAGAATTATGCTCCACAAAGTTTTAGAAAGCATAGTAGGTCGTTTGACCTACTATGAAACATATGAGTTTCCTCTAATGTCTTTCTCAATTCTCAAACTAGATAAATGACACTATTTTTTTTTCTTTGAAAACACAAAGTAGAAGGCTCAAAAAAGACTGCAGTTGGGCAGATCTTTGCTTTAATAAACAGAGAGAGACTAAGACACACATTTTTAAAAGACTGGATAGTAATTGGTATGAAAGAATAATGTTGAGAAAATAGAAGAGGAAAAGACTTACATACCTTTACTGTTGCATCTAAATGTATTTATATGCTGCATAGAGAATGATTGAAGCATTTTGAAGATTAGCCACACCAAAAGACACAATTCCAATTTTACAGATCTTTCTTCTGTATTCCCGACACATTCAGAGGCAGTGAAAGCAAGAGAATTACACAATGCCATCAGATTGGTAACTTTAAGAAATATGATTGTCAGCATTTTAGGTCCCTTACTTCTCCTGAAGTTAGTCTGAATTTTGAATCATTTACCTTCTGAAGCCTGTCAAAGGCTGCTGCTGTCTAGAAAAAGCAGTATTATTCCAATTTTTTAGAGCTGTCCTGGTAATTTAGCCAATATAGGCATAAAACTGGTAATTGTTAGGAAATATCTTTTTTCCCTGTGTTTTCAGGTTCTTTCAAGTTTTGTTGAGGGAATGGACTAAAGAAAAGTAATTTTAACATGGCATATTGTCTAATTGTGAATACAAAATTTTGAACAAATCTTACATTTTCAGATCTAATAATGCTCTGTTTCAGTATAAAGAGTTTATACTGGAGAAGGAGGAGGGCTCCTCATTCTCGTCCTCTGCACTTAAATAAGATAACATATCTATTCTGAGATGTTTAAAAGGTAGACATCTAACTTTTTCAGGCTGGTTACCTTTTGTCATAGTCAACATAAATTCAGGCATAACACTAGAACAATTCATCTCACCCCAAATCAGGCACCCAAGACATATCAGTGGGAAGTGCTTGGCAGTATTATTTCTTCTACCATAACTATAAACTTGGCTTACTACTGCAGACATCCAACTTCCAAATACCTGCAGTTAGCTAAGATATATTCCACTTAGAATACTATATTACCTGGAAAACCTATAAGTTTTCACTGCTGGAAGACATAATTTATCTGCACAGAACATCTGGTTCTTTCTTTGATAAGTGAGTCCCGGTAACCAAAGGCACAATGGTAAATCTCTGCGTGGTGTGTAAAACAAATAATTCATGAATAAACTTGGACCATCATATTCACAAGATGAATGTCAAGGAATTTTAACAAAATCAAAACATGGAAGAAAGAAATTAATCTAGCAGAGGGGTTGTGAGTTATTTGCTTGTCCATTGCATATCTTGAAAACACCTGTATTCTATGATGCTCAGAGTTCACATATATTTATTTCCAGAGTGCCTACAACCTGTCAGGGCCTACAGTACTAAAAATCCACTAGGTGGATTTTTGCTCATAACCCACTCAATGATTTGACATCTTCTTGTGGTTTCCCCCCCCTTTTTATCTTGAAGTTTTTACCCGTTAGATTATATGTCTGTCTTTTATAACCTACTCCTCCTCTGGCCTCCTGCTTCAGAGCCTCAGTAACTCTAGTGTTTCCTATTTCATTAGTATGTCTTTTCCCCTGCATGATTAGATTGGATATATAAGTACAGATATATTTCTGTCAAGGTCCTCTAGACACATTCTGCCTTCCATTCTGCCTACACTTTTTCCAGGAACAATTACTTACTATATAAGTCAGTTCCATGTTTATGGGTACAAGAGATATGAGATATATGGAGCTACTTGAGGAAGTCCAGCAAAGGGCCATGATATTAAGGGACTGAAGCACCTATCATGTGAGGACAGGCTGAGACAGCTGGGACTGTTCAGGCTGGAGATGAAAAG
>WBNO01018352.1:13073-80285 GCA_013400575.1 Peucedramus taeniatus
TTTGTTACTGTGACAATGGTCAAACACTGGAGCAGATTGCCGAAGTAGTTACATATGCTCTTGATTAGAAATATAATTAGAGATGTCTGTCCAGGTTCTTCTTGTAAAATTCTCTCTTTTACTGCTAGCCATGCAAACATCTTATCTAAGATCTATGCCTTCCTACTGAAGTCCAGTAAGTCCAGAAGTCCAATAGCTAGCTCTGTACTAAAAAGGGTGATGATTGTCCTTTTCATATGCCTGTTCACTCGTGCATACAAATCTAGGCCTGCATGCAGGAAATTTGTTTTGAAGAACAAACTCCTGAAGTTCTGACATGCAGACTGTCAATGAACATCAGTTTCACTGGAGTGGAGAACATTTAGCTTTGTTTTTATACACACTGCAGGCATTTTCCTCCTTCATACACCACGTGCTCAACATTCCTGTTCCTGGATTGTGTAAGTTATGTTTACCCATCTTACTTCTGTCTTCATCATGGGAAAAATATTAGGAGGTGATCAATTGTCAAAGTAAGCCCAGGGCAAAAGAGTGGATCTCTGAGGTCACACCAGCAGGTTCTCTGAACAGTACTAGTCATGTAGGATGAAACACTCCTCTGAGAAAACATCTGCAGATTCAAGTACCTTTGCACCCAGAAATAGATGCTCCATGGGATGCATCTATCATTGACTTACATTCTTCTTCACAGCATGTTTTTTACACATTATGAGCAGCTGCAAAAAAAAGGTAGAAAAAGACTCTCAGTTTGTCCTGCTGCAGCAAAAGTTTCAGGCAAGTACAAAGACAAAAATTCTCAGTTGGTGCTGTACAGAAGATGATAGGGAAACTTTCATCCATGATGCTACCTTTCATGATGAAGAGAATTATTGCCTTGACAGAAATAATTGTCAGTCTTAAAGGAGATTTCTTCTTGTCATTATTATGAGTCAACAATTACTAATAGATTTTTATCCAGATTTTTTCAAGTGCATGAAGTCCTGATTTTGCTAAAGCTTTCTTCACACATCTCTTATATAAGTGAAAAATATTACTTGTGGTCTTGTTGTAGGAAACTTAAAGTTGTGAAATTTGAGACTATTTTAGAAGTACGAAGCCAGTCTGAAAAATTCAATGAGCCATTTCTTCTCCTCTGAGTAGAAACAACAATTACTTAGGAAGCAGCAGTACATTTTGAATGTATGGGAATATAATTTCTAGCTGGAGACTCCCAAAACCTCCTTCTTCCTCTGTCTACTGGCTATGCAACGAACTCAAAGGAAACTGGTCCAGTTGGCTTATCAAATGAAGTCAAATCACAGGACGAGTTGCTGGGAGTGGATACGCTGTTTATCCGATGAAATTTGTTTCTTTCAGACTGATGGGCTGTAGCTAGACGAATTATTGCTTCAGAGATAGAATCCTTTAAAAAATAAAAATTATGAACTGCTATTGCTTAGTCCCCAGTAACTGAGTGTCACTAGTTGCATTAATAAAATAGGAACATTTCTCATCAGTATTCACATAAAAAATTAACTATTAAAAAGCATGTTATTAAGACTTTAGATAGACTGACATACTAATTTAGAAAAAAAAAAAAAACAGTAATAACTGTACTGAATGTGACTATCTAACCCAAATAAACAACACTGCCAGTATTTGTGATAAGTATAGAGGGATATATACTGTAAATAAAAATATTATTAATTCTGTTCTTTACAGCAGTAATGTTGGATAATAAAATGAGTAATAGATATTTTAGAAAAATATAAGCAGGCAAAATAAATATTTGTGTTCCTTTATACCAGCTTGTTGTTCTGTACTTGGGGACGTGAGAATGGACCAGTTCTCAGAATTTTAATAATAGATGCCTATATCATTTCTCTATTTAATAAAATACTGGAATAATATGTTCAGGTGTTTTTATAACCTCCAAAAAAATAGTGTATTTTTTTTCTTTGTGCATTGTATGCATTGTGAGCAAAATCGTTGCAGTCTCCCTTTGAGTACATGTATATGTGCATATGTATTTATAAATAACTCCAACAGAGATTCTTAACAAGAAAGGATGATTATTTTCTGCATGTATTAAAATTAAAAGCGGTCCCTGTTTAAAATTTCTATAGTAAATAATTAAAGTTAGTAAATATGTTCAATTATTAAAGAATACAGGGTACAAAAAATATCCATGACTTGTATAAAGAATATTCATTACAAGAGGACAGCTTACAATAACAGGTGTACTTTTGGTGTTTTTCATAAGAAACTTGGTAATTTAGCTTAAAAAATATTAAAAACTTAAAAAATATTTCATGAGTTTCTATAATTGTTCATAACTTATCAGAAATAAGTCTGCCCAATATTGTAGTTATTTTAATGGGAATGCATAAAAAATTATTGAAAAAATATTGAAAAACATTTTAATCCAATGTAAAGTTCTACAGTTTTCTAGCTGATCATCTCCCCAAAAATTTTGGAATATCTGAAGCAAGTCAGGAAGAAAACAAACAAGCAAGTACCTTTTTCTATTTTCAGGTACCATTTTCCCTGATCTGATTTTCCCCTATATAATGCTGCACAGATCGGTTAAAAATTACAGCTGTAACAAGGGAATAATACAGACTTTGTAATATTTCCAGCTTTTCAAGAGCATTTTTTTGAAGATTCTCATTAATCTGAGTGACTTTTAATATCTTCAGACCTACTTCATCATTCTCCAAACCTGTCAATAAGCAATCAGTTTTAGATCAGAAGTCATTATTAATTATTAATACTTGGAATTCTATTTAAAACTTGGACCTCTTCTAGGGGCAGAGGACAGGGCTGGTGGCTGCTGCTATTTTCAAGCACTGAAACCATTTCTCTTTTTTCACTGTTTGTTTGATTGGAGTTTTTTTTTGTTTGGTTGGTTTTTTTTTGGGTTTTTTTTTTTTTTTTGTTTGTTTTTTTTGTGTTTACTTGAGAAAGTCCAACAAAGGGCCACAGAGTTGATTTAGGGACTGCAAGTGGCTGGTTGGTAGAATCATTTTGATGAAGTACAGTCCTCTTCAAGAAATTCAGGATCTGAGTGTGATATTTTAACTACATTTTATTTGAAGGAATTTTGATACATAGGTCTGTCTTTATTATTCCTTAGTGCCTGCTGGTATTTGTCAGAATATCTTTAGAGCTGACCATTGTTACATTCCTATTCAGTAATTATTCTGGCATAGTGATTTTAAGATTTTTTTAAGAAAGCTTGATCCCATTAAATTAAAAAACTCCATAGATAGGATTATTACATGTTCTTTACTATTACCTAGCTCATTAATATGTGTGGAGATTAAAGTGAAGAAATTATTCTTTCAAACTTTTCTTCACAGAAGAAGTCAGCCAACACTTGTATTCCACACACCCTTTACCCTTTAAAATATTACCTATCCTGTTCTTTTTCATGTACTTTGTCCATGAGTGTTTTCAGCTTTCTCATCCCAGAAATTCAATCATTACTGTTACTTGCTTGTAGCTTCCTTGTTAGCTCTCCAATAGTTTGCTCTATGCAATGGCTTGGTCACTTTTACTCTTAAGCTATTGAACTCAGAATGTCTTTTGCACCTGCTCTATTTCTCCAATTAGGGATTGTTTTAAAAGTATAAATGTACCCAGAGACAAAAATATTGGCATATGGCTTAATTAATGTAAAATAAATAAAGAATTTACTTTTAAAATTGAGGGAACATGATTGTGATGTTTTTTCTCCTAGGAGTAAAATGAGTCATGCATCACATTCCTGCTTTTACAAGTCTGAAATGCACTCCTAATTCATTATATTTCGAAGACTATTTAGACATTCTGTAGCGTTCAAAAAGAAGCATACAGGAAGCTGTACAGTAAGTGTGATTCATTATCTTTATGTTTTTTAGTTCCTTGTTTAAAAAAAGCCTGCACTGTCATTCTTCATTAGTCTGAGTGTGTTTTTTCTGCACAGAAATCAATACCCTCCTGAGAATTTTATCAAAATGCAGATAGAGATCCACATCTGGCCTCAGATTCACATAAGAAACTTTCTGATACACAGACAGACAACTTTGAAGACAAGGAGCAAGAGCAGACTTGGATCCAGGGCCCCTGAGCCAAATACATGACCATCTTCATAAATAACTGCAAATGAAAGATGGGGTACAAGAATATGACAAAATGGACTGAAACCAAAAGCACGTGGTTGAGTTCAAATGATGTAATGTTTTAACCCTCTCCAGCAACTAAATACCACAGTCACTTGCTCACTCCAGTCACAGTGGGATGGGGAAGAGAATCGGGAGAGTAGATGTGACAAAGCTCATGGATTGTGATATAGACAGTTTAGTAGGTAAAGCACAACCCACATGTGCAAGCAGCACAAAAAAAGGAATTCAATCACAATTTCCTATGGGCAGGCAGGTTTTCAGCCATCTCCAAGAAAGAAGTGCTCCATTACATGCAGTGGTGACTTAGGAAGTGAAATGTCATTGCTCAAAATTTGCCTGTCTTCTTCATTCAGTTTTTCTTGCTAAGCATAACACCATAGGGTATGGGATACCATTTTGGTCAGCTGGGGTCAGCAGTCCCAGCTGTGTCCCCTCACCACTCCTCGTGTACCCCCAGCCTCCGCACTATTGAGGTGTTATGAGAAGTGGAAAAGGCCTTAACTCTGCATGAGTCAAACTCTGCAAGTGTCAAACACAGCATTATACCAGCTACTGTGAATAAAATTAACTTTATCCCAGTTAAAACCAGAACAAATTCCCATCCTGAGACAACTGTATACATCATGTTCAAATACCACACTATCCAAAACAATTTCAACACAGATATCATTCTCTTAGTCTATGTATCACTTGTGCAAAAATCCATAAAATGCCCATAAAATTTCCACAAATATCTAAAAATCATCTACTGATTTCGTTTGGTCCATGACTTTTGGTCTCCTTCTGTTACAATGAATGCAGTATAGGAGAGACGGCATTTTGTGTGAAGTTACTGGGCACCAAAGACAGCTCAGGCAGTGTCTCTGCTGTGTAAGAGATTTTCTCCACTGTTTTTTTGTGGTTCCTGATATAACAATTCCTGGAACATGCAAGTCAAATCATGGTTTACAACAGTTTAAGCTATATCCATCACAATCTCCATGCAGGTCACTTTGGACTAGGTTTAGAATCATAGTGAACTCCTCTTGTGCCTGATCTTAACACTATCACCAAGACTGAGGTTTCACAACCTTTCAGAAAATTATGTTATATTATAGCTACTATTGAGACACATTTTAACACAAAAAAATTGTTTAAGTGTCTCATTGTTTAGAACTATGGAGTAAGGTCCCTAAAGCATGGATAAAGGCATAAAATCATTCAACCAATTTATGAGGAAATTATGGAGAAAAACAAGAGGGTAGCTGCAAGCAACTAACTAACTAAATAAATGAATAAATAGAGGATAAATACTGCAATTCTAATTTACCAGCTCTAGGAAAACTTTAGCAGATGAACATTCCTCCATCCTGTGTAACGTCCTTAAAAGTTAGTACAGTGATGATTTCTCACACTCAAATGTGTTTTCATAGATAGAAATCAATATTTTTTCTTGTTGAACCTGTAATAAATTTTCAAATGTTTTATATGGAAGAATACAAATCCTAGATGACAGCTTACTTAGTTATAGTAAAGACAAAAACTATTAGTACCTTTGAAATGAAAATCATGGTCAGCCCTTGTGGGAAAATTTAGCATAAAGATTACCACATCCCTACAAAAATTAATGAGAATTTTCCCAGAGGCTATACTTTACTATACTAGGATGCTATTCCATAAACAGCAACTGTTTATATAGACTTACATAACAAGTATACTTACATAAGAAGTATAGTGCCACCATAAGGCAGTATTATTATTTTATCAGCATGACTCCTGTGATCCATAGGACGTTTTTATGTCCTGTTAAACAGAGTGTAAATATGTCAAAGTGAAAACAACAAAGACCGTAGTTTAAGGAAATTTTCACATTACCAAAACAAGTCTTTCCAGTAAATACTGAAGTTACAGTTCAGAATACAACTAGAAGACTATTCAGCTATTTCATATTGATCATGAACCTAAAGGTAAACTTTTAATTCAGACTGCTCTGGTAGGATCTTAAAGCCTTTAGTAGCAGAACAAGGAAACCTGTTGCAATAAAATTGCATTTATTTTTTTGCTTTTTCTAAGACAGAGTCTTGGTTTTGGAAATAATGGCAAAAATCCATTGCTTCTTCATAACTGAAAGACATACTCATACAGATGCACACACATATATAAAATCATATGTATATACACACACACAGAGATATATATGCATTGGGATAATAAGAAGAGTTCATCTTCAAAAAAATGTGTTGAAATTCTAGAGAACTGATAATTTTTAGTTATATTGGAAGCACTGGCTTCCTTCTTCTAATAAACATTAAGACAGAATTCCTGCTTTTGCAGCCTGTAGGGCCAAATTGTACAGTTTATGAGATAGCAGCCTTACTAAACCAATGGGATATGATAATAACAGTGAAGTGTGGTTTGCTATACTTATGTATAAAGGGGCAAGGTTACACCTATACTGCCCTAAAGTTCTTAACTGTATAAAATATAGTTAGTGTATTTTTAGCTTACAATGCTTGTCTCTTTGCAAAGTATTCTGCATGTTAATGATAAGTATAAAGCCAGAACATTATGAAATGTAAATGCTTGAATCACACTGATAAACATTTTAAAGTCATTATAGCATAGCGCTGAATGTCAGGATGGGACCTATTTTCAAACAGAACAAAAGGCTAAGGGAAAACCAACAATTTAAAGTGTACTTTTACAGCAGTAAATCCATCTGCTGTTCATTCTTCACAGACTTAATAACTAATTAAATATATAATTCAGTCATTCCTGCCGTGATGATCATCCACATGATCACTATGCACAAGGCTGCTACACGTTGAACAACCAAGCAGAGAGTTTCTGTCTAAAAGAACTGTTTCCTTAAAAATTCCAGCATTGGTAATTTTGCCTTTTGCAGTGAAGGAACTATTCTCTTAAACACTCAAACCACAGTATAAGAGATTTGTATGCTCCAAGATTAGCAGTAATCATGCCAGGATTTCCTTCTAGAATTGAAAGGTTTACTTGTAAAGAAGGAAGTTTGCAAACAGCCTTTTTGAAAGGATCTTTAATGAAGGATGATAAGTGATATACTCATCCGACCAGGAGAAAATATATGGATGGGGGAAAGGGCCAATTTGAAAACACTGTTTCCATGATCAATAATTGTTCAGAGAGAAATATAGTAAACTCAACTAGGGCCTTCAGTAGAAATCATTTTTCAGTAGCAGCAATTAGAAATTCACATTCTGGACCAGTGCTTGCAAGTGCTGTCAATAAGCTTTGATACCATAAACTGAAAGTTTTCATCATTCTACATTTCTGTCAAATCCTGCATTCCTTATGAATTCCATAGCTAACTCCATTTGACAAAGACCTAATTCACAGGTTTTTTTTTTACCCTTAGGCATTTTTTTCCTCTGTTAATGCAAAAAAAGGACCTAAATAAACTGCCACATTTGTTATTGTAGATTCCTCACACTCCTGCACACACGAACACTGGCAAATGCACAGTGAAAGAAACAGTTCCGAAAAGAAATACAACCCTTTTGTCTTTGTAAAGATAAAAAAGCCTCACAGAATTAGCCTCTTTTTCAAAGTTTCATTGACTTTGCTTTCTATTAATAATGACTTCAAAAATAAATACATAAACACATAGGGAGCTATGTGAACAAAGCATAAACACTTTCAGGATGAGACTGATTTAGTTACACTGCAAAGTCCTTACACTTCAGACGAGCCATTCATGTATTTAATGTGAAGGCAATGTTTCAGTTGCCTTCATAGAAGAAAGGCTGAATCAAGGTCACTCCGCATGCTTAGACTCCATAGCTGTAATAGTTTTACAAAATGCAACCAACAAAAGGGGCACTCCCTTTACCTTTTCCTTCTTCTGCTGCCATCCGTGTGCTTTGTGCCATAAGACGCTTCAACTCATTAAAGATGCAAAAATGTATAAAAAGAAATTCCTCCTTTAATTTTTCTAACCGTTTTCAAGGTCCAAACTACTTCAAAGCATTTATCCTAAATTTAAAAAAATGAAAAGGTTACCCTTTTTAATTTTCATTTAAAGCACTGTGAAATTTCTCACTGTGACAGTGGTGAGACAATGGAACAGGTTGCCCAGAGAAATTGTTCATGTCTCATCCCTGGAAATGTTCGTGGCCAGGATGGATGGGGCTTTGAGCAACCTGTTCTACTGGGAGATGTCCCTTCTCATGGCAGATGGTTTGGAACTAGGTGATCTTTATGGTCCCTTGCAACCCAAACCATTCTACAATTCCATGATTCTGTGAAATAAACCTTTGAAAAGAGGATGCAGACATGAAATTATATTTTCTCTCAAAAAAATGTTGAAGGGCTCTAAAAGGTTGAAGTGAATATGGACACTTTTCACATTCCTACTAGTATTTAATAATGTTTAATTTCTCATAGAAGCAAAGGTGTTATATTTCTCCTAGGCTATTTGGAATACAATTTCTAAAGCTTTCTTTTTTCCTTCTAAACCTAAATGCCAGAATAATTACTGTATGAATTGAACTTTCTTTTATAATTAACAGAATGCAAATGCATGAAGGAATAAAATAGTACTATTAAATTTTTTTGTAACATAATGTCTCAGACAAAGCTCCACAATTGTATTTCAGCTATCTGTCCCATACAATGTCATTACCTCCTCAACATGACCCAATATCTAAAGTTCCTTTAAAGCAGAAGCTGGGAATTTTCAGAGGTATTGTCAAAAATCTAATGTTATTAGGGTAGAGCTAATTTTCTTCCTATTAACTGGTACAGTGAGTTTTGGATTTTGTAAGAGAAGTGTGTTGATAGCAAACTGATGTTTTAGTTGTTGCTAAGAAGTGTTTATATTAAGTCAAGGACTTCTTAGCTTTTCATGTCCTGCCAGTGAGAAGGCTGGAGTGGCAGGGATGCAGCCAGGACAGCAGACCCCCCAAGTGGCCAAAGGGATATTCCATGCAGTATGGCGTCACGTTCAGCATATAAAGCTGGGGGGAAAGCTGACAAGTCAGAAGATAGACTGCGACACATTCTAAAAATTTTCAGACAATGTTTAATTTCTAATAAACTGCTTAGAAACACACTTTTCCAGTAAGGTTTTATAAAATTAAATCCCTTTTTTTTTAATAAATGTAGAAACCCCTACCACCCTGCCCCCAGTATCGAATAGAGTAAAATTTCCGTCAGAATTTTCTCTTTGTGATATTCAGACTGTACTGAAATGTACAATGTGAGAGCAATAAATTTACTTCTTCCAATAGTAAAATGATATTTGAAAAACTGTTTTAAATAGATAAACATTTTTATGTCTGTACATACACACATATACTTGTACAGGCAGGAGAGAGAGGAGGGGAAAAGAAATCACCTTGGATACAAAGTAACCTTCAAAACATAATTCTTTACAGGCACATAAGGACAGAGATGTTTTTAAATGGCAATGTGGGCTCAGAGGCCTAACCTGCATATATCTAGTGAATAAATCAATCTGTCTTATTCTATTAAATTAATATCTGTTCTCATTGTCTCCTGCTAGGAATTACTTTTGCCTTCCTTTGACCAAGTTGTAATTAGAGAGTTCACAGGAGCAAATAATTCATTTTAATTGGTAAAAGAATTTTATCCTACAACTGGTCTCTCCTCTTGCCAGCTGAACTGTCTGCTCAACAGACAAGACATTCTTTCTTACATGTGTGTGTGCACTATTTAGTTTCAAATGCTTACAAAATAAACTTTTATCAACTGGTATTAAAACCATAACTTCCTCTCCAACTGTTTCTATTCACTTCCAACTTTTCATTACAGCTACGAAAACAAAACACAAGCTGCTTAATAAATGGGAATTGCCATTGTAAACAATTGAATGTCTTCTTAATAGAATATACAGGTGAACATAGTATGCAATTTTATTTTAGATAATTGTGGTAAGGAACATAATCTATGCATCAGATAAAACTATCCCCAGTCATGCTGCTTAGTCGAGAAACCACATTAAAGGCAAACTACAGTGAAGTTTTGAATGGTCACACAAAAGATTTTAATTTTTTTTATTTTTCCAGAAGTTTGAAAAGACCGTGTGCATATTTTTCACAGCACACAGAAGAACACAGTGCAGACCTCAGGACTAAGAACAGATGGAAAAGGCTGTAACTAGCAAAGTCCTTTAATAAGTCTTTCAGCCATGTGCTGCACAATGCTAAATCTATCCATGAAGGAATGCAGAACTGCTGAGGAGGAAATTCTGCAGAGACTTTCAGGTTGCAATGAATTGGAGAATTCCTTGTTGCCCTCCAACTTCACACCATTACTTTATTATCAAAGGAAGGAAAAAATTCATTTGTTTCCATATTTACTCTTCTGTATCACATTTTATCTGCATCTGAAAGTTTGAACAGACTTAGAAACAGACTTTGATAACAAAACACAAGGCACTTGTATCAAAGCGTTACAGCTCATTATCTGTGCCTTCATGAGGTATCTTGCTGCTGGCCCAGATGGAGCTGATGGCTAAATATAAACAACCTCAGAGAATTAATTAATAAAGTACAAAACAGGCCTTTTAAAAGGGCACGTCGTGTACAGCAGATCCAGCTTTCTTTATAATTTAAAATGTTTTCTGTTTGAGTATATGTAATGTTATACAATGTCATCTGACACAGATCTGACCACAACTTCTCAAGCTTCAGTTAATTACACATGTGATGTCATTTTTTTAACAACAGTTAAAAAGAACAGATAGTGCTCAATAACATGATGTTTTAAATTTGATCTTCCTTCCCTCCATCAGGGAAGGGATGTCTTTTCTGAAACTGTCTTTTCTCCAGTTTCATCTAGACAGACTATTTTCTTCCCAGTAATGTCTGCCTCTGGGCTCTGGCCAGTCCAGCACTGACTGATCCAAGTAGAGAGGATAGAGCAGAACAAGATTTTACAGAGATGAGGCTCATAATTATCTGTCACACAGTTTCTCAGGAGAAATTACTGACTAGGCTCAACTGATGAAGACACTGCATCTTTTGCTGTAACTCTTAACTATGACCATGAACACTTGCTACTGAAAAAAGAAGCTTGTAACTTTTGGAAAAACCACTTGGGTATAACTTGAATATTTATAGTTGCTTGATCATATTCTAGGACAAGAACTACAACAAAAAATAACAAAACTCACCTATTCTATTTTTGATATAACAAGAACTACTCACCTTCCATATAAAAATATAGTTAGATTTTTGAAAATAAATTATTTTGCTGTCCTTATTCACCTATATTCAAACTGCCATAGACTTACAAATAATTCTGTTCTATTTTATCTTCTCTGTTGCACAAGCTTACATAAATTTATGAAGGGATAGATTTTATTTTACATGCAAAATGCCTAGAACTACCTTGTCACCTTGACCAGATCAGAACCTTGGATAATTTAAATAATGCTGTTCTGGTTTTTTTGGACTACACAGACTTTGATTACATATGTTGAGAGAGACCTTCAGAAAAAATTTGAAACACGATTAAGACTTTTCAATAAATGCATTTTTAGTGCAGTGCCATAACAAAATCAATGCACTTTAAGAACATCCAGCAACTTCCTGCTACTTCCTATGGGAACAAGTAATCCAGCAGGGAAAATGTTTTCAAATGTAGATCTGAAAATATAGGATTTCATTCCCATTTTCCCCATATACAGCGATTATTATCTTTTACAAAAACAAGCACTAGATGCTTGGTTTTTATTATAATCAGATTTTTGTGTTACTTAATGTAACTTGGTGCATGCATATGACTTAGACAAGTAAACAGGATAAATGTTTATATAGATTCATTATGTTTGATGTGATCAGCACACCATTTTAACCACACACAAAAGAAAACATGTACTTTAATCCTGTTTGTGTCTTTTATCAGAGATACAGAGTAATAACAGAGTGGCTCCTAGCAAGGGTTCTTGTATGTTTCTGACATAAGACAACATATATGAGTATTAATCCCAGACAGAGGTGGATGTCATTCTCCATTAGGGTCAGAGATCAGTCTCTATCTAAAAAGTATTTAACAAAACCCCCTGTATTTTCATCTGGCATACAAGGTAAATAACAAGGTAGATATATTGGAAATTTCATCCTGTTATATGAATTCATCCTGCTAAAATAATAATTCTATGGCAAATATTAACGTAGCCAGGTCTGTGTATGACCAGGTTTGAAAAACCCAGGTGTCCATTCCTGGCTATATTTAATATAGCCAAATGGCAAGGCAAATACTGGTGTATTTGTCAGAGTGCCATCCTCATTTCTGATACAGCCAGAGCTCCAGCCTCTTCTCTAATAGAGCCAGTGTTCCATAGCAACCATTTGAAACAGCCAAAGCTCTGTCCCCATCTTTGACATTACCAGCCCTTCATCAACATCTCTTACATTTCTGGTTTCTGTGGCAATGTCTGTAAGAAACAGAGCTCTGGCCTCTTCTCCAACACTTGATCCCATTTTTCTTCATAAAAAGTCTGAGTTCAAATCAGTGAGAAAGCCAGGATTTCATATTTTTTCTTTGATAATGCCAGCATTCTGTACATATAAATTATATGGTCAAAGTTTTATTCTCAACCTTGGTATCAACGAACTTATTCGGCAACAGTTGGTATAAACAGGTGAATGTGCAGGAACACATCCTGGATCCTGAAATGTCTAAGGTCTATCCTCAGGTTCTGACCCATGGTGAATGCAGATACAGCCAGAGAACTGTCCACTCCAATGGTATACTTGCAGTGCCAACTCCATCTGTGAGGAGCAAGGCCTCATCATGGCAGAATCTCCTACCTTTGAGGGGTCCATTGTGTTTCCTCTACATCCATCTTTCCACCACAAGTGCTAATCACAGAAACAAATTACTCAGATTTTATGTTCCACACTGAAAAAAAAATATCCAGGTATTCATATTTGATAAAAAACTTTTTTTTTTTTTTTTAAATTAGAAGCTGTCATCAAGTTTGGCTCTTGATGAGATAGAGCTGAAATTCTTGTATTTTATTTGAAAAATATTTTGTCTTCATAGTTTTTGCTACACGATATACAAATTGAAGAATTTTGACATCATACATAAAGAATATATTTTTAATATCATATTTTCAAGACCATTGAAAATTTTAGAATTTTAGTAGTTTTTTTTTCTTTTAGCCTACTGTTAAGAAAGATAAACATGCACTTAGATTTCACTGTCAAAGATCTGTTGAAATCAAATGTCAGAATTTTACCCTTTGCTTAAAATGAAAATTGGGACTTTTGCATCGTAGCATGACTCCTGTTGTTGAAGTTTTAATCAACAGAATAAACATGAGAAGACTGTGATGAGGCATTTTTGTCCTCACCTGTGACAGAGAAAGGCCCTCAAAAAACTTCCAGGTGTAAAAAGGGTATAAGAGAGTTTATCTGCAAATACAAAATGTGACTTCTAGAAAAGTTTATTTGGACATGGGATTCTGCTACAATCCACAGCACTTGGCTGGAGTTCATTTTTGATGTGCTTGATCCTCCATGGCTGTGGATTGGATTGAGTTAATCAGCTAGGTGAAGTTGCATGACAGTATGAAATGAGCAGCTGAGTTGCTGAAAACAGGGAATATGTGTACTCAACATGGTAGAGGAGCTTGACCCTAGTCTCTCATATCATTTAATTGTTTGATATTCAGTGAGAGTTAATCGAGTTTCATTAGTATGAAGATACATATTTTACCTCAATTCTATGAGTTGCTTACCTGATTTGGACAATTACTTAACATGAATACATGATCAGCAGATCCTTTAATGCTTTTTCTGAAATATTCTGAAGATTCTGTTGAAAAGTGACTCTAGAGTCTTGTCTTTCAATTTGCAGATGCAAACTGAACACTGAAAATTCAAACACATCTTTTGAGCTCTTAATTTTCATTGTTAATATTCAGACTTTAAGTGTTATGCATGTGGGAATAATGAATGACATCCAGATTAGCACATAATTCATGGGGTTTTTTTATCCTGTATACTTTCCTTCCTGCAAACTATTTTCTGAAAGGAGAATATGTGTTACTTATTATTTAACCATAACACCCTATTTTACTGCATCAATATAGTGGATAAACAGAAAGACTAATTGCTTAACTAGAACAAGTTAAAAATGGAAGAAACTGAACAAAACATATTCAGGAAAAGAGGACAGTACTATAAAGAAGTAGAATACAGAAAGGATGATGCAAATGTAGACCAAATTAGAGAGGAAGAAGGGAAGGGTAAGAGGAGAACTAGAAAAGATACAAATGACTAAGCATGCTTAGGCAAGCTACCACTGACATAGAAGGTGAAAGGAATAGAAGAGGCTGATGAGGGAGAAATGCCTGCCAGTTCTGTCCCAAGAGTCCTAGTTTAATCATAGATACTCAATAAATAGGTATAAAACTTTCTTGCAGAACTCTTGAGGTAGCAGAATGTGTATTGAGACCCAGAAACTAGCAAGTATTCCTAGGTTTAACTTACTAAGTCTAAATATATGCAAAATGTTTGGTTCGTGTCCCAGTGGTAGATGTCTGTGCCACAGCAATAGAGCTAGCACTTTTTGTTTTTCTCAAGTCAAGAATGGAAGAGAACAATTACTAACAATCGTAAGAGAGGAGGTATTTAGGTTGCCCATACTTCAGACGTTTTACAATGGAAGAGTCTTTATGTAATCTAAATCTATAAGCACCTGCTGTGTCTAGCAGAGGTCTAGTCAATACAGTTGATGAAGTCTAGATCTATAGAGTCTAGACATCACAGGGGGATGGCTGCTTTAGGCTACAATGAACATTTCTTCAGACTCCAGTGAGTATATTGACCAGTGCTTCAGTGACAAAAGCAGTTGCATTGGTATCCAGGTCACATACAGATATCTAAATATAGGCCAGCTAAATCCCATACCGCATAGAAGATTGCACACTATTTTTGGCAGGATATCACTTAATACACAGCACAATCCTAAGGGCATTTATCAGTGAAACATGCTGAAGAAGGCTCCTTAGTAGGGCAGAAACTATTTTAAAACTTGTAACAAAGAATTACTTTTCAACACAGTGCGTAGTGCTAGTGAGTCAATTTTTTTATCTGTGGTCCCTAGCTTCAATGAGTTAAGACTCTACTACAGTTAATTTGGTACCGTAGGCTATCGTTTCACCTCCAACTTAAATCTACATCCCATGGCTTCTGAGAAACCAATAATATCTAAATTGATTGTTACAAATCTTAGGCTTAGAAAAATCCATGGCACTTTTTATCAAGGCTGAGACTAAGGCAAAGTTTCCATGACACCTTCACTGGTTATTATCACAATTCTGAACTCTGTTTGTTGAGGCCTAGCTCATGAGATGCAAACATCTGATATTTATAATATCTCTTTTAAGAATAACAATTGAAAAAAAAATGCCTTCAATAAAAAAAACATCCTTGATAATTAAAAACTATCTCAAGCTGACATTTTTTGAGTTTCTAAAGTCTGCTCTGTTTGCAAAAAAAAAAAAAAAAATCAAAGCATAAAATTTTATGCTTAAGTATTCCTAAGGCAGTGAACAATAGTGGTAAAAAGGCTCATGAGAGAAGACTTGCTTTTTTGCAATATAACCAAAAGATCTTGAAATGCTTGCTGCTGGAATATATAAAAATGATATAACAAATGAAGGTTTGCATACTAATATGTGTTTCATTTTCTTTTGGTTTTTTATTTTAGATCCAAAATAGTATTTTTGGAAGTTGCTTTTAGGTTTTTGGGTTTGTTTTTTTTTTTGGTTGGGTTCCATTTTTGCTGCATTTTTGTTGTTGTATCATTGTAACAGGGTCAATAAAATGCTACTCTATGAAATTTTATTTCTAGAAATCTTGTCAAATTTCTATTTTGCACTTGGTTATTTTAAAATAATTTTGCAATTATAAATGAGGGCTTTGCTACGTTCTTACCAGGAATACTTTTGTTACCAAGTGTCTAGGGTGGCAGTTAAATTTGATTTACTGTATTGAATGAAATAAGTTATTTAATAATATACCAGGAACTTTATTTTCTTTTTTTTCATTTTAAATTGAAAAATTTCTACTTTGGTTTGCATGAGGGCACTGAATACACCACAATTCAATTTTTTCCTTTTTCTTAATCTGATTTTGATACAGCTGTCTTCACCCTATAGTTTTCTTCATATATATGTATATATAGACATATCTTTAGGAGGTATTTTCTGAGATAATTTTGGAATGTGGGAGGCCTCTAGACAAGCATTGAAGATATATGTGAGGAAGCTTGGCAATTTCACCTGTGGTAGGCTCATTCCAGCCAGGAGCTGAGCACTGTTGCTTGCTCACTCAGTGGTATGGGTGCAGAACTGGAAGAGCAAAAGTCAAAAAGTGGTCAATCAAAACAAAGAACTTAGTAAGTGAAAAAAAATGACCAAATAACAGGAAAGGCATAATAAGGAATTTATACACAACTTCCCAATAGTAGGTAGATGTTTAGCCAATTTAGCCTTAAAAGCACGTGCAACAGTTACTTGGAAAGACAGACATGCATAACTATGAATGTCCTTGCTTCTTCTTCCTCTTACTGAGCTTTTTCTCCTTAGCCTGATACCCTATGATTTAGATTATCCCCTTGACCAATTTGTCTTCTGTCCCAGCTCCTCCCAGCAGCTTTGCACCCTCAGGCTTCTTGCTGCAAGGAAAGATTGGTAGGAAGAAAACCTCAGTGCTGTGCAAGCACTGCTTAACAACAGCCAAAGCACTGCTGTGTTATCAACCGAGTTTTAGTTGTAAATCCAAGGCACAATAACGTACCCACTGCTACAAAGAAAATGAACTCCATTCCAGACAGGCCAAATACATCAATTCTGCTCTTATACCACTAAAGTTCAAAGACAGTGAGTAAGTAAGATGATGTAACAGCTCAATGCTCCTCACTTCTACCATAAGTGATATAATGACTGTTATTTCACACTCTCAACCCTATACATGTATATGAAAGAACTTAGACATAGAAAATATGGCCTTTCAGGGAAATCCAGGAAAAGCTTGAAAGGTATAATTAGGATGTTTTGTACTCTGCATCAACATCATAATTTTTTGGACCTGCATTTTTTTAAAAATGCAAAGCCAGAATTGTGCACAAAGAGAAAATTATTAAGAAAGCTTAAGACACTATAATAACATTTATTTTTTGAAGGCAAAATTGAAAGGTGAGGCAAAATTGAAAGATTAGTCAATGAACCAACTGGGAAAGATAAATCTGAAATGGCACCTGTTAAACAATGATGTATAAAAAGGGTAAAAGCTGTTGGGTGGACAGAGAGAATGAGAAAAAAAAAAAACCAGAAGTGTTTAGATGCAGAAGGACTACCATCTTTGAAGTTATTTATACATGCAATACAAATCCTCTTTGGTGGTAGAATGTTCCAGAAAATGTGGTGTTTGAATCATCAGACCCATTTAGTACATATGAAAATATTCCCTTGTGTTTATCAGACTCTCACGAGAGTCTGGCCTCAAAGATGAAGAGGATGGAGCACCTATGTATTAGGAAAGGTTGTGAGAGTTGTGACTGTTCAACCTAGAGAAGATGAGGCTCAGGGGATATTTTATCCCTATGTATGAAGGGACTGTGCAAAGAAGGTGGAGAACGGGCTCTTCTCAGAGTGAAGTGCTCAGTGTTTAGTGCTCAGTGACAGAATAGATAATAATGGGCTGAAACACAGGATGTTCCACCTGAACATCTGAAAACGTTATTCTGAGGACAAGTGAGCACTGTTGCAGGTTGCCCAGAGGTTGTGGAGTGTCCTTCTTTGCAGGTATTAAAAAGTTGTTAAGATCCTAGGTGTCTGTAAGTGGCCCTGTTTCAGCAGGGTGCTGTGGACAAGATGACTTCCATATGTCTCTTTCAACCTCAATGACCCTGTGATTCAGATGAATACATATGTCTCAAGAAGAGAAACTGATATTCAAGTCAATGAACGGATGCAGACTCACCTAGAATGCACCTTAGTTTACACAAAAATAAGGGGAAAACTTACTGTAACACTTTACACTTTGCTTCCTTTACACCAAATAGAAAGATAATTTAATATGACTACCTTTCATAGCAACTTCTCCACTGTAGAAAACTACAGGTAATAAGAGACATACAACCTTGTATCATAATTTCTTTCTTTTTTTCTCTCTTTGCAATCTGTTGAATATAACATACTGCAGATGTTGAAAGACTAGATATTCACATTTTCCTCATAGGGGAATTTAGAAGGTGCAATTAAACGTTCCTTTTGCAGCAGCACTGTAGTGCAAGTGAAAACTGAAACAGGGCATCAGCACTTATTATTAAAAATTACTCCCATTGAAAGAAATTGCAGTTAGACTTCTGAATGAATGTGTCATCTAGGTTGACATTGGTGTTCTCAGCATTGCTCATTGTGTTCAGTCTCACCAATTTCCAGTTTGCAGACTTGAAACCCAGACCAGTGGAATCTTTATCAAGCAGCCTAGTTTTCTCAGCTTATATATGTGCTAAGTGTGTCTGAATTTTAAGTAGTTGACTAAAGAGATGATTTGCCTGCTTCCTCCTATCTTTCAGATTCATTTGAGAAACCAACTCCATTTTTAAAAGCAAATATAGGTGACAGTCATGTAAAAGTTATGTCTCAATATGAGGTGCACGAAGAGTCAATAAAAAGCAATAGAGAATTTTATAGTACGATTTGCCTTCAGTAAAGACTTCCATTTCAGATTAGGTTGAATTGTTCTTCAGAAATGTGTCACTTTAATGTAAAAGAAGCTACAATTATTAGATGAGTTTAAGTCACCTAATTTATACATGTCTAATTTGCAATAGGTTTACCCCACTCTTCTCCTGCTGGCTTTCTAACAAGCCCAAGTGAAAAGTGCTGCATCTGTGTTAGGGAAATCCCATACCTGAGGGCAGACAGGGAGGAGAAGCCATTTAGTGCAGCCCTGAGGAGAAGGACTTTGAAGATTCTTGGGGATGAAAAGACAGATATGAGTACTTTGTGTGAGCTCACCGTCCACAAGGCCATCCTCATCCTGGGCTGCATCAAAAGCAGCGTGGCCAGCAGGTTGAGGGAGATGATTCTTCCCCTCATGAGACCCTACCTGGAGTGCTGCATCCAGCCCTGGGGTCCTCAACACAAGAAAGACTTGAACCTTAGAGTTACAGTGGGTTCAGAGAAGGGCCATGAAGACAGTTAGAAGACATTTCCTACAAAAATAGGCTGAGAGGGCTGGGGTTGTGCACTGTGAAGAAGCAAATGCTTCAGGGAGACCTACTTTGCAGTAACTTAAGGGGTCGAATAAAAGGGAGGGGGAGGCTTTTTTATACAAGCAGATAGTGACAGTACAAAGGGCAATGGTTTTAATCTGAAAGAGGGCAGGTTTACATTAGATTTTATAATAAATACATGTATTTAATTTTTAAATTGTCATACTTGTTTTGTTGGGGTTTTTTTCTTCTTAGCACACTGCATGAATAATACTAAATTCCACTGACTTCAATGGTGGGTGAATCTGAAATATTAAATAATGACCCATTACCTTGTCTTATATTTTTCCAGTAAAACATAAGAACAGAAAATTAGACTGAAAAGATTAATGATACCAAGATAAATTCTCTGTGTTGTATTAACATAGCAAATAATTTGAGCAATTTCAGGAAAAATTAAAGTTCTATTTATTTTTATATTAATTCTATTTTTTATAACTAACAGTAAACTTTTTTTATTTTTAAAAAATCTGCTATATCCACCTTGATCAATATTATTTTATTCAGTAAATAATTTCCCTTCTGTTACCTACATAAGAATATACCTTATAATGACAACACCTGGGCTTTTTGTTTCTTTTTGTATTTATAAGTGGTAATAAATCACGCCCTGAAGATCCATGACTAGCAGATATTTCTCCACCTTCTTAGTCTTTGGACACATATGGGCATTCATAAAATGTTCTTGAATGTTCTGAGAACTCCAGACAATTTACTTGCACAAGAAATTTTATTTTGTTAGCTTGATTCTTTGCTGCAGAAAAGCTTTTGGTGGACAGAAGCTGCTTCCAAATTAACTAAATAAAAAGGTGTAACAGCTTTTACACATGGTGAATAACTGTTCAAAGATCAGAGCAACAGAGAGCATTATCCATACAGTTTAGAAGAGCTGAAGAAAGAATAATTAAATATGTATAGATAAAGAAGAAAACAGAACAATTCCAACTTACTCTTTGGCAATCAGCATTTTGTTTTGTTTTCTTTGGATTAAATTTCTGTTCTATTTTAATCCTTAAAAAAAAAAAAAAACTTTAAAGAAGAAAATAGGCAATGTAGAATTACATGCAGAAGAGCTGCTATGGTTTAGATCTATCAGAACTGTCTTCATATTTCCAAGTCAGTTAATAGATTCTTTATGATATTTCTCCTGAACTTTTTGCTTTCCTTCTGCTTTTTAAGCTGATAATCGAGCATTGTATCATGTTCACTCTCGGTTCCTAATCTACTGTTTACTTTGGTTGCAAAAAGAATCCTTCCATGTCTTGGGAAGGGAAAATAAAAGAATATTTAGCAATCATCTAAATTCAGGGTGAGTATAAATAATTGTATTTACTCTAAAGATTTAAACTAGCTAGCACATGAGCAAAAACAACAGGGACACTCTTACACTTCCATCTTAAAATCATAGAAACACAGACTATCCTGAGTTCAAAGGGATCCACAAGGATCATTGCACAGGACCATCCCCTAGAGTGACTTCATGTGTCTGAGAGCAATGTCCAAACACATCTTGAAC
The DNA here is from genome assembly GCA_013400575.1 of Peucedramus taeniatus. Classification (NCBI taxonomy): domain Eukaryota; kingdom Metazoa; phylum Chordata; class Aves; order Passeriformes; family Fringillidae; genus Peucedramus; species Peucedramus taeniatus. Next base: position 34,017 of record WBNO01018352.1, read on the forward strand.
TCTGTTAGGCTTGGTGCTGTGACCACTTCCCTGAACATTTTCCCAAATGTTTCTGTCATAAAACAGTGCAACATTTTTAAAAGTCAGCATATAAAGCTCCCCTTTAACCTATTTATATTTAACTTCCTTCTGTAGTAACTCATGAAGAATAAAATGAATATTTATATTAGTTCTTTTTTGCTCACACTTCAGTGCACTCTCATTTCAATAATTTGTATCAGTTTCTATTGTTTTCAGGCAGTTTATGAAATTCAAAACTGGTCCCAAGGAGAGTCTACATAACCTCATGTAAACAGCTTTTAAATCCACATAAAATGTATCACTTTTTTTTTTTCATTAGGAAAACAAGAAAGGTAAAAAAGCCTCAGATTTCAATGGAAAACTTAAGAGCAAACTAAATAAGAATGATTATTTTCGGACACTTCCTAGTTTTTAAAATATGGAGTGTCTAATTCTAAGACCAATTCAATTATTCCATAGCATGGGGTTGTCTAGCACACCTACTTAATGCTGTTCAAAGAAACATGTAATTGACCCGTCCTTAAAACAGGTCTGCTTTTGTTTCCTCAGGAGATTTGAAGTTAGTTCTTTTCTTTACCAGGTGGCTGCTAAGAGGACAAGGATAGAGAAAGCACTTTGCATTGGTGGTGGTTGTTAGGTGATGTCATTCCCTTCTATTGAAACTATTGCACTTTTCACATTGAATGTTCACTGGCCTACAATGAGAGTGAGAAAGAAATGGATACTAATTTCTCAGACAGGTTTCACGCTTCTATAAATTCTTTGAATGCAAAACACCAAGAACACCAGGTTTACCATACCGTAGTTGAGCAACTAAATACTTTGGATATCCAGTCATGTTCCTAGTGGCTCTGTAAGAGCCAATAAATTTTGTTTCAATAAAACAAAATTTGAACAATTTCTGTAGAAAGATCTGAGTTCCCCTTCCTCACAGTACTGAATAACTTATAGCCAGGACACATTTTCATATACAAAAAATTAGGGTGAATTTATGATTCACTAGCTACTTATACCCTAGCTAGGAATCTCCTTTTGAGACAGAGTAGAAACTTTCCAGAGTAGAAATCCGTTTTGAATTTAGGTAAAATGCAAAAATGTGCCTCTTTGAATTAAATCTGTAGCTTGCGAACATAGCTGTTTAGTCTGCGGTAACACTGCCTGTTCTTGCAAAAAAAAAAAACAAAACAAAACAACAAAACTCTCTGCTCAAAATCTGCTTCAACCAAAGGATTGAGATAGAAGAGGCCCCTTGAACCTTGAAACAGACGAAGACCAGACGGGGCTGATTGCGGGAGAGAGGGCAAGCTGACCCAGGAGTTCTTTCTGTACTTTCAGATAAAAAACTAGCTGCAAGTGTAACATGAAATCAGTAAAATGAATATGTATGAACCTATTATGCATACGAATCAGTAAGGGAGATAAAAAAGGATTGGGAGTTCTCAGGGGTGTGCATGTCCTTTAAGGGGGACAACGATCCCCATGTGTGTCCAGCGCTGTAATAGACATACCGGCTTTACAACTTTTTAGAAAAGTTGTGGGGTTTTCCTTTTTTTCCGCAAATCACTTTCCAAATGGAAAGAAAGTAGATTCTTCCAGCACGGAACAAAGGAGGAAAACTTAATACCCATGCTCCTTATTGCACATTAACAATATTGGGTAGTATTTTATATATGTGATTAATGTTTAGTAGCTAAAATGTTTAGATATCTAGTTTTCCTCATGCAGTTTCAGTACTTTCTTTTGATACCAAGAATTTCAGTGGATAGACAATAATTTCTTTTTGCATATCTAGTAATTTCTGCACTTTCAGACACATACTTTACAATTCTAAGTTTTATTTTTTTAAACAACTTTTTCTCCTTAGGTATTAGAAGTGGAAGTGATAGTCATAACCCAACACTGACATAAATGTAAAAATGAATTTTTTTGCTGTGGAAACTTACGGTTTTATATTTATGGCATCGTGTATGAAACTTTTCTGCTCTTTGAAAAACAGTAAGATTTATTAGATAATTTTTCCTTTGCTGACAATGCTTTATATGTGTTCAAAATGCAGATAATAAAAGCAGTGCATATACTTAGCAAAATCTGATAAATAAAACAAAAGCTCCACCAAGAGTATGAGTGCAGCAGTATAAAAATTTGAAAGGGTATCTTAACAACATCAAATAGATAAAGGTTCATTAATTGTTTGTCCTACTGTACTAAGTCATAGACCAACTGACAAGCACATGCATAAAAAGAAGACATCTATGAATTGCAACAGTTTACTTCAGTATGAGAGCACTTTTTGAAATAAATGAGGTTGCAAATAATATGTAGAATTATGAATACGAAACAGCACTAAATAAAAATTCATAACAAAGCCACAACGATAGAATAGCCTGAAAACTTCCTATTATGTAGACCATATTTAAAAATAAAATAGAGTCCTACAGCACCAAAAACCATGGATGGTAATTTGCTTGAAGAATGAGATGCACAAATAGAATATGGTTTGTCACACTAGAAAAAATAATCACTCTAATGAATTCAAAGGTAAACTCTAAGTATTACTCTCATCTGATTTTATCCCTGTGGTTAACATGCAAAATGCAAAATAATTTCAAAAATGGCAGAAGAAATTACAAAAACCTGAGTTTTGACTATCTATTTAGGTCTCTTCTACCACATATTAGCACAACAATTTTTCTTTACATTCAGGCCACTGGAACATATGGATAGTCCAGTGTTTATTGTCCTACTCAGAAAACAAAAGGGATCATCTTTAGCTCCCAAATTAATTTATCACAGGGGAAGAAATCTCCTTAAACTTATGGAATATTTTTAGCTTCTGGAAGACTATATGAAAATTTTGCTAATAATTTTGAAAGAAATTGGTAGGTTAATGTATCAGATTCTCTTTGTCACCTTATCTTATCATTTCTTCTTTGTCAGAAGAAAGGACCCCCTTGTAGAGGAGAAAAATGTGGTAGGATATGTGATGGGAAGTCCACTGAGCTATAAATGCAATAGGCAGGGTTAGTAAGCATCAGCCAAAGCACACACATGTGTGTAGGAAATATTCTGGTATACAATGTGTGACAAGAACTTGGGGACAGGTGCTGTAATCTGTTCCAACACATCTGCATAACACAGTTTGTCCCAAGGAGCATGAAGAAATATCAGGTAATAATGAAAGATTCCATGATGAAAAAAAAGAATACTAAAATATTAGCATAGTGAAGCTTCTACATCAGAAGTATGCCCTTCTGTCAGCCCAGAAAAACAATACAAAGAAGCAAGCAGTACAACTAAACTACTCCCCTACAGTGACAATGTGGAAAATAAGAGGCTTTCCTTAGAGAAATGTTGTGGTAGCGTTATTGATTTCCTCAGACTTTTTGAAACACTCTAATAGAGCTTAAATTAGGTAATAATCTACATTCAGAGATACAAAAGAGATGTAAGGCCTTCACTGGCTGCTCTTTCTGACATAAGGTATTTATGGAAATACAAGCAAACTTACACACTCTCTAAGAGTCAGGGAAAATATTCAAAGTTCCAGGTTTCGTCTTGAGGATTTACTTGATTTTAAGCTGCTCTACAATGTTAAAAAAATATTGCATTGTACTTCAAAATTTTAGACATGTTTTATTTTACTGAAAACATGGCTTTCAGCTGCAATATAGAGGAAATAAAAAGCAAAGCCGCAGAAAGCAAGACTGTACCTTAAAGTGGTATATGAACCATATGTATTCACATTGTCTGTATCAGCTGTGACCCAGATGACTGCCTTCTAGGATGAAAGAACTGCCTGGATGGATGAGAAGAGAGTAGTGGATATTGTCTACCTTGAATTCAGCAAGGCTTATATCTTTGTCTCTTACAATATCCTCATAGGCAAAGTCAGGAAGCGTGCCCTGGATGAGCGGACTGTGAGGTGGATTGAGAACTGGCTGAACAGCAGATTCCGAAGTGTTTTTATTGGTGTCATGGAGTTTAATTGGAGGCCTGTTACTAGTGGTGTCCCCCAAGGTTCAATACTGGGCCCAGTACTGTTTGACTTTCCCATCAATGGCTTGGATGAAGGGACAGATGCCTCCTCAGCAAGTTCACTGGTGACACAAAGCTGGGAGGAATGGCCCAGAGAGCTGTGCAGCCCTTCAGAGGGATCTTGACAGGCTGGAGAGATGGGCAGAGAGGAACTGCCTGAAACTCAACAAAGGCAGGATCCTGTACCTGGAAAAGAACAACCCACCAGTACAGGCTGGGGGCTGACCTGATGGAGAACAGCTCTTCAGAGAAGGACCTTGGGGTCCTGGTGGACAACAAGCCATCCATGAGTCAGCAGTATGCCCTAGGAGTCAAGGAGGCCAATGATATCCTGGCATGCATTAGGAAGAACATGGCCAGCAGGTCAAGGGAGGTGATCTTGTCCCTCTGTTCAGCCCTGGTGAGGCCATGTCTACAGTGCTGTGTCCATTTCTGGGCTCCTTAGGACAAGAGAGACATGGAGCTCCTGGAGCAGGTCCAGCAGAGGGCAGCAGGGATGATTAGGGGACTGGAGCATCTTTCTTACAATGAAATGCTGAGGGGGCTGGACCAGTTTAGTCTTGAGCAGAGATGACTAAGAGCAGACCACATTAAGGTCTAAAAGTATCTGAAGGGAGGGTGTCCAGAGGAAGGCGCCAGGCTCTTCCCAATGGTGCAAAGCAATAAGACAAGAGATAAGAGGCAGAAAGTGATGCACTGGAAGTTCCACCTGAATATAAGAAAGAACTTCACTGTGCAAGTGGCTGAGTACTGAAACAGATTTCTCAGAGAAGTTGTGGGGTCTCTCTCACTGGAGATATCTAAGAACGATGTGGACACAGTATTATGCTATGTGCTCTAGGACAACCCTGCTGGAGCAGGGAGATTGGACCAGATGACCTCCAGTGGTCCCTTCTAACCTGACCCATTCTGTTATTCTGCACTGGTGATGGAAATAGCACTAGTTGACTCTGAGCTGATACACAGAGTGTTAACTGGTTAGAGAAGAGCAAAAGATAAACTCAAGGGACTGAAATAGATTCTGAAGCGTTGTTAACACATCATGAGGACAGGTTAACTGGAAATCTAAATATAGCCCTCCAAAGTACATGAACCATGCATACAATATCATGGGAGCTGATAAAATAATTAATCAATTAATAGAAGTCATAGATGTGCCAGGTAGAAAGGGAAAATCTAAAGGAAGTGGCCAGTTTTGGCATGTTTTTGTTTTCACCTGGTCTCATCATTTTCCCTCATGAGAAAAAGATGTTTTGGCTTAGTGAGCAGCCATGGTCTTGTGAATACCTCTCGTCAAGACACAGTAAGTGAAAAAGAAGTCTTATCAGTATTTGTCCTTTATGTGGGGAGGAAAGAGGCATTTGTTTTTCCCTACTATTTTATCAGGCATCTAGTAGGGATGTCCTATTCCAGACAAGATGTGTGGGATTTACTTCAAATAGAGAGCCAAACTCTTTGTCTCAGGCCCTTAGGGAAAGAAAAAAAAAATTAGCAGTGATATAAAATAAATATAATGCAACTGATCTCTTTCAGGTAGCTACTTTATGATTACAGGAATGGTGTCCAAGAGCAGCCTATTTCTCTGCAATGAGATGAGACTAACTCAAATGTAGAGTTCTACAATTTAGATCTGTCATTAGGTAAATATAAATAAACATTGAGATATATAATCAAATATATAGAGCATTTATATATATATATATAATAGTATGTTTCAAGGCAAAATATCCACCTTTTTTTTTGCTATTTTCCATGAAAAAAAGGAACAGCTCACCTCCCCACTTCTTTCCTTTTCTCTAATGAGATTCATTTTGGAATGAATTCTGTCACTTAGGTAAATGAAATAGAGAGATCTAATGTCCTAAGTATTCTGAAAGACCTTATAAATACCACAACTAGGAAATAGCATGGTATAAGGTTTTTTTTTTTTTTTTGTCAGAAATTGTGCATGCTGAAGAAAAACCTAGGTTCTAAAAATGTATTTTTCTGCAAATCTGATGAAAAAAAACTATTTCCTGATAAACTAGCAAAGGATTAGCCTGCTGTCACAGAAATTGGAAATAAAAAGTGCTGCAAAGTTGCTGTACTTAAATCATTTGCAGATTGCAATGATTTTGAAACTTTGTTGTCAAAGTTGGCTGTGGGCACCCTGCTGCTTGAGGCAATCTTCAGCATTCCACATTTTTAGCTGTCTCATTTAATTTTATATTTTTGACTATAGTTCTGATTTTTTTCCAACCAATTAAAACTGGTGTGTTTTCTATGAAGTTTTTTTTCTTTTTATTTTTTTTTTTTTTCTTTTGTCTGCTTGTCTGATAATAGGTTTTTCTGTTAAATCCTTGGAAGTTGTCTGTGAAGAGCACAATTTTTTTACCATCTTTTTTTAGCTTTGCCTCACTCTTTCTGTTAAGTAGCATTTAATTTGCATTTAGCATGTTGGTATCCAACAATTTGTTTGCTTCAATAATTTAACATTACACAATGTGCTTCTTCGATCTTAACACTCCCTCTTAGTTATTCTTTCACTTCTCTATTAGTTCTTCCACATAATGTTCATACCTTCCTGAAATGCCTTATCCCTTTTTCTAAGTGTTTGCGCAAACTGATATGACCATTCACACTTCTCATTCTGTAGTCCATAAACACTAAACTACTCCGTGGCTAAGGCTTGAACACAGACATAGCTTAAACAGGTATCACAAAGATACAGATTTCCTTTGTAGGCACAAAATTCCTTTGTTGGGAATTTTTGTTTGGTTTGTTTTGCTGAGTTTCTTTCTTTTCTTTTTCTAATATGTTGTACTGGTTTCAACTACAGTGAATTTCTTCCCAGTGGCAGTTACAGTGCTGTGTTTTGGATTCGGAATGAGAATGGTGCCGATAATGCACTGATGTTTTGGTTTTTTGCTGAGTGGTGTTTATACTGTCAAGGATTTTTTTCTTGTCTCATGCTCCACCAGTGAGGAAGAATGCAAAAGAAACTGGGAGCACAGCTGGGACAAGTGACCTGAACTGACCAAAGGGATATTCCACACCACAGAACGTCATGCCCAATGTATGAATAGATGGGTGTTGCCAATCGGTTTGGGATGGGGGATCTGGCATCAGTCAGCAGGTGGTGAGCAATTGCATTGTGAATCACTTGTTTTTTTCCCTTTTTCTTATAATTTTTACTATTATTTACCAATTTACCATTATTATTAAATTTTAATTTATTTTCAGTTACTAAACTCTTTTTAACACACAAGTTTTACTTTGATTCTCTACCCCATTTCACTGGGTTGGGCAGGGGAAGAAAGGGGAGTTAAGAAAGTGGCTGTGTGGTGCTTAATTTCCAGTTGCATTTAAAACACAACACGTGACAAGACAGGGGGAGTTTTCTTTTGCTTAAAAACAGAACCCCAGGTTTTCTTTCAAAGATGAGTAGGACACCCTAAAGCATTTTCTCAGAACTGGTTTGTCAAAGATTCAGAAAAAATTCTGCAAAAATACATAATGCCATGAGTTTCACTGCTGTGTCCTGTTGGCATCCCAGTATCTTGTCTTCACATTGTATATCTCACATATTCACATCTCAGAAATTTCATTTTATGTACATTGATTCACTTTGTTTGATATAAAAGAGTAATTTCATCAGTGAACACCAGGACACAGATGACATCAGAACATCTGTCCAACCTGCTGCAAACAAATGTAGAAATTCTCCACAGTCTCTGCTTGGGTGTACCATGTGACAAGCTGGAACTAAATTCCAAGTCAGATGCTTGAGATTCTGCAGCACTTCACTGTACTCAGTAAAGATGCTCTGGTAGTTTAAACAACATTTCTAAACAAAGTTTATCACTGAATGAACAGGAATTAATAGTACAACCTGCTTATCACTTTTCTATTTATTTATTTGTATATTAATTTTTGTTATGTTCAGTGTTATATTCACAATTTTCTAGGTTCCTGTTATCTTCTTAGCAGAAAAAAAACCCAAATCGAGCAAAATAATTATTTAACATACATTTACCTAATTACTGTACATGGTTAAATGCAGAGTTACAAAACTAATAGGAATAGTTGATTTCTGCCACCTACACCTCCTCCCCCCCAGTTTTTTTTTCCTTCTGCAATTATCTATCTTAAGTTTTGGTAAATAACCACCATTTTGTGATCATTTAGCTTAGGCTTATAGGTCCAAACATCTAGGCTAGGAACTATTTTTTTTTTAATAAACAACAACAATTGAAATCTAGTGGGACCTTCAGCCTCAATTTTCACATTAGAGCTAAAAGGAGTTGCAATATTGTACACATGCTTCTGGAAATCACTGTCATCTCAGTTGTATAACAGAGCCTGGGTTTTTCTGGTATTAAAGTTATGATTTAGGATTTTTTCTTTTTACTTAGCACTTTAAAGGACAATGAAGGGTATTTTAAAGTTTATTGATTTTGTTCTATTTTGTTTATGCCATGGTTGTAATTTGGAAGAACTTCTATTGATTCTTTTAAAAGAATTGCATGTCTATCACCTAAATTTTCATTACCTTGCACTATTTACTGCCAATTACCCCTGTATTAAGTGGTTATAAAATGATTCCAAATTATATTAGTAGCTTATACTCATGCTATATAGGTAAAAATGATTATCAAATAGTGCAAAACTGGTAAGAAAATGACATTTGATATTAAAAATGTTTATTAAATGTTAATGGCATTCATAAAAATAGCCAACAAGTTTGGAAAGACAAGTTTTTGTAAAATCTTTGCAAAAAGTAAGAAAAGAAGATTCTATTCCATGAGACTTTCAAAATAAGAAAGGTGTTACGGAACCACTCTGGAGTGTTAAAAAGTTGGATCTTATATTATCACTGGAAAATTAAAGAATACGCATGAGGATCTTTGGACATTATCTAGTTATGAGGTTTTTAATGGCCAGAATGGACTGCAAACACTGACTTGGAAATTTCAAAGATGAGCACATACATAGAGCCTTTGAGTATCTGTAAGAGGAATAAATTACAGGATGCAAATATTCAACAGAATTAGGTGAGCCACCAGGTATTCTTTCATCCTGCAGTATTATTGTATGGAGCTCCAACCCCAAACCACAACCATTCTGTATTTTTATAGTTTCAAGAACAAGTCCTTGAGAACACTATTTTTTTTCCACACAGAAAGCAACAATACCAAATCGAAGAAACTTTCTTCTGCCTATGCTACTGATTAAAATTTACACTGGAAAAGCAGTGGCCATATTATAAAGCTAACAACTGAATATTATTCAAGGAATTTGTCACCAGAGGTGTCACAGTAGAGATGGGCAAGAAACCTTTTTCTTCATGCAGCAGTAGCCAATCTTTATTCTTCACAGCTCATATTTATATGGTTTTCTAAAAGTATCATGTTTAACTCTAATTGGTTAGTAACTTGTTGCTACCCAGTTTATTGGTTAGTAGTTTCTAGACTACGTGCTCACCAAAAACTTTCTTCTTTAAAGGTGTTTACATTTTTTTTTCATGGATGCAGAATTATTCTCGCGGTTACAAATTCCTTTCTCACGTGTGCCTGCTGACAGGCTGATTCTTACAGATAGTTGTCAGGCCAGCTGCTAGCTGTACTTAGCTGAAGTAGCAGGCTTGAGCCATGATTTTATAAGGGTAAGAAGGCTCTTATTTCATAAGGCTTTACCTATATGCAACACAGAGTGAACAACCAAGTGTTAACAAGAAGAGTATAACAGCTATTTTTTAGTTAGAGGCTACTTTTAGAAATAATCTAATAACATTGTCTTACTTGCTGTGGAAATAAATGGGAACATGAGGGACGAGGGATACCAAGAAGAGAGTTATGATATGTGAAAAATAAATATGTCTGACTAAAACCAGGATGAAAGTGTCCCATTTTTTAATGCAATCACTTGCCTATTTCACCTTTGGCTGAGAAGGTTGGGTCTGCTTATACTGAACCCTCTTTTTCCTCACATTTTATTTGCACAGGTCATTGCTCTTTCTGCTGAATGAGGAGGAAAGGATTTTGTGTTTGTGTATATTCTCCATTTGTCCTTAACCATGTCACCTTCAATACTGAAGAAAGCAGAGCAGAAAACTCTGAAGCCTCTTAGCCACTCTTTCTTGGTTTTCTTTTTCTTTTCTGCAGTAGAACTAGAAGCAGCCTGAATCCCTCCTTCGTGGTACTCACAAGGAGCTGTTTCTGGCATTGAAAAAAACTTGCAAAGGAGAATAGAGAGGAGGATGAAGAGAGAATGAAATTTCTGCAGAAGGAGTGGCAAGGAAAATAAATTCTCATAATCACTGACATCCTTCATTATCATATATATCCAAAACCATGTGTTAGAACCCAGTCATATTAGAGGAATCTTGAAATGCCAGTATTCTTTCAAAAAACATTTTTCCTACTCAAAAACTGATCCTCACCTTTGCATCATAATCATTCCCACTCATCTGTCCCATCTGTAAAATCCAACCTAGTTATAAATACTGAGAAGCACCGAGCCATTCTGAAAGCATTATACCGGGTAAAAAAGTCTTCTACATGTGAGCAGTACTTGTGGCTATATCCACCAAATAAGGAAAATTTAGAGAGGGAATTTTGAGGTAACAAGTCAACTGCAGATGTGTTTACTGTATGGTCTGCACAAATACCCATCTATTATATATTCACTATTCGTTTTGCAATCCTTTGCATTTTTTAAGATATAAGAACAGAAGCATCTTCTGACCTATTGGGAACTTGCTACAAGGTCTTAAGAATATTCTTGTTAGTCCTCTTTGAATAGATTTGGACTTACATAGTTTTGCAATAATAATGATAATTTTTTATTCTTTTCTTTATGTTTTTTGCTCCTACTCCCTGAAGTTCTACAAGTGTGAATGGCTACTTAATCTGAATTCAAAATATGCTAATATCCACATGAATTCAGATTTGTTTGTTTGCAAATTGAATCCCTGAATAACAATAACACTGGAAATGTCACAAGAAAATACTGAAGTTTGTTGGCAGAAAGTGCTTAGAAATAAAATGTCAGTTTGTTGGGTATTTAGCTTAATATTCTGTGTTTTTTAATCTAATTAATCTTACTGGTTTTGATTCAGCAGAATCAATTTTCCCAGGTTGTCTAGAAAGTTAACTGCAAAGTTCACATGTGTGATCTGAAGCTTCAGTGTCTATTTCATCTCAGTGTCTTTTTTAGTTCCAGGTTTTGGCACAGTGCAGTCTTTAGCATCGGCTTAGGCCTTAGTCCTTTGGCATTTTGCGCAGGCCTTAGCTTTTGATTTTCTGCTTTTAATGTTTCTAAAATATAAACTCTATAGAGTGAATTACAACTTGTAAAAATGTTCTCCACCTTTGATTTCTTTTGCACTTTAATGTGGGAATATTTTATATTATACCAAGCTGCAAATACTGAGTCTCGAACTCTCAATTGCATTACGGTGGTAAGCACATTTCTGACAACCATCTGCTTAGACCAAACTTTCTTCTGATCTGCCCATTTAAAATTAAAATAATGATAAAAGCAAGGAAGTTAAGATGAGAACTGTCAGGCAGTTGAAGCTATAATTTTACTGTCATTTGTAATGCTTGCTGCTGTGTTTGCTGATGTTGCAAGGAGAGGTTGTACAACAATTCAGAACTAATGCAAGGTATGTGAAGTTATCCCTACATCAGTAGGAATATATCTAGTTATCACTGGTGTATTTCCTTACATATTTCATTATATATAATTAGATATAAATACTTTGAAAATACTAATTGTATCCTTTATTCCAATATCAATAAGTTGTTCTTGTTCTACTACTAACACATTTGGATGCACATTTGATACACTCCTATACTTTTCATCTCATAAATGATTTATTCAAATCGTATTAGTCCTTACAAGGATTTTCATTGTATATCCTTCAGTTGTTCTTTCCCTTATATTTTTTTCCAAATTAAAACATTTTCTGAACAGTTTTCCAACTTAAAAATATTTATTGGGAGGAATAACATTATGAATGCAAGTAAATATATCCAGAAATTAATGTTTCAGCCTTTTAGAGGGTAAGAATTCTGCACAACTTGTGACCCATGTCTACACAGTGTGTTTTCACTAATCCAAATCCTTGAACTTCATCCAATTGCAGGTGACTGGTCTGTATAATCACTCTATATTTAATTCACTATGGAACTCCATGCTATGTGATTAAAGTCCAATGTTATGATAACAAGAAAGACTATCATTGTTACAAACACATGACAAAATGCACAAAAAGTTATGTAATCAACCATAATGCAATGCAAAAGTGACTCTCTTGAGAATTTTCTGTTATTTAGAAAGATTCTTCTGGTTGTTGAAGATGAGTTGCCTGGACTAAAAAGCAGAGTATCAGTAAGGTAGGCTAACCGTTCCGAATTTTAAATTAATTCAGTGCACAAAAAAGTATTTCTGATAATTCTTCACTTGTGCCATATGTTATGTCTGCCTTCAGCAAACAACAGATTTGGTGTGTCTTGTCCTTTTCTTTCATTCTCAAGTCAGTGATTATCTCATCTAATAATTTTCAGCATGAGTCTTCACATGAGAGTCTTTGTCAGGTTCTCAGTGGAATAACTTTGAGATGCTAACACACCTTTACATATCTACACCAATGACTTGTTCTTGCCTGTTGTTGCTTAATGAACCTGTTTGGTGTTCCATAACTGCATAGAAAAAACGTTTTATAAGGAAAGACAGCACTACTTTTTTTTTACTGTGAACAACCAAGACTACTAGTGTGTGAAACAGAGAAGCTACTGTGCTAAAAACCTCCCTTAGGAGAAAGGTTTGAGTAGGGGTAGTGTTGGCAATGTACAGCTTCATGGTGCAAGCTGGTTCTAACCCACACTTGAGCTGAAAATGCAGCATGGAGTGTGGGCCAACAAGCACAGCACTGGCACTACTGGTCTAGCAGTTGTTCAGACCAAGCTTCAGCTGCAGGTCCCAGGAGCTCGCAGGTGACCCTGACAGGCTTCCATGCCCCAAGGCTGCTCAACAGGGAGCTCCCACTCTCTAAACCACCACTGTCACATTATTGCCCTCATTTTCTTTGAGAAGCATGATGTTATGTGGCATACAAACCAAGACTGTCTTTAATGTGCTCAACCATTGTGCCACTTAGGTTTTGCTGGTTTTGTTTGTGCACACTCCCAGAGCAAGTTCTTTCCTGAGAAAGCCTCTTTCCCTGTGCAGTATTACTTTCTGTTTTGTGCTGGTTTCTTTCTGAAGTTCAAAAGTTCAAAGCCCAATCAACAATATAATCATCTTAGTATACAGTTTCTCTGAAACAAGGATAGAAGTGAATTAAATTAAAAATAAGTAGATAAAAATTAGGCATAAAATGTGAATACTGTGGAATGTACCATATTCTAGTTTGTATAAGATGTACTTAATAAAACATACTTTATGTATCCCTACAGAAATACAGAATGTAACATGACACATGTAAACTGTGTCTTTATTAGTAACTTAGACTGGTGTCAGGAAATGCAACTAGCTTCCTAGATGCTCAAATCTAGTCACCTATAGTTATTAAATTGGAAGCATCCTGGTCTGGTTTTGTCCTAGACCAGTCAGCACTCCTAAATAATGTTCTGACACACTTTGCATTTACCACAGAACATCTTTCCTAACACATAGTTTGCATACAGTTACCTTGTTACAGAAAATAAGAGAATTTAACATGGATTTGGACTGTTTTGTAAGTATTCACAGTTTTGCTGATAGAAGGTCACAAGTCTGATTAATTTACTAGTTTAGGCACATGTTGAGTCTATTCCAGAGGGTTGCCACTATGCTGAGGAGTCCTCTTCATTTTCTTGTCTGTATTTCAATATTGTACAAAACTTAGAAGCATTTGAATAATAAATACTGAGAAAGTCCTAATTCTTCATATCTTTCAAATCAGAGAGCATCTGGGACATGTAAGAGCTTGTAATTACTCAGGCAAAAAAAGTAGGAGTTCAAATCAATCTTTCATATCCCAGAACATTATCTGACCCTCTCTTTCTTTTCTATATGACAGGTGCTGTAGATGTAACGCGTGGAATATTTCTGTCCAAACACGGTTGTCTTTATCTGGGCTGACATACTTACACTCCCTTTATAGCCACTGCAAGAGAATTAATGTCTCTGGAACACAGTGCTGTCCTTGACTATCCTTGTTAGTAGACTCAGGCTAACACTCTCAGTGAGGGATGAGAAACCCATGACCAAGGGAGGTCCTCTTTAGGGTTTCCCAAATTACAGTGATGACTATATTCAGGAAGTGACTTGCCTTTAACTGTCAGTAAAATCAAGATTGCTATCCAGCTGAGTACATATTTACTTTAAGAGATAAGAAACAGCCTGCAACACTCATTACTATATTGGCTAGGTTTCCATAAAATTTAGAAATTCACAAGTTTAGCTCATCCAGAAAGTTTCAATTGAGTTTACTGCATCAATTTGCTCATTTCCATGGAATCATTTCTTAGGTAACTTCCTCCAGGCACTGGAGAACAGTGGTGAAGATTTTAAAATCAAAAGACAGTAGAGAAAATATGTATCCTGCAAAACTAGAAGCCATTCTAGTGCTTCACACCACTAATTTCTGTTTTACAATAAATTAAAATGCAGTATCCTCCAAATTCTGTTTTATTTTCCTCAGAAGTAAGACATCTACCTGGAAGTGATCTGTGCATGTCATTTCCCTATGTTTGAAGCACAGATACTAGTAGGAAATAGTATTGTGATCACCTACACTATAACCAAACAGCTTCACTTACTTTAGGTTTTCTCTCTTTTAGGTCAACCAGATAATTTTGAGAGAAATTAGCCGCAATGTCACCATCATAAGATTACGCATTCAAACAAGGTTGGAAATCAGTAAAATCTTTATAGACACCTAAGCAATTAATCTTGTTTACATGCAATTATTGCACACAATTATTTCTAGTAGTAAATGTCTAACAGAAGAGAAACACTGACTGTATCACTGCAATGTAAATGATTTAAAATGAAAATTAAAAACCATCTAAATTTTCTTGAGATTATGCTTCTTTTTCTTTTTATGACTACTGTTTTACTACAACAGAACAAGCAAAGCTAAAGCACAGCAGTAATCCTGCGAGAATCTACTTCAGCATGAAAAGTTAAAAGCCCGGTTTGACTAGCTGGCCGTGGAAATTTATTACAGGTCAGTGGAAGATAATAGAGTGATTACACTAGATGACACAACAACCAGACATTTTTAACAATCTTAGTAGAAGTGCTAAAGGCAAATGTGGAATCATTTCCAATTCATAATAAATTGAAATGAAATGATTAAATGTCAACTGATTTTCAGCCCTTCAGGCTGTTATTCTATTTTATTAATCCATGGAAAAGCAGCTGCGATTGCAACTTTCTACATTCTGATAATGGACCCTTCCAGAGCAACATAAAAAACTCACAGAAATCAACACAGCTAGGTATTCATGTTTTGTACTTTGCTGTGATATTTTGTGCATCATGCTGTTGCATTTCTGCAACTCAGCAAGAAAACACGTCTCTTTCTTGAGAAAAAAATAAAAATCTATAAAGTAGTCTTCAAGCGCCATAGACACAAAAGAGAGCTTTACTTTAATCAATATGCTAGTCTGAAGAACAAGAGCAAGACCAAGAAAGGTAGAAGTGGCTAGCACTCTGTTTCAATTACTTGGTGTCAAGGTCCCAAGAGCACCATGAACTGAGTGGACTTCTGGCTTCAACTTAGACCTGAATTCCCATTGTGCATTTGAAGATCACCAGACTTTCAATGAAGCCCTAGCCTGCTCACCTTGTTCATCAATCACAGGACAATGCTCTGGCAGCTAAGGGCACTACCCCATGCTGTGGCCAACCTTGGCTGCTTGCGGACCTTTTTTCCTTGTACCCCTGCATTTGATGCTCCTGGGTAATTAGTTCTGGCCTTCTTCAGCCAATCTTGGCCCTCATGCAGTCCTGGTCCCAGCATCTCCAAACTGGCAACCATAGGCTGGTCCCCACAACACAGAATCCTGTAGGAGGCTGCGAGCAGCCTAGAGAGGCATCTTGCAACCCCATGTGTTCTGTAACACACCCTGCACTTACAGTGATCCCTTCCACCACAACAAAGTGAGGGTGTAAGGGTTTCTGAGTCAGATGTGATTACTCATCACCACCTACCCAAAGGCTGACCAAGCAGATACTGGCTACACAGCAGGAGTAATTTCATGGCTTTCGTTTGGGTAATCCCTTGCACTGATGTCAGTGACTCTGTGCTGTGGATCCCCAACAACTTCTACAGTAACCTTATTGTAAGGCAGCACACGTTAATTCTTCCTTGCAAGTAAGGCAAGAAATATCTGAATATTTAGTCAAATATAATTTAAATTTTCACTGAAAATATTTCTTTCCTCATCTCTAATTCCGTGGTAAAAGCTGGTATTTAAGAGGAAGAATTTTGGATATTACAGCTATTATTAGTTAATAATTCTAACATCATGTATGTAGTTCCAAATATTGCCATTTTAAACAAAATTTATTTTAAAAAATTGTTTAGTGCAAAAAAATCTATTATATTAGCTCTATTATTTGTTTGCATCTCTACTGACAATATTTCATGTGGATTGGATAATAACAGGTTTTTGTTATTTCTTTAAAGACATAGATTTCACTGAAATGACAGCTGAAGAGACTACAAGAGCTCTTAGTCAGAATAATTATATATTGAAGATAGTTGATTAGTTTCCAGAATGCTAATCAAATAGAAAACAAAAGAAGCTGGAGTGTCACTAAACCTTGTAGATCTGCACTGAAAGAATTGATTAGATGGCGTGTTATCTAACCTATGTAAACTAAACATCCATTTGCTATTCAAGATGTGAAGCACAGCCACATGCCACAGAGACATGCTGTCTTGCAAAAACTTCACTGACCTTACTGAGGAATGACTCCTTCCTGGCTCTGTGTTTTGTAATCCTTGAACTCTTAGAGAAAGCCATCAGGCAGCAAGGCAGAACTGACTCATCCTGAATCATCTGCAGCTGTGGGCATTTGTCCTGTCAGAAAAAGAAAAAACCTAATCACACCCCCACACCCACACTACCTCTTTAGTTAAATAACCTAAAGGAGTATTTCCTGTTTATTTCGGTTAAATAGCTCAAATCATTAACAGGAAATTTTCTCAGAAGAACAAATTTGCTCTATTCTGAAAGGTAATTTTGTCAAAATGCAGTTTAGAGTACCTAAGAGTCAAGAGATTGTGCTGCAAGGAAGAACCACTGTATTATTTCTGTAAATACACATAAATGAGTTGAAATATTGTTCCAAATGAGAGCAGGGAGCACCTTGTTATGTACATCATTCAATTTGACTTGAAACCTCTACCAAGAGCAAGTGAATCATATACCCTATACGGCCGTTCCAGAACTTAATTAGCTTAAGTCATCTTAGCTTAAGTGAACTTAATCATCTTGGTTCCCTAATTGCAGCTTCCAGGCTCTCAAAGTAAAAAAAACCCCTTCTTGTATGATTTTTCCCACAGTTTAGATATTCATGTTTCCTCACAATTTCTTCAGTCATTCTAATATGGTTTTGGTTTAAACTTTTACAGTAACTTTATTTCCAATATTGTATTTCTTCATTCCATGAAATAGCAACATTGAAATGAGGTACATTTTCCATTTTGCTTTGACTCAAAAAAGCACTTTTTCCTCTATTTATTTCCATCAAATATCACATTTTGCAGGCTGTTTTCAAGGAGACTGCTTGGGGACTTCCTGCAGCTGTGGGTTGTCTGTCCAACAGCTTCAGTTTTCTCAAAGTCACTTGCTATTATTTATTCAAGAAAATATTTTCCTTCCACCAGACCCCAAAATGAACCCCATGCCATAGGGAGAAGACTATATTTGGGGGACTTCTGTTTTACTGCTGGCAACCCACAGAAGTTAGCCAACTACACCAATTTATTTCAATTTGCTTGTGAGATTTAACAGGGTCAGTTTTAAGCAGCTAATTAAAGGCATGCTAGTTTTGGAACACATACAGCTGTTATAAAGCACATCCCCTTGTCTCCAGAAGTTCAGGTTTTCTTCCACTTTCTTAGTGCAGCTTAGGCACCATTGTTATTTTATTTCTTTATGATTTTGTGTGCTTTTTGCGATGTGTTTTGGAGCTGGTTTGGTTGGTGGTTTGGGTTTTTTTGGTGTTGTTTTTTTTTTTCTCCATTTAATATTAGATTATTTTACTAAAGGCTAGGCAAATTAAACACAAAAATTATTCTACAAGAGAATCTTAGAAAAAAATGACAGATGAAGGAATCCTAGTAACCTAATCTGTGAAAACAGTGTGTGAAATTGACTGCTCCCAGGATTATCACAGGAGAGCCATTAGGATGATTCAACAAAACAAATTCTTTCCATAATGTCATACAAACTAAAGGGATACATAAGTAACCACAGAACGGAAGAGGAACTGAAATTTGGAACACAGTAGGCAGTACTGTTGGACTGTGTGGGACCTATTATGACATTTTTAGGGGAAGGAATAAAGTGGAGTAAATGGAGGGCTGAAGATGAATTAAGATTAATAAATACAGAAGAAAATAGGGTAAAAGGCATGCATAAATATTGGTCATAGTTGAGCAAGTGTTAGTTGTTGTGCCTGTCTGGCTGAGTCCTGCTTGACCATTGTAGTTTTTCCTATAGTCATATGAACTGTTTTATCTGAACTCTAGATCATAGGACCTTCATGTGAGTGTTAGGGAAGGTCATCTTAAGTTAAATTGCAACTGTAAGATGTCTGAGTGCCAGCTGCTAGAGGGATAAATTATAGGTCTGAAGGAGGAGATAAGGGTATGGGTGTACTGCGTAAACTTAAGGCTTTAAATCAGCTACTGGAGAGATTTTTTTTTTTTTCCCAGGGAGATGGATATATTCCACTATGGAACTTCCATCCTGATCGAAAAGGACTAAGCTGTGCTGTTTGTGTTCTTGTGGATGCCAAGACAGGCACTGATCTCTGTGCTGGGATATGTACTCAGCATTGCTTGGACCATGTGAGTGCCTATGGGAGAACATCTCCAGCCCACAGAGTGGCTGGACATGGGGACAGGGAACCACAGCAGTCTCCCAGCATTGATCCAGCTGGGATGGGAGGACTACCCAGATGCTGAGAAATCTGCACAGGCTCTGCTGCAGTGGGCCAGGATGGAGATCCACCCCAGGTTCCAGGAATCTCACCATGTCTCCCACCTCGAACATGTACAAAATTCTTAAGACATGCTATTTTATAATGCTGAACATTATTAAATCAAAAGGTATACACTCTTAAATGCTTAAGAAGTCAAAATGCACAATGGCTACACTGCTGTCTTGGTCAATAAGAAACATCCTAATCAGTAAAAAAGACAACAGGACTTTTAGGCTTTTGAAAAACACTACTGTTCTTGATCCCATGTGAAATAACATTCATTATGGCCTTATCCTCTAGTTCTTTGTTGATATAATCCGCACCAATAAATCCTCAGGCAGCTACATCAGTCTGTAGTTCTTGGTGTATTTAGAATATTAGAGAAGTATTTCTTCTCAGTTTTTTAATCTATTTTTCCAAAGCTTGGTGAGTATTACAGAAGGGGCTGGAAAGTTTATGAGTTTAATTTTAGCAGACCCTTTCTTACTTGCCCTGTTAGAGATGTAAACGTTGTGTTGCAACATATAATTAAGGGATAAATACTGGCTCCTGTTTGTTTAAAAAAACCACAAACACTCAAGAAGAAATGTAGATAATTTCAACTTAATTAATGTTATTATGTGCAAATTTATTAATAGCACCTGGCAGTGAACTCAGAACTTTTCAGAAACTTAGTATTTTTTTCAAAGACTCCTTGGATTTTTGGGTTATACTTTTACTGATAATTTTAACTTTCCTCAGCAATAGCCTCTCTTTAGCAAGACCCTCATAAAGCTTCTTTGTATACAAGCACAGGAAAAGGATCCTTAGTCCCACCTAAGTAATTGACAGTATAAAAATAGTGATTAATTATAGGATAAAATGGGATGTTAGGATATTACTAAGGCCATTGATACCAATGGCAGAACTCTCTTGCCCCAAAGCAGTTGAACCAGTCAAAGTATATAATTACTGTATGATTAAAAATCTGAAATGTTTAGTATTTTGACAAATCAGCACAAAGTTAATGTCTGGCAAATTCATTGCATGTCAATTTTGTTATCTGAACACCTGGAATCCAAAACTGAAAGTCCTGTGCCTGCAACTCTGTGATTGAGGGTAACATGGCATGGGGCTGCTGGTCTAGAGCCAGACAAGTTTACTTCTGCATCTAACAGGGGTTTAGTTTCAATGTGTTGCTGGAGATTTGGGAACTGCTGGTATTTCAGAAATATTACAAAGATTCTTTTGAAGACACTGGATTTCAGAGTATGTGAGTTCTTTGGATAATCTCAATTTTGCTTCAGACCAGTTAGTATATAAAAAGAGTACCGTAAGATATTAAAATGAAGTACAAGTCATATCCTACAGAAGTCCTTAGGCGAAAATTTGATCTTACAGAATAGTCAAATAATTTAAATAACAAATTTGTAAACCTTTTAATAATAGTCATGGACAATAAGTTCCTCTTGAATTGGCATCATTTTTCCAAACGCATTTTATGCTATTAATTGTGCACCTCCTCAACTGAATTGCAGCTGTAAGCAGTAATAAATGAAAAGGCATTACTCTAGTCCATGAAAAAGGTTAAATTTGGTGGCTAAATTTATCTCTTGTGCATTTAAAGAGCCAAACTCTTTAGGCAATCAAGATAATTTTCCAAATATTTTGAGAATCAGTCTTGTATGTCTCAGCTTTTCACCAATGTAAGAATAACACACAGAAATAGACCTGCTCCAGCCAATCAGAACTCAGAGTAACTGAACAGCTATTGATGTGTACCTGTATGGGTTTTTCCTAAGCTATGCATTTCCCTGCACACTCATTGGTTGAGCTTATCTGATTTACATAATCACTGTACAGTTATTTCTCAATAGTTCAGGCTGGTCAAGCTGTTTACCAGCAACAAAGATGCAGTCTCAGCTTCTTTTTCTCCAAATGATGTAGAAAAACTCTAAAATTTACATGAAAGAATAGAATAAAATATTCCAAAAATCAAATAAAATGGAGCTGTCAAGCAGTTCAAAAGAAAACTACAAGAAAGACTTGATTCACTGGATTATGCCTATTTCCATAAATACACCCCTCCCCATCCTAATCTTTATCTTGTGCGAGCAGGTCAACAAGGTTCTTGTTCTCACAAGAATTGTAAGATTTCTATCTACTTCTTCCTAGCCTCACTGGGAGAATTCCACTCTATCCCTTCTGTTTAGTAACATATGTAGTTATTTCTGAGGAAAGAAGTACTTGGCAGATGAATGGAAAATGTGAAAAAAAAGGGAATTAAAAAGGAAAGAAATACAAATAGGAATGTAGGCAGAATTTAGTAAAATGAAGGCTTGGATAAACATATGTGAAGATATACAGCAAGAATGGAAAGATGCCTCTGTATTTTAAAATAAAGTTTAGAGTTGGTCCCTTTCCATCATTTATCTTTGAATACATCTTTGACCATATTTCACTCAGGAACTTTTCACTGTTACCAGCTCCATGATCATGTTCAAGTAGTCTTATGTCAGTCTTCCTTTTGAAATTTACACACAGATTAAACTCTGTTAATTTAATGAAGTTAAAATCTAGAATGGATTACTTGTCATAATCATAATTTCTTTTCTATAAAATGACCACAATTAAGGTAATCTGCATTTTCAAAAGCTTTTTGTTATTACTGAAAACTTTTAGTCTGTAAGAGACTAAACTATGACTGCTTTAGATTATATTTTTGTTTTTTTCTCCCAAAATTGCCTTTGAATATAAATATTTATTGGTCTTACAGTGCCAAGAACAGGGAGAGAAAATAAGGATGGGTAAACCTGACAATTTCCTTATTGCAACCACACAGAGGAACTGTCTAAAATTATGATGTCAGTTTTAAGTGTTCCTTGATCCAGTGCAATTGACAGATGAGAAGACAGTTCAGGGTGAAAAACGAAATCAGAGTGTGAAGTTGTGATGAGACTTATTTTTATCGCTTATCACAAATGCTTTCATCTCACCACAGAAAAGAATGCAAATAAATTCTTCCTATTCTGCTTCTCGTGGGCACTATAGAAAACTCAAATTAAATTGCTTAATCACTGCTGTTCTAAGCCCTCAACTCTCGAGGACATGTGTTTGCCTCTTAAATTCAATGGGCTTCAGGCATGGATTATCTGGGCTTCTGGTCTATAGCTCCTCATTTCTTCTTACAGTATTTATGGCAGTGAAGCCTATATAAACATCAAGAGGTAACTGAATATACTACTTCCACTACACCTTCTGTAACTAGATATTATTTAGATATTATGCAATTCAAGCATATATTTTGGTGATAATTATTATTATGAGATTTTAGAAAAGATTGCTAACATACAAATATGACTCAGGTTTTGTGGGTTAGACTGTTTCACTCCTTCTTTATTCTTTAACATTCTTCACAAGTATAAAAGTACATTTCTTTAGAGAATACTTCTCTGGAACATTCAGATATATTATTTATTCCATAAAGGTGACTGTCCATCTTGACCAGAAGAGAATTTAATTTTTGAAAATGTTATTCTGGCTTTTTTTCCTCATTTAAAAAAATAAATAATTAAAAAAATAATAATAAAATAAAAATAAAAAAAATAAAGTTACTGATTCTTTTACCTAGGAAAAATAAAACACAAACAAAACTGGAAAAGCCACTAAACCACAATCCAAAACCTACCAAGCTTGTAAGTCTGTAAAATTAGTGTCCTAATTTGTAGAGGTCAAAATTCCCCGTATCAGAGTGCAATGTTGCATCTTTTCTTCCTGTCCCACTGTGACAAGTCCTTACCATCTGGGTGATCACCTGGTAGCAATGAATTTCCCACTTCTTTATTTTTCATTCTTTCCACAGTATATTCTGAATATTGTATTTATGAATTAATTTATTCTTTTGATCTGTAAAATAATAGTTTGTGGATTAGTTTGGAGGAAAGTTTCAAAAATATTTACAGATGCAATGGGGAATAACTCATACTTCTCTCATTATTCTTATCTTTCTCAATTACTCAATTAACACCTCTGTCCAGCAGTATAGTCTTAGTCTCCTTCATCTTCTGTATATTCAAGAAACTAAGGATAATATATGACATACCTAAAATGTCCAGAGAAGTACTCCATCAGTGACAAAATCTTGCATGAAAAGTTATTACATATAGCAGTTCAAAATCAGCTGCTTGCATATACCCTGCACAATCAGTATTTAATATTATAAGATAACAATCGGCATAAGTAAGATAAGTAAGATAAATGTAGGATAAAACCTTCTAGCTCATGTTCAGGAAGAATTAAACACCCAAGTTGGTGGCTAAAATTCCTTATTTTTATTCTTGAAGTTCCTGCTTTACTTCACTGTACACTACCTCTTTAACATCTAAGGTTCCATGTATTATTACTCAATATTTCTACAGTAAGAACTCATAAAACTTTTCATCAGTATTATCTTCTATTACTCACTGTAGCCCCAATTAACTTCTCTTAATATCTCATGTGAGGCTTGTTCAGTTTCCAAAGCAAAAGAAAGTGGCTGCATTGACAAAGCTCTAGCTGTTAATCCTGAGAGAAAAACACCTGCCCCTTGCCTCCCTCAGGTGCTAACTTGAGTCTATATCCTGGAGATAGGGATCAGCTTATCCTGATGCAGACATTTACATCTGGTTAGTTGTCTATCTCTTCAGTTTCCACAGATTTTACTGGCTTGTGGCACGGCTCATTTGCTGACACAAGTATGTCTAGTGGCACTGAGATGTACTAGACTTGAGTAGTTTCAGTTACTGTTACAGAGGGATATAATTAGTGCTTTTGTGTCATAAGTAACAACCCTGCACAGATATCTTCAATAGCATCTGACATGTCAAATTCCATTACCGATTCTGTTTAGACAAATTAATTCCTAGATCTCCACTAACCAGCATAGTAATTTAGATGAATTTAGCTATTTTTATGTATGCACATTTAATTCAGGTCCTCAATTAAGTTGACTACAGATGGTGCTCTGTGGTATTTGAGATTTCTTAGTAGATTTCACCTGGCTTCCAGAATTGTTTCAGAAGGGCAGAGGTGTTCTCTAGAGCCTGTTATAGACATTACGAAGACATATTAGAAGCTCACAGGTAGATCTTTAAATTAAGGAAAAAAAAATAAAATCCCACACTAAGTGCCTAAAACATGGAGCTGAATTGCACCATCACTATTTCTTGGAACAGAGAGATAATAAATTTTCATTTTGAAATCATCGAGAAGATTAGATTATTTCAAAATATATTTGAATTGGAAAATCTGTTGAAACTGACAGCCACAAAAGAAACAATTTGATACTGGAGTCTCATGAAAGAATTGATGACAAGCTATTTGTTTTCTCATTAATTAATTTGTCTAATCCTCTATAAGACTTGTATTTCCTTCTCTAAGTAATTTTTCATCATACAGTCTTTTTCTTATTTGTTATATCTTTGTTCCAAATAATGAGAGTCTATTTTAAATTCTCACAGTCATTGAAAATACTCCACGGCCATGTTCATAAATATATTGTGGTTTAATTTAGCAAGATTTTATGAATTATAAACTTGCCCTTTTAAAACATTATTGTTTAGGAATAATTAATTTTTAAACCATTTCAGAAGTTTAATTTCAGTCTCTTCTTCCCTTCATGGAGTGTCATCCATAAAGTAGAAGGAAGTAGGCAGTATGCACCTGCTCACATGCTGCTGTGCAATCAGAGCACAGTTTTAAGAGGTGGTCCAGTCAAGATGAAAAGTGTTCCTACAGATACTTTTCCTTCAGACACTGCTAATTACCTTTTCTTCTATTGTCTTTAGAGGAAACACCCACCCAGCTATGTCCTATGTTGTATTTGATTTTCCGTCATTCCGTAAGAGATAAGAATAGCTACAACAGTAAAATCCATCTAGAGGCCACTTCAGGTAGTAACCAGACACATTATCGAAAAAAACCCCAAGTTTTGATATGGATTATATGCTCTTTAGTAAGTGACAAAATTGATTTTACTTGGAATCTTAACAGCTGCAGAACAGTCATTGCAGAAAGATATGGTTTGAACTCCTGGAAACTTTTAACTCCCACAGACTAATTTCAGAGGTTGACACAATGTATTAACATTGTCACTTGATTACATCATCTCATTATCATAGACTTGTGACTGAGCTATCTATATTTACAGGTTGGACCTCGTGAACCATTTATCATTTATGCCCCATTCTAATGCAACATCCACATAAAACATAGAATTCTCCATGGGAGGGGAAGGTAATTTTGACTCTCATGAATATCTTTGTCCTGGTGGAAGAGAGAGGGGAGGAGCTTAGCACACTGTGCATGTGGCCAGGTTGTTATTCTATACCGCGCACATCATTGCTGAGGCATGTGGTTCTGGGAGGTAAAGTTGGGCGCCCAACCAGAAGCGCAGCATTTTGCCTCCCTTCTCTACAGCAGGAAGGGGTTGGCATCAGCCCCTGCAGAGCCGTAGTCAAACACCACCTCTTCCCCTTTTCTCTGGAATGCAGCTACAGGACATAGTGCTGAAAGAATAGTGGCAAAAACGTGAATTAACAGTAGCGCTGAACCAACAGCACCAGCGTGGAGGCTGCTGTGGGGAAAGGACCGGCAGGGGCGACCCCTAGCCCACGCGAGGTGACAAGAGCCCAGGTGACAGGAGCAAAGCTGAGCCTGGTCCAGCCAAGCTGAGCTGAAAGAAAAACAGGGGAATGATTAGAAAAGTGACAGTGACTTGCGGGACCCATCTTCAACACAAGAGGGTGGTGGAAAGGGCAGCATAGGCAACTGCACAGAAATAAATGAGTCTCAGTGGACCAGCAGCATGACTTGACTCAGACAGCCCGGCTTTCAAGGAGGTTCTTCATCATTGTTTGTCATTTTTTTGGGCTTGGGGCAGGGATCTGGGAGACACTAGTTGAAGAGCTCCCCCACTATCTTGTCATTGCTCCCAGTGGCCATTTGGTGTGGTGTGTGGGAACGGTAGCCATATTGCCTTTGTCTGGGGAAATCACACGGACATGACCTATGAGAAGCATACGTCATCTTCTTTTTGTTCCTCATTGGTGGTGAACACCTTTTTGTGAATAAAATACCCTCTCTTTGCTATTAATATTGCTGTCATTATGCCTATCTTATTCCATTGCTTTGTGTTTTCAGAAAATTATTTTCTCAACCCATACTCTCTGCTGCTGTCATTCCCTTACCAGAAAGGGTGGGAGGAAAAGGAGTGGTTTATTTGCAGTTTAATTTCTGTCTGATGTTCAAACCAGCACAATCTTCCACTCAGAAGAAAAAGGTAAAAAGAGCTCTTTCCTAATAAGCCAAACTTTCAGATGTGGAAGCCGTAATGTGACAAAACAGACTAGTTTCAGTTTCCTTGCAGTCTTTGCATTTCAATAGCTAAAAAATTTCAAAAGCATTTCAATAGTTAAAAAGAAAATTCCCCCACCCCCCCACCAAGCCCAAAAGTTGATTAGGCAGAAAAAATCAAGCAATATTTGACCTATAAAAAAAAATCCAAAACTTTCAGAATTAGAACCACAAATATTATTGAATTAGCATAATCAAATAGAGAAAAGAGGAAGGAGGGAAAAAAAAAAACTTCAACACTTCTTCCTCTGTTATAATTTTTCACTAAGCTATTCTAGACTCTCAAGAAAGACCATGGTAAAATGAACCTAAGCTGCAGGAACCATAAACCAAAGACATATCCCTCTTAAAAAAACAGTGAAATCAAAACATCTACACATGAAGTATTATTCTTCACACTGTTCAGGCTTTGCAAGCATATTGTTACAAAACTGGGTCATTTTCCTCAAAAACTATAAAAATATTGCAACTAAGAAAAGTGTCAAAAATTATACCCAGAAAGTACCTCAGTTAAGATGAAAGAAAATAGGACAATTATACTTAATGTATATTTCTCACTAAAATGCTTATAAAAAATACTAGACTGAAATGACTTATTAGCTGTCATACGACTCTTCAGGATTTATCTGTATTTCAGACAGCTATAGAATTTTGCCTTTCAGTGTGTCTAAAAATTAATATTTATTATACAGAAAGTAAAAATCCCTTTTTACCGCAAAATCTCAGTGCCCATTTTGCATATTGAAGTACTTATTTTCTAATCTGCCAGAAATAATACAGAAATAATTCATCTTTGGAAGAAATTATCAAGCAACTTTCACATCAGTATAATTTTGGTGGGTCTTTTTTTGTTTTGGTTTTGGCGTTTTGTTTTTGTCTCGTTTTTGGATTGTTTTGTTTTTTTTTTTTTTTTTGATGACTGTCTTTTTGACCATCTTGGGGACTGTTCTTAAGAATATTACTGTCTGGCAAATGATACTCTTTTTCCAACACAGGTTCTAGCAAAAATTTGCTGCAACAAACATCTGGCTCAGATGCAGACTGGGTTATTTCACTTTCTGTCCTCTTTTTGCTTAACAGCTTAGACATAGCTTGAGCATCTTCTCTCAGTAATTATCTTGTCATTTTTGTTCTCAGAGGAATGGAACATATTAAAACTCAGTCATCAAAAATAGAATGCTTCCTGAAAAACCAGGGAATGAAAAGAAGACAGACAGGGATAACAAAAATTACACTAGAAATTCATTATAGGCTACACTAAAATAGTAGCAATACATAATGTTTTCTTTTAGAAAAAAAAGGAAGGGCTTTTCCCAAAGTTAACAAATATAGAACAAATGTCTGAAAGGTCCTTTTAAATGTATAAATCAGCTGCATTAACACCTAGGTGTCTAGCTCTCTAGTGCTCTAGTTATGTAACTGAATTTTCATTTAACATGGCTATTTGCTAAGTCACACTTCCTCTACTACCAGCTTAAATTGGTGTAGCTTCACTGCACACTTTCATTTATATTTCATAAACACATTGAATAATCTGATCTGTGTTTTGTTGTCATATCATTCCCTGTACTTACACCTCCAGTGGTTTATGATAATAACTGAACATAAGCATTCTTCACTTAAAACATAATAGAAGAGGCTTTTGGAAGAATATTGTATTTGAAAACCTTCTGGCTAATCCACAATGAAAAAAGTAAAAAATCAAGCAAACATCTGCATCTGTAAAATGCAGATGTTTACTGTTAAATGCATCATTTACCTTAAAGACTTTAAAAGTGCAATTTAACTATGTAAAGTTAGAATATGATTAGAAGCATGATATTAGGCAATACTATGAAATTTCTTAAAGTGGCGATTCAATTATATATTCCAAAAACACAGCTTCTTTTAGAAAAGCACTAACACTAATAAAAATAATTTATACTTGTTTAGAGTAGATTATGATACAGAGAAACATACACAAAAGTCCTAAATTCAGATACTGAAATGATGGGAGTAAATTAAGTTCTGAGATAGATGCCTCTGCTAATGTATTATTATTATTATTATTATTATTATTAAGCATAGTTTCATATTTGTCACGTAGCCCTTTTTCAATATATCAGTTTTCTTTTACTAAATTAGGTGGTGTTTTACAGAGAGAGAATGAATACCATGCTCCTGGGAAGAAAAACAAAATAAGAAGTCAAAATGCTAAATTTTCTGATGAGCTTCTTCTAAAGGAAAGCTCAGGAAGGCTTAGAAGGCATGTATGTGGTAATTCTCTGTGACTTTAAGAGAAAAACTAAAATACATCTGATATAACCTAGAAATTCCCCAACATTTGCATATCTCCTCCATCCTTACCTGAATCTTGTATGCCTACTGCAATATGCAGAAATCTTTCTTTGCTGGTGGAATAAGGACAATTAAGGTCTGAGATGGCACATCATTATTTTTGGCATTATGCTTATGATGCAAAATTTTGCAAAACTAAGAGATTGGCTACTTGTTTAAAAATATCTGGAAAGCCATCCAGCTCTGCTCAGTCTCTGCTCACAGAATTTCTGATTGGCTGAATGTCAATTTTTTGAATAACAGGTCATGTGGGAGGAGGTTTATTTACATTCTTATAAAATATTAATATATACCTATAAACTCATAAAATACCACTTCTATGTTGGTAAAGTGAAATATTTTACATTAAGAATCCCAGTGCAATTAATCTGATTTCCACAAACATAACTTCTTTTACACAAATAGAACAAGTAAATTGTAATTTATTTATATATCAATGAAAATTGTAGATTTCTCCTTCCTTCACTGCATAGGTGACTAAAAACCTAAATGTATTTTTATTCAGCAGCAAATAAAATAATTGCTTGATCATGAGATCTCGCTAAGGCCATCTAGTGTGAACTAACTTCTGTTAAGAGAGAAAATGTCTTGTTTCCTTATCTTTTTCAATCCACATGTGCGAAGTATTTGGGAGGACTCTATGCTTGGTATATATGAAGGACTCAAATTGCTTTAATAAACTGTGCAACCATTACTGAGTATGAAAGAAAAAGCAGTAGTAGTTCTTTGGCATACAATTTTCCTCATTCAGACTGGAAAACTTTTAGATAACTCAGAAAAGAGTGAAAGAAGTTGATTTCCATAATAACATTGACTGTCCCACCTTTGTGGAAACATGTTTGGTAATACGCAAACACACCTGGGTCCTGAAATTTTATTATGGAATTTCATTCTGAAATGTTATCCAAGCAAAGCGGGATAATTGTGGGTGAAGTGATAATTGTTAAGCACTGAAGTCCATCCAAAGTCAGTGAAAAATGAAGGAAAACTGAAAGTCCCTGGACAATTTGTATGTCAGTTGATTATATGTCATGCATTTATTAAAAGTGCCGCTCATCCTGCTAAACTTCAGTGAACTAACATGTGTAATGTCTCAGATCTCTTTATAGGAGTTTTAAGTAGATGAGTCATCATTAATATTCCCTAAGATAACATTTCTTTTGTCATGTTTACAACTAACAGTATTTATACCAAAAAAATCTCTGAAGGAAGACAAAATAAGTTTTAATACATAATGTGAAAATCTGAAAAAAATATTAATGCCTGTTTCCTGTTTTATGTATTTATGTATCAGTATTTCATATATTTATACAGGTAAATTTTACATACATGTATCATGAAACAGGAAATTAGAAGTTGAAGATATGGGAAATATGGTATGGTATCAAAGATCTGAAAGAAATGTGCTTTAGAACACATTGAACCAAAACCACTGCCTTCTTAGTGAGTAAGTTAAAATAGAGTCTTTAACCTAAAATATCACTGTGAGTTAGGAAAGCATCCTGATCAGGAAAAGGAATTTACATTATCTTAACTTGAAGAATACTAGATTTCCATAGCTCCTTTCATTTAAATAGGTGGCTATGTGTTTCGGGAGATCACAAAAATTACAAACTAAATATTTAAATCTAGAGATTGTCTTCAGGTATTTCAGCCATGGCTTCAATCCAAACTCTTCCTGATCCTTATCTGATCTTTCCTTTTGAGAGAAGGAAGAGATAAGGAAGTCCTGTCAAAAGTTGAATTAAGTACACAACTTGGGAAATTTTAATTTTGTCAGATATTTTTATTTTTGTAATTTATAAGGTATATTCTAGTGCAAGTTTATCTACACATTCATAGCAAAATACCAGACTGTCATTTTAACTGACAAATATAAATAAAATTATTAATAAATTTTATTCATGTTGGACAGAGTGACAAAAACTGCTTGAAAACCACCAGTCAATCATTACACTGGAAACTTTTGGAAGAATGAGAAATCAATTACTTAGTTTAGTAGTTTAACCACAAAATTATTATCAAAGTGCTGTTGTGGTTCTTTTTTTTTTCTTTTCGATAACATAAATATATTATTTATTGATTAATTTTGAGTGATTTAGAGCATGATAGACTCATTGTGGTGTCTGTCTGACTCATTCACAGTTCATTCCTGCAACCACTATTCACTTAAAGAAATCTTGATTTATGAGTGACTTTGGCTTTAGTGTGTATATTTTGGACTGTTTTATGCTTGTAACAAGCATAAGCTTGGACAGTTTGAAAAGACACTATCTCTTGCATGAAAACTATCTTCTTGCCTTTGTTCTTTGATTCTAAAATTACAGGGACTGTAAAGTGTTTGATTCCTTTCTTCTTTCCCCATGAATAGAAAATTACTCTTACTGCATCTCTCTTCCTTAATTATTTATGAAAAAATAAAAGTCAACAGCTGAAAATAAGCCTCTAAAATGGCAATAAGGGATTCTTTAAGATAGACATATAGTTGAATTCTGGTTTTCCAGAATCAAAAGTTCATAGACTTATCGTGGATATTAAACCAAGAGGGATCTACGAAATAACTTCTTCCTCAGATGAATGGAAATCAATTCTTGTCCTCTATTAGTCTGAGCTTTACAACATCTGAATTTAAATCACGGATAGATCTGTGGAGGCATAAAGACAAAGACTCAGTCAGCACATTTCATGCATTTAGTCTGGAATCCGTTTGTTTCATCTTTAAATATTTACAAAAGAGACATGTATATTTGTCTTCCTGGATTTTTTTATGTTGAAGAGAGAAAAATAGGCACTTGCACAGAACAATTAATCTGAAAATGTTAAGTGTCTGCTTTATGATGGAGTGAATCATTCCCCTAGATGAGCCTGCTTCTCTCCACTGATTATAAAGACAGTCTAAACATCTAACTCAGATGGAGAGATCTGCACCACAGATGCCTGTGTTTGATCAGATGATCTCATTTTCCAGGTGCTGCTTTCACAAAGTCTGTTCTCTACAGTCCTGATAAATTGTTAACTTTGAATATTTCTGTCTTAGTTTGAATCTTGGCTAGCATTTTCTTAGTACAGGTGTCTTGTAAGTAAAAGATCATTTCTACCAAGGAATTTAATGTGGACTACTAACATTTTCAGAAAGGAAAAGAGTTTAACACAGTGCATGTGCGACAATCTGCACTGATTCTGGTGTCAGAGAGTACTTACGAGCATAACTTACAGGATGTAGTGCATGTGGAAGTGATTTCCACACTTCCTACAATTCTGAACAAGTTATACACACAGAAATCGTATCTTACTCTCCATATTGATCTCAAAAGTCAAAATATTTTCATTCCACATAGCCACAATCAGTGCTAGCAGGCATGATAATTTGGGACACATATCCTGTGGTTGCCATTAACAATGTTAAAATTGTATTCCAGAGCTCCATTTAAATCTCTGTTTAGATCACTATCCATTTATATGCAGTAATAGTCATATAATGAGAAAGTATAAAATGTAGCAACAGTTTTCCTTTGGTATATCTTTCCTCTCTCATTCTCTGGTCATTTTAGTGATTACAGCATTCTCAAAGCTTTCATTCAAATCTCTTGCATACTCACAAGGACAGTTAGGAAGTTTCCACAACCCTGACTTTAATCCATCAAGCTCTCCTTTACTTTGGGTATATTGTGTTGATTTATAGATTCCTTCTGCAGAATCCTGTAATTAGAGAATGTTTTGGGTTGAAAGGGACATTAAAGATCATCTAGTTCCAGCTTCCCTGCCATGGGCAGGGACACCTGCTGGTACATCAGGCTGCAAAGCATCAACAGATCTTTGTTTTAACAGAAATACAGTAAGTGTACTAACACTATTTCAACACTGATACAGGGAACAAGACAAATTATTCCAACAAAGCACACTTGAAAAACTGTGACTAGCAACGCTGGACACTGAAACAGCCTTCATGCTTTAGGGGATAAAAAATAATGTGTGTGGCACTTCAAAAAATGCAGGACACTGAAATATTACAGGATGAAGCATCTTCCCCATGACCCAGACTGCATGCAAGGCACTATTTTCTATTTATAGGTATCCTGAATTTCAATCATATTATCTGCTACCTGCTGAGTCTGGCAACATATCTAATTTCATGTTGAGCCACCTGACTGCTTTTTCTCTAAAAAACATTTTCCAGTCTTATTGTCAGTGACCTAGCAAAGGTTAGCCATAAATCTTTTTCTCAGCAAGGGTGATGATAGTTTAAGAGCTTTCCTAATAAGCAATGCAATATTTCTGGGCTTATAACCTGAACAGCATGAACTATCATGTCTTTCTTTTATTTAGATAGGGCTGTGAAAATCCAACAGGTTAATGAAAAAATTTGAAGATTTTTCTGTGTATCTGTGTCTGATAGACTGTTTTATTTGTGCTTATTTAGTAATGTTTTGCTGTTACTGATGAATAGTCATTCATACTACCTAGTCATACCATCTGCTTCACTGGCTTTTTTGTCAGTAAACTAGAATTGAATATTTCTTATATACAGGCTCTTCCTATCTAAAATAATGAAAACCAAACTTTTCAGTCATAAATGTGATACGATTTGTTTAATTTATTTAAGAATATGCAAGATAATTTTTGGGATATAAAATAATTCTTTAAACCAAAAAAACCTCCTAGGGTTCATTTTCCTGCACTTAGCTTAGCTTTCATCTGTTTCACCATGTCACTGTATTAGACATTATACCAATGTGTCCACTTTGTTCTCATTTAAGAGAATCGTGCTTGCTAGGAATTGCCTTTTTAAATCCACCAAATTATTTACAGCTCAAGAGTGATTTTTTTGTCTGTCACGAAACTACTCTTACCATCCTTAAATGGTGATCCTGATGAAGATTCCGATGATAAAATAACAGTGAAATTTCAAACCATCAAAGAAAGTCTGTTCTAATGTAATTCTTAAAATGCTGTGGTTTTGACTACCTATAGGCTCCTGTGGGAGGAAAAGGATTAGAAGTCCATTATATTTTGATCCATGTCCTTTTGTGGTCATCAAATACCTCAGACTTTAGCTGCAAAAAAATGTCTTTTATGGTCTCACTTTTGTCAAAAGACAGAATAGAATCCCTCCAAGCTCATAATCAAAAGAAAACAAACTTAAATATTAGTCTATAGCTTTTTCAGAGCAAAACATGTTCACATAATATATCACAAGACATGAGATAAAAATATGACATAAAAAAGAAAGATAAATATGACAAAAAAATCTAGAAATCTATTGCTTTCAGCTACATAAAAGTAAATTTGGAGTTCGCCGAGCTTTCTATTTTTCTTATAAAAGATAGCCTGAAACTGATATAATTGTAAATAAGACAAGGACCTGATCTGATTTTGATTTTATTTCTGTCACAAAACTCAGAGTAACATATTAATTTAGAACATAAACCATTGTAAAGGTTGTTTTCAAAAGCACTGTTCCTGGAGAACGTTAAGTGGAAAGATACAAAGCTTGACCCTACCAAGCCTGTTGTGGATAAATGAAAACATATGATTTCAACATTCTATTGGCTAAAGTTCACTAAATTCCCAACAAGGTATGTAGACTACGTTAAAGTATTCAATATATTTTCTCATGGGGATATTAATGAATGCTGGGTAGTATAGCATGATGTGTAAAATCCACATAAGGTATATATACCATATTGCTCAAAAAATGCAAGCAGAAAATGATAAGCAGACAGTATGAAAGAACATATCCTCTTTTAGCTGTAGATCTACTCCTGTAATGCAAAGATATAATTTCTACTAGGACTGTTTCAGTAGTGTAACACACCACGACAGTGACCTTCTTGGCCATCATCTGTCATTATTCACATTATCCTCTCAGAGACAATGAACAAATTCTAATAATTATATGGATCCAAATGGTTTCCAATAAAAAAAGTGCAGGTATCAAATGATTTATCTCTTTTTTTTCTATTATTATTTTCCAATAATTTTTTAAACCAAAATATTTGAATGCACTATAAGAAGGCAGATTCTCATGCACTTACTTTCTGTGCTAGTCTCATACAGAATGCATCAAAAAGCGGAGACAGTGTTGCAGTAAATTTATGAATGTTCAAAAGATCATCAGATTTCCTCACTACAACAAGTGTGCCATAACACAAAATAGTGAGAGTTCTGAAACTTTAGGAATTTTTTGGATTTTATCTTTAAGAAAGCCTGGGGAGCCAAGTCTTCTGCCATGAATTTGAATCACAAAATTTCAGAAGTTTGGCTGTCTTGCTGCTTGTTACTGCTCATATTCCCATTTTCATGGAAACTGCTGTTCCACTGACTGAAAAATGGGATAAGGTGCTTTAACATAATTGCTGCTTTACACCACTGTGTTTTGCTTTTATGTTCAAAATGGAGATTATTTCAAAGTACCATTTTCCATATTCATCTTGCTGACAGGGGTTTCTATGGAAACAGGGAAAAAGTAATAGCTGAGTCCCAGAAACTTCTGTTCAACTCAGTGACTAAACCTAAAAGACTTCTACTCTGAGGAGAAAGAGAAAACCAATTTGAGTTCTATTCTATAACAGCTAACAAGGTTTTGTTCATTAATTGTTTGAAGGGAATGAAGAAATTTTTTCCCTGTGGTACTCTGGAGAGTTTATTAGCATTAATAAACATTTAGACATACTTATTATGGAGTCATAAGTTTTCACTTAGTACTATATAAAATACATTATTCTGGAGCATATTTCTGTTTAGAATTAAATTTTTAAAAAACACATCAAAAAACCCAAACCAGAAAGGCACAGAAAGTGTCTACCTTGACCTTATAAAGAAACTTTTTCTTTCTTCAGGAAAGCAACTAGTTGCACAAGACTTAGTGACTGAAATCTACATGGTGCACTAAAAATTAGGCAGTATCATTTTTTATTTCCAGCTTTCACCAAGAGAAAATAAAAATGTGGTTTCAATTAAATCTATAAATATACATGTAAGAGAAATAGGCTGACTTTTGCTTTTTTGATTAATAGTAAAATTTATTTTTTTTGAAGAGCCTTTTTAATTTTGCAAATTTATTTGTAGTGCAGCACACTGAATGAGTTAAAGATGCTTGAAACAAAACATGGCTGTAGTTTTGCTATAGTTAAATATTACATTCAAGTGTTACTCTATTTCTGTTCTCAACTTCACTGAAACAAGTTGAAAATCTTTCGTGGATAAACTTTAACAACTCACTTCAATGCTGAACCAGAATGATCCACAAGGACTTTACAAGATTTGTTGCTGTCCCTTTTTAAGTATTATTTAACATGATATCATAGATTTACAGAATGGTTTGGGTTGGAAGACATGTTGAAGATCACCTAGTTCAAAGTCCTCTGCTGTGGGCAGGGATGTGACCCATTGAATCAGGTTGCTCAGTTCATCCAAACCTTGAACACTTCCAGGGATGGGGCATCCAAAACTTTTCTGTGCAACCTGTTCCGGTGCTTCACCACCCTCACAGTAAAGAATTTTCCCCTGATACCAAGTCTAAATCCACTCTCTATCAGTTTAAAGCCATTTTCCTTTGTCCTATCACTACCTGCCCTTGTAAAAAACTCCTCTATATCTTTCTTATAGTTCTTCTTCAGTTGCTGGAAGGCCACAGTTAGGTCACCCAAAGCCTTCTCTTCTCCAGATTCAAAAACTCTAATTCTTTTAACCTTTCCTGACAGGAGAGATGCTACATCTCTCTGATCAGCTTGGTGGCCCTCCTCTTGACTTGCTCCAACACCTCCATGTCCTTCCTGAGCTGAGGACCCCAGAGCTGGGTGCAGCACTGCTGGTGAGGTCTCATCAGAGCAGAGGGGCAGAATCCCCTCACTCGCCCTGCTGGCCAAGCTGCTTTGACACAGTCCAGGGTCCAATTGGCTTTCTGGGCTGCAAGTACACATTGCATCCCATGTCCAGCATCTCACCCACTGGAAATCTTCTCGTGAAGATCAACATTTTCACTATTTTTTTTTAAATCATGCATAAAGAGTGGCTTTGAAATGCACATCATTAAAATATTCAAAACCTTTTTTTTTTCCTATCACATTGTCATTCAGTCTTAGGAAAACCTATAATTTTCAATCTTTGATTTTATACAGAAGTCTGCTTTATTTGTCAACTGTCTCTGTAGTGATAAAGAGCAAACACAAATATATGTAATTATGTTATATATAAAGCTGTTCAAGTCATACTGATTTGCAGACAAAATTAAAAGTAGATATGTATGACTGAGAGCCCATCTGTGTATCCCTATGAGTGGATTAGACAAGGGTGCAATTTTTCTCCTTTTTTTTTTTTTGTAATTGGCTATTTTAACAGCTGAAAGAATTAATACTTTTCTAAATTAAGTAAATGACATTTATAGCTGTAATAAATGTAAATTTGTGTAAATTGCCAGAAACACAGCAAAGGAAACGTTATATACAATGGTATAAAGATTAATAAAAATTAGAGGTGAAATTGTGGCTAATAATTTCACAGAAAGAACTTACCTTGGTTTCTCTAGGGATAGTATTTTACCCAAGGAATATAAAGAAATGTTCTTATTCCAGAAATGTCTGTTACTATTTATAACAAAACAGCAGCTCCATACCTCCTTTCTGAGAAACTAGGCCTACTCCACAGATTGGTGTTCTAGTATACATTATATAAATAAGATTAATAAATAATTCAAGAGAATTACTAATACTTCTTGTGATATTGTGTGCTTTAAAAGTGATTGTGAGTGTTTATTTTTCTGTCTAAGAGAGTAGATGTGTAAAATCTGCAGCAGAAGGACAGTGTTTACAAAAAAGGGGATGGTACCAATTCATTTGAGCTAAGATTTTCCTTTTGGGATTAATCTCACTGCAATGTCTGGAAGACATTTTGCCATAATGGCATGCAAGTGAAAGGTAGCTGGCAGTCCTCATAATCTTGCACAAGCATTCTTCAATTAGCTGATTTGTTGTTATATAACTGGTCCTATTACACCTATTTCATGAACAGGGACCATTAAATCAATGGTATGGGAAGCTAATATGACTGTTCTACCATCAAATTAAAAATATCCCCTTTCAAAAATAAGTATGTAAGTGACTGAATAAATAAATAAAGCCCAGAATACATTAAAACTGTTTGCTCTTGAGGCAGAAGTTTTCTCTGTCACGTTGTAAGGAAATACTGACACTCTCAACACAGCTGAAGAAATATTTCTTACTGTCAGGCCACACTAAGGATGAAATAATGCACAGGCTTGGTTTCGATATCTTGGTAAGTCAATTATTTCCCCGATTGCAATTTACTTCTTCATTTGCAATTTAGGGCTGAGATCCAGAAAGATAAAATAGTTTTTCAAATATATG
Source organism: Peucedramus taeniatus (assembly GCA_013400575.1). Classification (NCBI taxonomy): domain Eukaryota; kingdom Metazoa; phylum Chordata; class Aves; order Passeriformes; family Fringillidae; genus Peucedramus; species Peucedramus taeniatus. The sequence continues at coordinate 72,341 of WBNO01018352.1, forward strand.
TGACTACCTTTTCTATGGTCTTTCAAGAAGAAATGAAGGTTTTAAAATTACATTCACAAGTTTGAGGGTAGCATGTCATCTGAAAACACTAAATGGAGCAACAGCATATTGAAAATACAGTGCAGAATTCATTCTGAATTCTGTTCCCCATACCTGAACTTTTTTTTTTTTTGCTAGGTCTTGGGACTGTCACATTCCAGCTTGTTCATACTGTTGGGACATACTGGGCGTATTGGGCATACTGGTTTCTGCAGTCACAAAACAAGCTACAATTTTGCATCCTTGAATCGTAACTGGAAACATTGTCTATCATTCTCCCAGATGGAAGCAGGTAGAATTTGTCTGACTTACAGATGTTTAGTGTATGCATCTGTTTTTATGAGCAGTTATGAATACAGTTCATTGACATAGAAATGGCTTATAGTCAATGGAAAAAAAGACTGTATGAGACTTAGTAGCATAGGTAGATTTAGTCAAAAAAATGTGTGGATAAGATTTGCAGCTGACAGGGGTTGCTTCTTGCCTTAGTGAGTTTTGTTCTTGGAATCTTGCCATTGTGTAAAGAAACCAGAAAGGACTAAAAGCAGAAAAAAGAAAAGGTTTTAGATTTAATCAGTGTTGAATACATCCATAAAATAGTTATATCTAAGATCAGATTTATTGGAGGCACACAATTTTCTAATATACTATGAGCCTTCAAAGAAAGTTTAGTTCAATTTTAGGGATTTTTTGCCATTTCTTTTTCTTGAGAAGAGCAGCTTTGTTTTAGTAAATGTAAGTTCCTGCTTGTGAACTTTCCACAGCTGAACAAGGAACTCATTCCCATTTTGTGTTTTCTCTGCATCAAGTATAAAGATTAAATTTTACCAGTAAATGTCACCCTATGACTGAGTGCAAATTTAGAGACAGTGTGATTGATCAGTGACTTTGACCTTAAGAAAGGATTCACAAATAGGTTTAAAAGACAGAGTGGACATAACTTGCACTTTTGACCTTGCAGAAGTGAATTTTTTAAAGTTTGTAGCACTCAGACTCTGCTAAATTCTGTCTCTATCCTGCTGCTTCAGTGTCAGACTCTCCAAGATTACAATGTGATTCTTATAAAGAAAATAGATTCTTGCTATGTGCAAATAAAAAATGTTTCTTTCTGTTATATGCAAACTAGAAGGATTTCTGCTGCTATCAACTACTTCTCTGAAGTTACATTTCTGCCTCCTTATCCAGCAAGGCATTTCTTTACCTTTTTTTGTCCCTGTATCTGCTTTGTGTTAGGAAGACTGTATCAATAAAATCATTTGAGTAAAATCATAAAAATACCTTTTTATCCCAGAAGTGATATTCAAAAAAATATGCATGCTGTTCTGACTAACTGGATGGAATGGAGTACTTTACCTTTCTTTTAATTTTAAAACCTACAAAAATACTCCAAACCCTGTATTTCCTTTGAGAATAGCATTTATTCTGGTGTGATTTCAGTTTGTTTTGGGAACAACCTCTACTAAAAACTTAATATTATAGCTTACACCCCTTTATTTTAGTCCTACTTCTTAAAAAGAATGGCCAATAAAAAATAGCAATTAAAAAATTATCTGTAGAATTAAAATTCCTAATACTTTTGGAAACTTAGAAATCTTAGGAGCATAAGCTGCTTTAGCCTTTAAAATCAGGAGGCTTAAACTCCAAATCAGTTTGAATTCTCTGAGCCAATCTTTGTCTGCTAGAAAAAAAAGAAGAGAGGCACAAACTAGATAACAGCCTTTTATGGGGTACAGAAATTAAAGTAACAGAATTACCTTTCAAAGAGATCTCCAGGGCTTTAATGTAAAAATAGCTATTATTTTATTAGACAAGGCTCTAATCCACAGTCTGTTCAGCTGTACTCCAGACTTCTATAAGATAATCAATGTCTTCACTGGAGAGTAGCATGATTTAAAAAAAAAAAATCTTTGAAGAAGCTGGGGAGCCATCTTGTGGTGATTTGATTTAACCCTCAAAAGAAAGGAGTCTAGTTTACGTGAAATTGTTTCATTTTCAGTTCAATTAAAGGTTCTGTTTGCAGACGCAGAATTTTTTTGGCTGGAAATGTATTAACATCAACATCAAAGTATATCTAGGAAAAAGGTGAAGGGAAAGAAAAAATAAAACAGGCAGTGTTTCCCCCAAATTTGTTTTAAAAAGCTAATATAACCCATTGTGCTGCCCATAACAGAATGATTTTTACCAAATGCCTTTTCTTCAGAAATATAGTATCATTAAGTAGTAGAATGACATAAGGGAGAAAAAAAAGAAGTTTTTTTGGACAGAGAAATTTACAGATCATGTTTTTTATATCACAGACTTCAGTGAATTTTTTGCAATTTTTTTTCTTGTCATGCAAACACAGTAACTTTTCTGCATGGAAGATATCAATAAAAAAGTTTAATGTGTGTTTAAATAAGTGTGTACATTTATGATAAATAGCTGAAGACTACACAAAGACTTGGAGTTAGGAGATGTAGATTCTTCTATGGAATGGCCTTTGCAAATATACAGAGAATCTTTAGAAATTCTAAAAGCAACTGGGTAAAGATGAAAAACATACATACCTACTGCATTTGAGGAACCAGCTCTGCCTCAGCTGAAATGAAATAATTGAATATCAGTTCCTTGGAATATGTTTGGCTAGCTCCCTACTTAGAAAGATGAATATAGTGGTATCTAGGTTTGCATTTACTAGCCTAGATAAGCAGTAATTAACTTCATGAATCAACATGCATGTCAGCACTTTCAATGCAAGTGTTGCACTGAGAATTTTTGTTATATTTGTAAGTCCTATTAGAGCAATAGTTTTTCCTAGGTATTATTTCCTTGTATCTTAAATCCAAGAAAAACATCTTGAAGAATATTACAGAAGAGATAAAGGCTGCTTTTTGGTGACTGCATTCCTATGAAACTATAAGCTCTTGAGTATGTGGCCATCAAAATGTGCTATGCATTCAAGGATAAGCATAGTACTTGTTTGTGCTGGTTTTCTGCTCATACCCTGTTTGTGCTTAGTGTTGTTCTTCTTTGTCCTTCCATTTCTTCTGCTTCTTACATTTACCTGTAAGGATCCTTAAGTAAAGGCAGTATCATTGCCTGTGGTAAGGGGTCAAATCAGACTGAAATGGTCTCAGAGAGTTTATCCAGGAACCAGGATGATTAATATTGGCATTTTTATTCCCTTCCATTTTCTCCCATCACCACAATTTGTAGAGTTTCCTGATTTCACATATTTTCGACTTTTGTCCTAGTTAAAAGAGCCATTTCAAAATTTCTGCCTACATACTGGAGTGGGCTTATTATTTAAATCTGTATTCAAATCTGCTAAGCCATTCCAGCATTTCCACAAGTATTCTGCTCACCTTTTCTGCGTGAATTTCATCCACACAGTTTAAATTTGAATCATTTTAAAACTCACCTCACTGTTATAATTGGTTTTGCATGAAGGCATCTACATAGATATTTTTTTTTTCTTCTTAAATACTAAGTCTGAGATACTGTTCCTTTGGTTAATACATACTGTGATGCATAAAGTAAACTGCACATAAGGGCAAATTAATATTTCTTTCCCAATTTCCCCAAATTTTCTTGCCTCATTTATTTATTCCAAACCTCTTGCAGAGACATTCTACCTATTCTTTACAAATTACATGCCAGATATAGACCATATTCAATTTTCCAGTGCCCTGTCTGAATAACACATTGGAGGTGGTGAAGATGTACAAGTTAGAATAAGTGAAGTATATATGATAGGAATCTGAAGTGATTTCCAGTTTCTAGATCCAGACAGGCATCCTCTCAGATGTGCTATGGTAGCTGAAGATGCCTCAGACACCTAATGCAAGGGATCAGAACCTTCAGCTATGCTGTGGTGCACTTTATGGAGGTTGTATACACCCATTTTATCCTTTATAGTCAGAAGACTCCGATGAAAGTCGGTGGGAAGTATGTCTGCTTTGCTAATGATTAGTCATTAGATGCATAGAACTTTTTAATAAGCAATCCTCAGGTATAACTCAGCTATCATATTTTATTTCATTATCACATTAATGTTGAAGTATCACTGCCCTGAAATATAAATGACTTAATAGGATTATGGCTCTTCATCCCCTTTCTCGCCCATCAGTTGAATAGTATTTACAGAAAGAATATTGCTTCCTGGCCTGATTAAGTTGAAATAGATCAGAAAATATTTTAACAAGCCATATTTTTTCTCTTTGAATATCAAGATGTTTATGTGTGGTTTCCATCCAGAAAAACTAAACGAGTGCAATCTAGAATGAAAAAGAACATCACGTTGTGGAGGCCTTTGTAGTAATAGTGATAATTAAGAGAAGTGAAGAGGAAAAGGATAGATGTTGGGAAGAGCTGATTAGAAGATGGCAGGGAAAAAAACCCGAAATATCTGCACATGTGGAGAGACAGACATGGATTGATGACATATCAGGAGTTAAAGTGAAGAAATGTAAAGACAAAGAGGTTTACCTATGAGAATAAGAAAGAGAAAGAAGCTTAAAGTTATGCAAAGGAAAAAAAAAATAAAAGGAGCAAGCAAATGACACAAGAAAAGATGGAGATAACCTTTATTAATTGACACCAAAAAACAGTCAGTGAAAAACGTTTGTAAAAGCAAACACTACAGAAATACATACAAACTCAGGCACCAAGGTGAACAGCTAAAATACTGAGAATGATGCCTTAACTTTTTATATATTTTTCATACATTTATAACTTTGTAAATTGATAACGCATGGCCATGGCTCCAATACTTTTTCTATCCATTTTCCCCTAAATTTTAGAGCAATAAGCTGACCTTCTAAACACATTCCTGAAATATTATTTAGTCTTATTCCAAGTAGGGGACCTACAATAAGATATAATAATAAGTGGGGCAGAGAACCCCTTGAACCAACCCCAAGGGCTGATCCAGAGGTGGGGTACTTGGGCAACTGAATCTCCTATTGGATGCACCTGTTATATATCTTAATTAATTAAACTTATAAAATTGTGAAAATCTGGTGCTGGGTGTGTCCATCACCACCAGAACAACTGGAAGCTTCCAATAAAGGTCTGCTTTTTACTTTACTCTTCTAACTCTGTTGCAAGGGGTTTTTCTCTTTCAGTTATACTCAACAAGAGAATGTCATTGACACAGCATTTGCAAGACAGTAAAACTGTATTTGATTCCAAACAAACATTATGTAACATTACATAAACTTCTGATCTCTGCAGGTGTACTGAGATGAGGGTATCAGCCTTAAATAATTTATATTACTGAAGTGTTGTTTTCTCTCAGCCTTTTTTTTAAGCTTTAGTTTCTGATTTATTTGTTCTTATTTCTACTTTACACTCATAATTATATAGTCCCTTGGGAAAAAAAATGTCCATATTATGTATCAAAACCAAACTCTTTCACGATTTGGCACAGTTGTCAGTCTTTACTTAAGGGAAGGCCAGGAATGGAATATCAGGGGGTTTGCAGGTCAAGACAGAGATGAATTGACAGAGGACTGTGGGGGCACCTGCCCATTGTTTCTCACAGTATACCTAATTCTGACTAATACTAGCACAGTGTATCACTTGAGGCTGTGATCCTACAACAATTATTCATTTTATGAACATTGAACTTAGTCCAAACGCAATTTGGAATTGACTTAACTAGTGAAGCTGCAAAGAGGCTATTGTGTGTTTTGATTCTGATCATGGCAGGGTGGCTTCTCCCACAGGACTGCACACCTTCAAACTAAAAGTATGTCACATAAAGGTTAGCTATTTATAAAATTCTACAGGTGCTGCTCAATGTGATAAGCTAACCACTATTTAGATAAATACAATGATGTTATATATAAATATCTTGCATAACCTCAGCATACACATTAATAAATCAAGCCACTACACATGCTGAAGTCCTGCTTCCCAGGAAGAGGACGGACATTACTTGCTGATAGAAAGCAGAGAATGAAATCTTTGGCATCTCTCATCTTTGTTCGCATGTGCGACCTTTCACTTTTGGTTATCTCAACCTATGTGTTACTTTTACATCTTATTTTCTTCAGCCATATTCAGCCATATTATGACAATCAGCTAATGTCCAATAATCATCACAATTCTCATTGACTTCATGTTCTGGGTGTTAATGATCAAGCATCAAAACTACCTGAAACAAAATTTAGCCTGTAGTTTTTGAGAACATCAGGTTACGTCTCTGTAGGACTATGATAAACGAGCTGTTAAAAGATTAGGCAAAGGACTGTCCAGTGACTCAGAAACATTTTCAATTGCCATTTGCATGCAAAGGCAGAATTTGCTAGAGATTTTTGGCAGTAATCATTGATGTATCATTGCTCCTACTGTCTTTGGCATCCATCTGAAGCAAAAATCTTTCAACTTATCCTTCACATCTTATCTCAAAGAAAGAAAATTATTATTGCTAGAAGCCTGAAAAAAGAAGGCTAAGAGGAGACCTTATTACTCTCTACAACTCCTGAAAGGATGTTGTAGTGAAATGGGTGTCAGTCTCCCAAGTGGCATGATGAGAGGAAATGGCCTCAAGCTGCACCAGAAGATGTTTACTTTAGATTTTAGGAAAAATGTCTTCAAGGAAAGGGTTGCAAAGCCTTGGAACAGAATATTCAGGGAAGTGGTAGAGGCACCATCCCTGGAAGCATTCCAAAAACATGGATATGGCACTTGAGGACATGGTTTAGTGATGAACATGGTGGTGGTGCAATGTTGATGGTTGGATATGATCTTCTAGGTCTTTTCAAACTTTATGATTCTATGAAGCATAGAATAAAGCCCCAAGAGAATATGATGGTAGCTTCTCTTCTCGCTTCTCTTTTTTCTCTTTTCCCTTTTCTCTCTGTATTGCTCACAGAATGCAATGCCAAAGATCTGATTGAGAAAAGACATTAAAAATCCCCAAACAGTGATAGAGGAAAACCTTTATTAAATTTCTAGACTCAAAGATAGTGTAATAGTAAAAATCACATTCTTACCCTATGTGCTTGTCTGCTAATAATGTATATACAGCTGTCTCTTTTTGTGGTCATTATGTCCTGTATTGTTTGGTCAACTGGCAAGTTATGCTGTTAGGAACCCTAACACCAGGCTTTTCTTTTTTTGTTACAATTTTTGTATTGGTAGCAGCCCCAAAGAGGATTCAGACTTTCTCCACCACTGTTGAGGAGGTGCTCTTCATGCCAACCAAGACAGTTCATTTGGTACCTTTCAAAATAGGAACTTTCATGACTTCTTTCAATATCAATTCCACATAGGGCTATATAATGCTATATGAAAACACAAAAAAGGGGTCCCTTCAATAATACAATCCCTTCCACCTACCTCTCCTTCACAGAAATCTATGTCAAAATTATTGGCAGTTTTATTAGCTTCCTTTGTAAGCATTCTGATGGTTTTTAAATATGGAAACAACTTCATTTTGTGAAATGCCAATATTTCAATTGTGAAATATTGAAAGTTGCTAAGGGAAATACTCAGTTTGTTAAACTGGTAGATGCTTATCTATGAAAAAAAGATTGAACTGAAAAAAGAATGTTTCTTATTTTCATGCAATTGGCCAAATAAGACAAAAAACCAAAGTCCAAATCTTGTGTTCGTATCAAACACTGTAAATTAAAAAAATGGAATATCTAAATTCAAATATTGTTATAATCAGGATTTATTCAAAGTAGCTTTTTGCTCAGTAAAAGAGCAGAGAATTAAGGACCTCAGAGTATTTTTAAACCAAATGAAATTATGTATCTAGGGGCTTGCTATGAGGAGAACAACAGTGAGAGGGGATACACGAGGAAATGGAAGTGAGAGGTATATTATTGTGGCAATTAATGCTGAGCAGATATTAAATAGCTGGTAAGAATGAAAGCGAGACTAAATGGATCATGGCAAGGCAAAGCAAGTTCAA
>WBNO01018355.1:0-10154 GCA_013400575.1 Peucedramus taeniatus
TGTGGATTAATTTTCCTTACAATTTTGATGCAGAGAAGATCACAGCTTCTGCCAGGCATGAAAGCAAAGTTTTCTGAAACTGAAGTGATGGAAAGTTTTGGAGAGGGTTTTGAGAACAAGCAAAGACCATTAAATCAGTTGGCACTGTATACATGGATGCAGATCTAGAAGCAAACATGGGCCAGAAAGCTGTTGTCGGTTTTGACATCCTGCTAATAACAGAGGAGCACCAAGAAGTGATGGGGGTCTGAGTGAGTATTTTGTATTAACTCTTCTGGAAACATGACTGAGTGCCTGGAATGAATCAGTTTGATGCTAACTGGGTCTGTGAGGCATTTGATATTGAATTATGCAACATCTGCAAAACACCAATGTCCTTCGTCATGTGTGTAATTGAGACTGAAACTCTTCACTGGAATAAAGCAGAACTAAAATTCTACTTCTTTCTTGGTCAGTGCTTGACTATGCAAGCAAATACCCAGGGAATGGTTGAAGGTTGTCAAAGTTAAGGAGTGCTTTGCAAATGTAGTGAAGGTGCTGCTGCTAAGCATGTGTTCTTGACAACAAACTGGTATACTGAATATTCACGTTAGAATGTGACTTGTGTTTGATGAAATTTAGTGGAATCATTAATTAAGTGAGATTCCATACCTTACCTCAGTCATTCCAGATAGAAAGATCCTGTTTCTCCTCCACCTCGTCCAGCAAAACTCCAGATTGACCACTGAGGAATTTCCATGTTTTGTCATACAACAAATCATACCCTAAATTACAGGTTTTAGTGGCACCAACCAATATTTCAGCACTGGTTAATTTCTTGTCATGAGGGAGCCATTAGGACATGTTTGCAGTGGGCATTGTTTAAAATTCTATCAACTCCTGCAGTTTTTACTTTTTGGTGACCATCCTTTTTATTTAGGTTGTCTGCTGCTTTATAGTAATTACTGCATCTGTGCCCTTATGTCAATAAGGGAGTTTACAAAAGCTTGCTTCAGCCTCATAAGGATGGAAATGATGGGTACTGGGGCAATCAGAACCTTCCCCCAACTCATCATTATCATCACCATGCCAGATGTCTCTGTGCCATATTTTGGAGTCTGCAGAATTTTCCACTTTTTGGCTTTCTTTAGTTAAGCCAAGAATGGCAACAGGTTCGGTAAGAGGCCTACTTTTTCCTGCAGCTGTTTTTCTCAGTTTTTAGCCGCAGACAATACTTTTCCAAGTTCCTTATTCCCTTTCTTTAGCTTTTGGGTTTCACTCGTGGGGAGATCTACTCATGTACTGAGCTTTTCTTAGTACTTTCTTTCAAAAGTCAGTAATGTCTTCAAAACTTCATTTTTGGATTTCAAGCAGTATATTCTAAATCTGGAATTTTTGAGGGGAGACAGTACACTCTGATTTTCTTTTGTGCACAAAATAGGTCTCTAATACTATGCAAGTAATTCTTATGTCATTATATTTTTTTAAACTTCCTACACACTTCTATAGTTTTCTATCTATTTTCTATCTACTGCTTTATGCTCATTTTCCCAAAATTTTTGGGCCCATTCTCTTCCCTCTCAGAAATATGAGTGTTCTATTTTTGCAGCAGTTCATTCATGGTAATCCTCCTGACTACACTCTTTTTTTCTGTTTCACTAGAGGATGAAATTTGGCAGAAAAGAAACCAAATTGCATTCCAGCTGGTACTCAGTGTGGCTGGATATGGCTGGGCTTCTTTTCTGATTATGACCAATTTGGCACTGTAAGTCTGATTTCATTCAGTAAGGACTTGCACAATTGCTGATTCATGAGTAGTGTGGTTTACTGAAGCAACAGATTATGCAGGTTCCAAATTGCTATTGTTAAATGCACTTACTCTGTTAGCACTAAACGTACTGAAGCCAATGACTAACTAAACTCTGTTCACTAAGCTTAACTTCATCCTTTATTAAGCTTAGTTTCACCTGGGTGTGCTCTGATGCTGTCAGAGGCACAAATCATAGAAAAGAGTCATAAAAGATAAAGTTCCAGCTAGTGCCATTCCATGATCAGGTGGAGTTTGAGTGACTTTGGTCACATCTGTGAAACATGCACAGGTTTTCCTTCATTAACATATGATAGGGCAGTGAATGCCACCAGGTTGGAAAAACAATGTGTATTTCTGAGTTAATAAAGCAAAGTTCAGGTTTCAAGCACCAGCTGGGCTCTTTCTTTGGCTTAGTTCCCATTGTATTAAACAGAGCATGGCCACACCACCTCCATGCCACTCCATCCTTTGCTTCCTGCCTCTCTCAGGGCAGCACACCAAGCTCCCTCAGCGTCCCTGCAGTTTGTTTAGTGAACAATTGCTCACATGGACATGTGAGCCTGCTGAGCTTTTTCTTTGAGTATTTCTCCACAGGAGCACACCAGAGTTCTGTGATGAAAATTAAACAAGTTGAGAACAGATGAGAGAAACTTTCTCTCAGCTTCACCAATTTCCCAAGCAAGAAACCATGTAAATTTTCAAACGCTCTTGAAGTTCAAGCCTCGTGTTTCCAGCTTAACTAGAATAGATAATAATTTCAGGAGCTGCCTGTATATGGATTGTATTTGGATAACTGAGCGGCTGGCACTCTTTGCTTGCTAATGGAAGTTCTTCCAAATTTGGCATAAGAAATAATTTCTGTTCCACCACCTCCATCCTCACCATCAAGGTCTAGTTTGATCAATTAAAGAAATTTGTCAGCAGTAAACTGATTATGCCTTTGACACCTTTGGAGGAGGAGGAGGAAGAAGGTGATCAGGTATCATCAACTAACAGTATTTGGACTTGATAATGCAAAATGTTAATGATGTTCCTTCTCTGTAGAAAATCAGGAACAGTCAGAAGAGCCAAACATAAATTCTTTTCTTAGCTTACGTAGAAGTGACTGGCTCATGACTACTTCAGTACACCTAGAAATTATATATGAGATAAACCAATATTTTAATGCAAGACTTGTTTTCCTTGCCTGAGGCCTTAACTCTGACACTCATTAAGCTGCAGATACCTTTTTGGCAAGACTGATACGGAGATAAAAAGGTAAGAGCTTGACTTCAGTGCTTCACCATGGAGTGGGTGAGTTCCTGCAGTTTGAGGAAAATCATATACGCAGTTTTTAGATTTTCTTCCTCTATACTAAATCTTTTTCATTATAAAAAAATACATATATGTGATCTAACACCTCTTTATATACTGCCTAGATAAACAGGCTAAATCTTTGCTGTATCAGTAAACAAAACATTAAGCACCCAAAATGAGATTAGTCTAACCTTTCTGTTACAAATTATTTATTGATCTTTTGGAACAGATCCCATAACTTGCCTTAAAACATGCTAATTTTGAAATGTTCTGGATAACAGTCTTGCTTCAGAGCAAATACCTATTGCATTCCCAAATGGCTGCCTGCAACAGCATCTCCCTTTCTTCTCAAGGAAAGGCTGTAGATCTGAAAAAAAGCATCCAAGCTTCTGCTGGTTCCTGCATTAACGGGATGACCATCTCTAGACAACCCATAATGTGTCTCATTGTCTCAGCCCATTGTCCAATAAACTGGCAGCTTTAGGCTATTTCTGATACCTTATCTGTTTGAGATCAAAAACATCCACTTCTGAGAAAGGCAACCTTGTCCTCTGCCCCACATCCAACATCAGGATAAGGGCTTGGGAGACAAAAAGTAAAAGTGTGACAGGAAAGAGAATAGTATTTCTACCTCTGCTTTCTCTCTTGCTTGCAATTGCAGACGACTTGGCAATATGTTGGGGGTTGGATCTGTTTCTTTTGTGTTTGTGGAATTTTTTCCTGATGGTTTGCTAGGTAACTGATGGCTGGGTACTTGATGGATACTTGACTTAAACAAAGGAGGCAGCAGGTTTCTCCGGGTGGAACAGCAGTGAACGGCAGTTTGGTCCGAGGACACCGCTCTGAAAGGACTGGAGTACCAGGGGACCCTGCTTGTTTTCTCTCTCTCCACTGGATTTCTCTCCAGAGGAAGACTGAACACATTTTCGTCACCATCGGACTTTCCTACAGGACTATTTCCACTTCATAGAACTGCATTTACTGCTCAAGGAGGATTTCATCTGGACTGCTTTCACCACCCTGATACCCAGGGTGTCAGGTCACATCCCTGACTCTGTCAGGGCATTTTCTGAGGTTTTGTTGTTTCTTTGTTTTTGCTTGTCTCTTAGTGCTATTACATTTGTATTTGTCTTTCCTTTGTCTAATATTCCTAGTAAAGAACTGTTATTCCCACTCCCAAATCTTTGCCTGAGAGCCTCCAATTGCAGAATTATCATAATCTGAGGGAGGGGGTTTACATTCTCTATTCAAAGGGAGATTCCAGATTTTTTTGCTGGCAGGTACCTGTCTTTCAAACCAAGACATATATGTATGGAAAAGTTTGACAAAATTCCCTTTGCGCCTCATTTATTTTCCTCCGAGCAATCTATAAACTCTTTACATAGTACAATGTATTAAGGGCTTGAGAGAGAATACAACCATCTGAGGTGCTGTTCCAGCAGGAAGAGTGAGCACCTGGGGTCCTATTGTGGGAGAGGGTCTGCATCTCGCCTCTATAACAAGTATGTCTTTCCAGGAACAAGGTTCTGAGTTGAAAGACTGGCAGGTCTGACTACTGTCCTATTTTGGTTTTCTTTGAAAAAAAGTATTTCATTGTAAACTGAGGTTGTCTTTCATTCCATTGTTTGCTTCTTTGCTCATTTCTGATTTCTTCTCACTTGCTTTTTTTTGCTGTTTGACCTTATCTTTTATGCCCTTCAAAAAAACAAGGTTAACGTGATGCCTTTCAGTTAATGCTTCTACTTTGCTGCCACAGGCTCAGTGCCTGTCTTCTGCAGAGTCAGTCCTCCCTCTGGATGCAGGAGCCTCCTAAGATTACTTGGTACAAACTATATCTCTGCTGAGAACAACTCTTTTCTCAAACATCCATCCATAATGGATTATGTTATGATCCACTTTCAGCTCCTAATAGGAGTCATCCTAGCTGAGTGCAGAAATGTCAACTTTACTGTTTTAGAAGGCTGCTGACTGCTTAAACAGAAACTCCTCTCAGCCAGCTTCTGTCCCATCACTGGCTGTCAAAAAGGGTCAGTTGTGCTTGTCCTATATTGTTCCTATCTGAATTTACACATAAACTATCCCCAAGACTCAATTGTACTACTAGAGTAAAATAAGTTATGGGACAAAGGGTGATGATATCCTCCTGTATGCCTGTCTCCAATATGTGTTTGCTATGACAGATCCTTACTGAACACAAAAACCCTTCCCAAGTTTGGCTCTTTCTGTTTTGCAACCTGTCTTTATGGCACTGCTCATAGCTGGAGCATGTCTAAAGAACACTGAAAAAACAAACACATTACTGTTGTGAAAGCTGCACACAAAATGTGATTTTTAAACTGAAATTATATCTTGGAAATGGTTAACATTCATCCTTTTCTGATTCCCTGAAGTGCAGTATGTGTGGTGTATCCTTGAAAATGTTCTTATCTACTGATAATTGCATGGGAGCATCTAGTCCTGTAATAAAAACATCAGAAATTTGTATGTTAGGGATTCTTCTTGAAAGTGTTGTTGTTTTGTTTTGTTTGTTTGTTTGTTTTGGTAGGTAATTTTTGTTGTTTGTTCGTTGTTTGGTTGGTTGGTTTGTTTGGTTTTTTTTTTTTGGTTGTTTTATTGTTGTTGTTTTTGGGGTTGTTTGTGTAACTGTTTATTGTTGTTTCTTTGGGGTTTGGGTTTTTTTGTTGTTTGGTTTTTTTTACACAACTTTACTCCAATATTGCTATTTAGTGTTTTACCCAGATTTGAATCATTACATGTGCTCAGGGGAGATGCACATTCTTTAATTAACAGTGAAGCTTGCACTGTCAGATATGGGCTATGAAGTGTCAGAATGTTAATTTATTCCCTCTCCATGTATGGAAGTTATTCTGGTTTCAATCAAAAGATCATCATTTTGTATAAACTCTTCCCTGTCAGCTTCTGTGCAATCACTAGCTGACTTTCCAAAATTAGGAATAGTAGCAGTGTTACATAAAGATAAATGCAGAGTCACTTTCATTTGCTGCAGAGGTCAGCACTACAGGTTATCACACAACTGTGAGACAAATAGGTCCAATGGGGAAAAAGTGTGAAATTTATATTGAGTTTTCTCTTTTTTTTCTTTGTTTTTTTTTTTTTTATTTTTGTGGGTTTGTTTGTTTGTTTTGTGAACTGATGGATGTTGCCTCACGTTTTGGCTCATAACCTTGATTGACCAATAATCTATTTTTAATACTCTCCAGTTTTTGATTCTGTTATGCCTCACCTCTAAAAGGAAGATAATAAAATTTGAATGTGCTGAGCATCCTGGAAGCTAAACATTTTAGTATTTCATGATACCCAGACTACTCTGGCACAGCATCACAAAGCAGTCTAAGGGAATCAGGACTATTTTCAGAAAGAGGTTATAAAAGATGTAAAATAAAATGAATTGTTTTTCATAAATTCCAAGTCCTCAAGCTCCTCATCCCAGTCCATGGCTTCCTGTGAAGACAGACCTCCAGATGTAGCTTTGGGCTCATCACTCCCTCAAGCAATTCTATAATTCCTTTTGAGTGCCTGAGGAAAGTATTTTCTTTTGTGGCCTAGAGCCTTTCAGAGCATCTGTTTATGTTCTGAGGGAGACCTAAAAGAGATTTATGGAGCTTTGCATTGCCTGTGGGGCAAGTTCAGAGGTTATCTGATTTCACCCCACACCTCAGCCCCAACCCACTCACTCCCTCCATGCCAATGGGGGAGAGAATTGGAAGGGTGAAAGTGAGAAAATCATGGGCTGAGATAAAAACAGTTAAATAAGTGCAGCAAAAGCTGCACACACAAGCAAAGCAAGGCAAAGGATTCATTCAGCACTTTGTGTGGATAGGCAGATGCTCAAGTCACCACCAGGAAAGCAGAGCTCTGGTAACAGGGACTTGGGAAAGCAAACACTGCCTCTCTGAACATAAACTCTTTCCTTCTCCTCCCCACAGCACTCCATGCTGAGCATGATGCCTTCTGGAATATATCTTTGCTCAGCTGGGATCGGGTGTCCCAGCTGTGCTCCTCCGGCTGCTTGTCCACCCCCAGACTCCTGGCTGAAGGGACAACTTGAGGAGTAGCAAAGGCCCTGGCACTGTGTAAACACTGCTGGGCAATAACAAAAACATCCCTGTGATTTCAACTTGGTGTTCAGCACAAATCCAAAACAGCCCACACCAGATCTTGGGAAGAAAACGAACATGATTCTGGATAAAACCAGTGCAGAGAACCTGCATCTGTAACAGCATGGATTCAGGGAGCAGGAAGGAACTGAAAGGGTACAAGTGCTGGGGGTAACTCCACTCCTATCCCTTCAACAGCTGCTTCAGCCTGCTCCTGTTCTGTTCTGTAAAGCAGCAGTGTTTTTCAGTAAAACCACCAGCTGCTCAAAACCAGTTATCTCTCAATATACAAGACCTGGAGTGTGAGCTTCCTTCAGACACTTTTCCAAGTAAAAGTTGTACTCCTGATTTCTGTACAGGGATTAGTAACATCGGTTGTCCCCTCCTCTGGCTCTAAAAGGAATGAAAGATCAAAGTCAGACAGAAATGGACAGATTTGTTTTTTCAAATGAGAAACAAAAAATCCAAAGTTTTTTACTGTTGAAATCTATAAGTAAGGTTTATCATTATATTTGTGGACATCTCCATTCTTCTTTATATCTGATATCTGTCCATGAATATTCTGATTTGAAGTTCACAGCACCTTTGCAGAATTACACATTCTGATAATTTCAATCACATCACATTCTTAGAAGCCATTCAATGCCACAAAAATTTAGATACCTGCTAGCATTCAGCAAAATGCTAACTGCTTCTGGAAACTTACATCATTTTCAGTGTTTACTAAAGAAATGGAACCTTCTTGATGTTCACATTGTCAGGCACATGCTGTGTTAATTCTAACACATGACATCATAAATCCCTTATGTGTTCTTTGTTTCGATCTGCTTCCCTGTGTCTAAACAGGGACACACACAGTAGGATTTTGGTTGTGATAGCAATATCTCAAAGCCATCACATCATGTACATAATATTCATAAAGTTAAAATTTTATCCCAAGCATAGTCAAAGTCCAGAATTCATACTGCATGTAAGAAAACAGCAGTATTGCTTGAAACAATGGGCTGGGAAAGGGAAGAACCGGACCTTCAAAAGCACAAAACCTCCAACAACTACTGAAGTATTTTATGAAAACACCTAATCTTTAAATAGCTGCGGTTTGCAAGAGCTGTGCACAAACAATTCAGAATGTTTTTGGAATGTTAGGAAAAACAATTGAAATACAACAAACACCATAGTTCATGAAGCACCAAAATACACTCCTGGAGAAATCCAGACTTGTAGTGAAAAATAAGGTCTTTTTTGGAGGCAGCGAATAAAAAGAAAAAAGGAAAGGAAAAAAACAATAACCCTCCAAATGTTACAAGGTACATTCAAATTAACCCTTCATTGACCATTAAAAATATGCAACACATCCTTTGTTCCATATGTTCCTTCTTACAAGTGGCATGTTCTGAGTGACTCATGCCTGCATTTCTGAGTAATGAGAGCATTACTCAATCAAGCATAAACCTGCAAATCTATAAATTTCTGCTCTCAGATCAAGAGCTAATGGCTTCAGTCCAACATATCCATATTCTCAATAGGGATATTCCCTTACATGGGCAGTCTTGGTGGTAAATGAACGAAACTGCCATGAATTCAGGTTTATGGAATATGTGTAGAGAAGATTTTGGAAGATTGGGGAAAATTTTTTGAAAGAAACAACAGCTCCTACGTGATGCAGACTTTGTAACAGTGAGGTGTGGATTCAGATGGATGCTGGGGATTTCTGACAGCCCTGCTAAGGCTTCCAGAGGTCTCAGAAGGACTGATCCCACTCTGTGGGGCTCTTGCTATCCACTGCCCTTGCTGGATTTTTAAGGAATCAGCCAGCAGGGTTAGAGCTAAATATGGGATCTGGTAAATAAAGTTTCACTTGCTGCATTTCTCATCAGCCTAGGCAATCTTTTTTTTTTTTTTTTCTGAAAGTACCTACTTATTATCAGACTTTAAATTCTAATAGCACAAAGAACTTTGCTCCTCTTGTTATAAGTTGGTGAGTACTGAATTAAAAAAAAAAGATGCTGAAGAATGAAGCTGTGTTTTTCAGCAAGCGTAATTTTGATTAGCTCCACTGGCCATGTGTTGATGGTGAATGGGGCACAAAGAAGTCTGTGTCTCAAACAGAAACTTTCTCAAGATGCTGGGTCAGGATAAAAGCCCCTAGAAGTGATACAAAAAATGTATGCAGGGACTTTTGAGTTTCCTTTAGTGAATTCTGCTGTGCACAAATACTTTTTACCAATTCAACTAGGTAACATAAAACACCTTAGGAATAATCTCTACATCTCTAGGACTTTGATAAGATTAGGATTTTTTTTTTTAAATATTATTTTATTTTTAACCTAGATGCATTACTTTCTTATATGATTGGCAGTTAATGTTTTTCTGCATAAAAAGGGTTAAAAATACTCATCATTCAGCCTAAAATTACCCAACTCTAAGAAAAACAGGAGAAGTAAATATCCAAGTGCTATACTGTAGCAGAGATGTTGGTGTGCAGGAGGATACCACTGCCTCACATCAGCTGATCCTGCTGTAGCACATCCATCACTCTGGACACTGGTAGGGGACACAGATTTCTGCTGGCATCAGTTAAGCACGAGGTCAGGTCTGCAAGAACAGTTTTCAAGGGAATTAGTGGAGTAAAACTGGACAAGAAGAAACTATCCTGAGCTTTCCCCTGTGACAGGAGAGGAAACACACTCTCATCCCACCTAAATCATTGCCCCTGAAACTCCCTTTGCACCCAGGGTCAACGTATCCTCCTGAAACTGCTCCCAGAAAGGCTACATAGCTATGGTGAAAGATAACAATGCCAATGTCTCCAATGTCTAAATATTTTGTTTTGCTTTTTTCTGCCGAGTGAAACTGTATCTCACAAAAAACCAAACCAAACCAAACCAAACCAAACCAAACAAACAAACACCCCAAAAAAACAAAACAAAACAAAACAAAAAGACAAAAAA
>WBNO01018355.1:10165-20166 GCA_013400575.1 Peucedramus taeniatus
AAAAAAAAAACAACCAAAAAAAAAAACCACCTCCAAAAACCCCCTGACTCTTTACTAGTTTTGGTCTGAAAGTTATGGTCTCCAGAAGAGGACAGAGGAGAGAGCTGAAGGAAGAAACCTCTTAATTTGCCGCTGCAAATCTGTGAGAAATCTTCTCTTACAGTCCTTTAAGACCTCTGCACTATGATGAGAACTCACCTGGTGAATCAACATAACCTGAAAGAAAGGACTGCACATTCTCCCCTGGGGAGGTTTCACTTCCTGGTAATACTCAGAAATGTCTTACTTCAAATCTACCTCAGCAATAATCTACCTACACTGACCTGGGCTTGGTTCCCCTCACAGCAGGCAACCCTCTCCTGACCTGATGTACTATTTCAGTCAGTTTTAACTCTACTTCTCAATAACTATTTTTACTCTTCAGTTCTGAGGAGAGCAGCCAGGAACACACAGAACACCAGACCATGACAAATTCAATCAGTGCTGAACTGCAGTTCTGGCATATCTGTGAGGGCAAGTCATCCTTTTAACATATGGTCAAGCCTGGCAACTACCTTAACAAGGACAGCACAGGAAACCCATGAAGAGCTGGATGCCAGCAGGATCCAAGCTTATCAGGGACTAATCCAGCACAACATGCTAAATAATACCATTGATTAAACTTTGTGACATCAGAGATGGACTTGGCTTATGGCAAAGAAAAGAGAAAGGCAAAAAGAAGAAAAGAGATTCTCAGGAATCACTGAGGTAATTCAGTACTTAATACAGGAACGTTTTCTCTGGCAAACAAAAATGATCCCAATATTTTGAAGTCCATCTAGACACATTGCACATGCCAATTTATAGGTCATATATCGGATAATACTTTCAAAAACAAGTATGAAACCAGTGACCAAGTTTAAATTGGGAAAAAGGATTGCATTAAATAGCAGCAAATAAGTCCACTAGAATTCTTTGCAATTATGCTCATGCTATGTCTCACTCCATTTCCTAGCTTATTAGAGGTATTTCCTACAAGACACAGTTTTCACAGAAGTCTTTAGAAAATATCTGTTTGCCTCAAATGCCTTTTTCCTGTAGAAATCTGCAATGGTTAGCTTGCTTTTTCTCATTTCTATGAGGAGATACCATATGTAAGAGTAAAGAATTTATGTTCTCCTTGCATTTTTATCGAATTTAGAGCTAGCTTAAGGTGCTGGGACAGAGAAGATTCTTGTCACCCAGGTATCTGCAGGCAGAAAAAAGCGATACAGCAAAGGCAACAAAACTAGCAAGATTTTACTCTTTTCTGTGTACAGCAACAAGGTTTAAAATTCTTCAACTGACAGCCATATAGCAAAGATGCTGAGATGTTACATTTTTATCTTTCAGATTTTCTCATCTTTCACATGGATGTACAGCAGCAATTACATTCTTTATTTCTAAGTCATTAACATTGTTCTATTTATGACAACACATATGCTGCTTACAGGCAAAGCGCTTAGCAAATCCAAGCAAAATTTTTGGAGCTACACAATGCAAAATCTATTGCATTTGTATGAGTAAAATATGGTGAAAATTATGCACTGATGCACACCAATGTGCATGCCTTCAATTAACTGTGTGAAGGTATTAATTGTAAGTTACTTTATTTAAGTCACTTTGGATGAATTTTTTTTTTTTTTTTCAGAAATAAAGAACACTCAAGTAAAAAAGCATTTTTGTTTTGGATTATATTAGTAGAAGTAGAAGACCAGATTCATAAAATCAGAGAAGGATGGAGTAACCCTACAACACTGAACTTCAGGTCTAATATGGAAAATAAAGAAACCAAGTCCTGCAAGTTGCTACAAAAGCAAAGAACTTTCCTTGCAATATTTTGCAGCCTCCTGGAAGAGTAAGATTATTAATGTAATTTACAGTGCTGTGCAAATAACTTATTTCAGTTTGTCCTGATGAAGTGTTACACACCTGCTAGACCTGAGACTGAAAAAATAACTCAGTAGCCAGTAGGACTCTTTCATGAGAATTGAAAAACTAGTTTACAATTATACCTCTAATGTCTGTTTGACCTGCTCTTGTGGAACGGCCTTGCCCTGAGATACTTGGAAAGTTTTGCTCCAGAGTTCTTTGTATACCACTTAAGGCAGTCATTAATAATGTGTGACACTTCAGAGCCAACCCTGCTGAATCAGGCAAAAGAGGATTTGTACCAAGACTCCCACATCCCAGGGGAGTGTGTACCTGTTACGCTGTGACACTTCTGCCTCTGCTTTAAAGGAGGTCACTTAAGCAGCTCACTGTTCATTTAGATCAGTGATGCAGTTACTGCTCATAACTGTACAGATGATTGCTTGCCCAAATCCTGTATAAGCCACTCACCAGAGTATTTCCCATGTCTTAGTTCCAATAAAATTAAGAATCAAGACATTTACTGGGAGGACCCTAATGCTATCTGATATTGATGTTATGTCAAATAAGTGAACAGGAAGTGCAAGATCAGCCTGAGGTATCCAGCTGGAGTTCTGCAGTATTTGTAAATCTCAGCGGCACAGCAGAGTACCAGAGTCACACTCTTAATAAAATATTCTGGACAAGTAAATTTTCCTGGCTAAATATTAAAACAAAAACCAAAATGGGGATAGACAACATATCAATACTGTGTGTATCACAAATATAGAAAAAAATGTAACTTTCTTCAGCCTTAGAATAAGATTTTGGTTCTCTTTTCCTAAACGCGTGGGTTTATTTCTGTCAATGAAGATTTGGTTATGTACAAATTTTCCAAACAGGTAACCTCCATTTACTATTATTTACTGCAATTCAACAGCCATTTCAAGATATCATCTGAAACAAGGCTTTGTTAACACCCCTCCAGGTACAAACAGCAGCTAAAGTGAGAAATCTGAAACCTGTGTTTGAGCAAGTAGGACAGAGCCCTGAGGGCAAAAAATCACTCCAGCACTGAGCCCTGTATTGAACCCACAAGCCACAGGTTTGTCTTATTAAAAGTTGAAATTGCTTGGCGTTTTTCCAGTCCTTCTCTGGCCAGAAGGCAATGCAGCTGGCACCGGGGGGGGACATGCTGTGCACACAGCTGCTCTCTCCCCAGGTCACTGCAGGAAGACCCACTGTCAAACCAGTGAGAACCTGCACTTGGGTGAAGCAGAGAATAAACAGACCTAGGGAGAAACTCCTCACTGCCCTGGAAGAGTCACAAACATAAAGGGTGCATCAGTGCGGAGACCAACACATCGGCTGAGATACCAGTATGGTAAGCACTAATTAAAAGGAAGGAGGCCTCTCTTCCTCAAATATTTAGCTGATCTACAGTCCTCTTATATTCTTGACCCAGTCTGTGATGGAGACACTCAACCACATCCATAAAACAATTAAGAAAGGAGTAGCACACATAAAAGAACTGCTTCTCCTGTACTTGTGAGCAAAATGGAGCCCACTGTCTCTGTGTTTTAAAGGTTAAAACCAAATTAAGCTTAAAGAATGAATGCAAGACAACTGGAAATCATGTACTCTTTCTCCTAGCCAAAGGTGCTAAAATATGGGCCCTGGACCACACACCATGAAAATATTTTGTACACAAGACCCCTGGGTGAAATATATGTGAGCACAGCAAGATTAGAGGATGAAGAGCAGGAAGTGGAAAAGACTCCCCAGAAGCATAGTACATACATTACATTGCAGAAAAAACACAGAAGAAATTCATGTCCACAAACTGTGGATTGAGATAAGAGTATCATAATATTTGGGGGGTGAATAAGAATACAGTGGTAAGAAAAAAAAAATAACCACATTAATAACAACAACAATAGAAAATTCAATTAAATAAATAAATAAGCAAATAAAAGGTGGGGAGAAAGGGAAAGAGAGAGGGAGACAAAACCCAAGAGAAAAAAGTGATGCACAATACAATTGCTCACCACCCACTAACCAATGCCCAGAATATCTTCAGTGATCAGCAGTTCCTGGCCAAGTCCCTCCAGTTCGTACCCTGAACATGACATTCTGTGGCATGCAATATCCCTATGGCCAGTTCAGCTCTCCTGGCCATGTTCCCTCCCAGCTTTTTGTACACTTCTTCACTGGCAGGCCTGAGAAACTGAAATGATTGTGACTTAGGGTGAGCACTTCTTAGCAACAACCAAAACATCAGTGTGTTATCAACATTATTCTCATATGAAATCCAACACCAGCATTGCACCAGGTACTAATAAGAAAATTAACTCTATCCCAGACAGAACCATGACACCATCTAGTCCAAATCACCATGGCACTGTTGATTTCAGTATGATTAATCTGGTATTCATTGATGGTGGATTGGATTCAAAGAACAAATGCAAGAAAAGCTTAATTCAGGAAGGGAGATTCAAAATTCACCTGAGAAATATGTTAAAATGAAGAAATAGAAAAGTGGCACAAAAATGAAGTACCCATTACGCCAGCAAGGTTGTTCCCTGTTCCCAAAGTACAAAATGGAGAAACTCCAATTCCAGCTTTTGAACAGACACTAGTTTCTCTAAGAGAAAACCTAACACAGTTCTTACAAGAAAAGTCCTGGATTTCATCTATTGATTATTGAAACATCTGATAATGCAAAACAGAGAGGGAAGAGGGGAAAAGTGGCAAAGGAGGCACAGAGGGAGGGAGGCAGGAAAAGGAGAAGGATGTAGGAATAAAAGAAGGAAGGAATAAAGAGCTAGCATCAAGGTAAAGAGATAAGGGCCTTTGCAAATCAAAAGCACTTTGCAACAAAGACATTTCTCAAAATAGACCAGAGTATCTATGCAAGGAAAGCTTGACTTTAACATATGCAAAACCAGTGCTGTTTGTGGAGGTTGAAAACCAACGCTGTTCAAAGATATCACACATTTTCTCATAGTTTTACTTTAATGACCCGCAAGTTTGGTGGGTCTTGATCAGGAAAGCAGGAAATGCTGTTATTTCAGAATATACCTGAAAACTCTAAAAGAGGGAGATCTTACCCATCTATACATAGTGTGGGAAAATCTGTCTCACTAAGGATACCACTCTGAGTCCAGTTTCTTCCAGTGGGGAGGAAACCTTGTTCAAACACAAAATCTTTAGTAGAGCTCCGCTTCTGCATCAAAACCAGAGAAATAACCCCAGAGGTAAAAAAGCCCTGTACCCCCTGTACCCTTCTCCCCTCCTCTCATTAAACAGATGGTGAAACATCTGACTCCATATAATGCTCAGACTCTTCAAGTAAAAAGGAAAGAATTACGACAAAGAAGCCATCATGGAAAAACTCTATTTCTTCCGCTTCAAGGACTGTGATTTGAAATGAGTCATAGCTCTCTTCCACTGAGTGTATAGAACAAGACAGCAATTTCACTGCCTGCATACAGAGAGAAAGACAGCAGACTCATCTCTTCTATCCATTTCTGCCCCAGCACAGGGAGAAAGGGTACAGACCTCCTTCCAGCGCCACCAGCAGCACCAGGCAACAATTAGCTGGGGCTGACAGACACACTGAGTAGTCCAATGGACTCAGTCCCACAGCTGGAGCACAGTGGGGTGAGGAGGACAGCAAGCAGCACCAACAGCGTGAGTCCCACTCCTCAGACCCCTGCTCAGCTGGCACCTCTCTACAGCATGACATTTGGCAGAGACATCATGTGCCCTTGCAGAGCACTCAGTGTGCCCTCCCTTCCTTACCCTCCTTTAGCTTTCAAGAGCCATTGTGTAGCTTAAAGTGTTTTGTGAATGCAGCTTCCTTTCCATCTGCTCATGTTGCAAAAACATCAACACCACCACAAAATCCTCTCTCATGCAGATTGCAGCAGCAGCAGCCAGAAGCTGTTTCACCCTTTCAGAGCAAGGAGCATTTCTAAGATGCACCACAATTAGTAGCAAAAGAAATCCGTTTGGATTGGAGGAGAGTACAAGGGAATAAAAATAAGGACTCCATTGTCCCAAGGACAAAGTTAAGCTTCACTTACAGAAAAAACAAACAGGTTGTTAGTTACAAAAGATTTTGAAATGTTAAGGGTTAAGTTCCCACGATAAAGTCGTAGCTTAAACTTTTACTTAATTACACCCTCAATTTACTTAATTACTTGTAAAAATATCTTGTGTATTCTTACATCTGAGGTCACTAGTGCCTTGCAGATAATGATATCTTGCAAATCATCAAATATCTGACAAACCCTCTGTTCCTCTCCCTCTGTGAAAAGAGGAGAGTTTTCTCTTTTGAGTAAAGAGATCTCCTCTTTGGTCTGTACAGAGAGAAAATTGACATCTTCAAACCTTAGTAAAAGAGGAAAAAGACATTTTATATAAAAATGCTCTTGAAAAGAAGAATAAAAAGACATAACAAATTCTGTGAGCTAAAGTTGTGCAAGTGAAAACAGATGTGGCCTGTGAGAATAAGCAACATGAAGGAGTCTTCATCCTGTGAAGTCTGTAGGTGAGTGCTGCTCATAACTTTCTGCTTCAAAGCAACAGAAACATGATGACACTGCAACCAATTTTCTGAAAAAAAAAAAAAAAATCAACAGTTATTGCATTTTGCAATTGGGTTAGCTGGACAACTTTATTCTTCTACACTTGATAGGCAGAGCATACCAGATGTCTAATAAGACTTTTGAAAGGTCAAGAGCAAATGAAAAATGGTTTGTGTTTCAATTCTTAACATCTGGAAACTATAACTCCAGAAACATTAATGTTAAAAGTCATTCTGTGTACCTTGAAAGGATTGTAATTTAGTATAGGTATGAGAGCAACTTCATCATTTACTCAGCATTATGTTCTTCTGTTCATGACTTTCAAACAATCTTCAATCTCCAGGTTGGTTCTGCTAAATGTATTTGTCACCATCTCAATACTGCAGCAGAAATGACATATTGGAGCCTCATTTTCCTGAATCCCAGTCATCCTGCTGCAGGTTTCAGCAAAGCAGAGGTGGGGAAGACTTCAGAGCTATGACATGTGCTGTCAGAGGATGCTGCAGGTCCAAGTGACCCTGGATGCCACACAGGCTCCTGAAGATGCCCTGTCACATGGTGTTGACTCCAGTTTCACCTGACCTATTGCCCCATGACACAGGAAGATATCTTAGCAGTTTTTAACCCTCTCCTGTTTTCACCAGGAAAATCTCATTTTAACCACTGGACCAAAAGTAACAGTAATTACCTGAAACAGAGTGGGGCTGCTTGATAGGGAAATCCTTGTAGCCAGTTAGGTTTTGGGACATGAGTTTCTCAAGCAATTTCAAGCTGAAGCTGCTCGGCAGATTCTCTGAAGAATTTCCTTTTCAGTGTCATTAATCTTCATTACTTTGAAGGCAGATTAGACAAAATCCAGCTCATCTGTTATCTCACCCCTTTGATGGCATGAGATTAATGGCTGTGATAATAGCCTACAGTGCAAGTCAAAGGGATTTTGGAGAGCTCACTGTCTTCCATAAATCCACATATGGTTGAATGCAAAGGTTGAATACAGCCAGGATGAAGTTATAGTGTCCTTGGGGACCCATCCATCCCTGGCCTTCAGCTGGGAAGGGGGAACCAGCTGGAGATCAGTAGGTGAGGACCAAGTGCCTCCCCAAAGTGCTAGAGTATGGCGCTGTAAACCCTTTGGTAAGGGAAGGAGAGGGCTGGAGAAAAGTTTCATTTTCAGCTCTGACCAGGTCATAACTCACAGGTGTGGTCCAGCATGCAAACCAACTGCATGTCTTTGTCCTGCACAAACAAGACAGTAAGATTCAGGACAGTCAGAGCACTTTGGTACCTAGTCAGACTGAATTTTAATCTAGTTTTGAAGTACTGCTTTGTGGAATTATTCAGAAGACCTCTCCAAGAGGAACTGATCGGGAGGTCTGATGCTTCCTCCTCACCTGTGGCCCTCCATAGAACACTCTGACTTATATTATTTTTGAGACCTAGGTAAAAAAATAAATGTTGCTTTAATCACTGTGCTGAAGAAACACATATGGCACTCATACATTGTGTTTTCACGTTGTGCTTTTTCCTTTGCTCTTGTCTAAACATAGTGCAGTGGTCAGAAAAATGAGCTGTTACCTTAAAAGCAGTTGAATTTGAATTATCGCATGTTTTCCATGTCTTCCAAGTACAGTGTACTTACTCAAATTAAACACAAAGAGTCTCAAATACCTAAGCACACTGCCTCTGACACCAAAACAAAAACAGCAAAAAGAAAGACAAATAGAAAATTATTTTGGATGGTGGTTCTTGTTAAATGTAGTGCATCAGAATAGAAACAAAGAAAACTCTATAAACAGTGCACCAATTACAATGTCAGAATTAATAGCACCATCTACCCAGAAGGTCCAAACTATTAATGCTAATTCCTTTTTTTTTCTTCAGTTGTGTTTTCTCATCATTTTCAAATAGCGAAAGTAATATTATTTCTTTATTTTCAGCCCCTGACCTCAACGTTTTTACCATATTGTAAGAGGCTAAACCACATAGTATACATAAAGTAGGGATGATTATTCCCTGCAGCAGTTCTGGCAAAGAGAGGTTACAAAGTGTTCAGTCTGGATTTACCCATTTATTCAATTAGACAGGTAAACAGACTATGAAAATTCTATTATACATGCCTATTCTAGTGATTTGCTATATTAGCTCTTTTGACATCTGCATAAAACAAAGAGCAGTACCTACTCACTGGAGCCCTGGGGAAGGCTCATTTATGATTATTGTGGATTGATTTTACATTTTTATGCTTCCCACACAGAAGGAAATAAATGTGTTAAATTTGTACCCTTCAAGGCTGGTGGTGCCCACTGGCTTACATGTGTGACAAAACTCCTATCTATATGGACTGGTAGAACTAATCTTACAAAATATAAGATTATATCTTTTGAAACTGAAAAAAACAGAGGGTATTTATTTTTCAAAATACAGCAGCAGTGAAAATTAAGGAAAGAATGGGAAGATAGGAACAGGAAGGCAGATACCTTCCATCATGAATCTTAATACCCATTGATTTAAATATGTTTGCACGTGTAAATTCAAGGTGTCACAGAAAGACTATAATTAGTCTCCTAATTGGTCCCTGTGACATCTCAGGCCAGTAGCTATTGTTAAAAAATCAGGCCCCAGGCAGGTGTCCTTATTTTCCCTCAATCAGGTGCAGCATTCAATAGCCTACTGATTTCAGAGCACTGTCTGTGTACAGCTTCAATCCTAAATTTGGGAAATAACAGTTACTACATCTTTCAGGCATGCCACATATCTTCTTGCTTTCACATGGGTGCTTCACTCTACAGAAAAAATGAAATCAGAATGAAGCCATTAACCACTAGTAAATCTGGTATCTCAAAGTGTCACTGAAACTCAGGAAGAAAATAAAAAAAACTGTAACACTGTATTTGAAGAGATGGAGGGCCGGGCATTGCTTTATTCTGGCCAGGATGTCCCACGGAAAACATTCCATACACACATAGGTTTTACTAAATTTTTCCCAAATTTTATTCAGTCCAAAACCCATAGAAATCCATTGGTTTAATGTTCATTGGTCCCAAGTTGAGTATTTCTTAGTATTTGGTTTACTATTGGACTTGGATTTCTTCACCTCTGATATTAATTAGGTCCACACTCTTTGACTTCCTTATCAATCTTTTCCAGACCAGGTGCCTCCAACTGTGCTGGAAGCAGTGTAGATGGGGGTAGATATTAATTTATTTTTTTCTGATGGTTGTTATCTTTTTTGGTATCTTTTGGGCTATTCCCAGTCCGTTGAGATGTTAAGATCATCTCTGTTGACTGGTGTAACATCCCCTAAAAAGACACATTAAGATTCCTTTCCCCAAGGCAAAGGTGAACCAAGCTCGACTAGAGAAATAAAATTTTAAAAATTTAAGAAGTTGTATTATTTCCAACAAAAGGACAAGGTTTTAGTCCTCTAATTAGGTCAGATACAGCCAGATTTTATCCTGCCAGAGGTTTGGATGCCAGGGTAGGAGCGTCTGGGCTCCTGAGAGGCCTTTTATTTTTTCTGACGGTCATTGCCATGGCTGA
>WBNO01018356.1:0-11803 GCA_013400575.1 Peucedramus taeniatus
TGACCCTCCCACCTACTCATGGATGTACTTGTGTCTGTTTATTAATTGATATATTCTGTATAATTATTATTTGTATATGCTCTTATATGTATATCAAACTTTTGTTTTCTTCTTCCCATTGACTTTGCCTCTCCATAATCACAGTTTCCTCTTTTTTTCCTCTTGTAACTAGTTTATTTCTTTCATAAAGGGTGAGAGACCACCAAGATAATGGAAGGCGTAGAGAACTAACCACACCAGGAAAAATATGACATCAAAAATTTAAGAAGTCCTGCAGGATTCCCTTGGGAGGGGAGGAAAGCAATGGACATCATCTGAAAAGCCAAATGCACAGAAGGCAGCAGAGACTGAATTGCAGGACGAGGCAGAGAAAACAAAGATGAGTTTGGATCAGCTCCTTTTCTGAGAGGAATGAATAGGAGCTGGGTTTAATGACAATGCTATTAAGTGAAATGTTTCTGCTGCAGCAAAGAAGCAAAATGTAGTGGGAACACATGTTTTGCTTGTAGGGACAGAGAGGAATTACTGGATTTCTCAGATATATTAGCAATAGCAGCAGGATTTAATGACAATACGGAGGGGAAAAGAAAGGAAGGGAGAAGTTAAAAAAAAAGCACCAACTTTGTGACACTGATGACTACAGGAGATGAGAGAGTTGCCAGTGGTGACAAACAAAGCAGAGGATTTATGTGAAAAATGTGTAAGTTAGCCTCCAGGAAAATTTGAAGTATCAGCAAAATCTGGGAAAAGAGATCTGTATCGGATTATTCATCTTGCAGGGTATCTTCTAAATGTTGTGATAACTATCTTCAAGTCCTCAGTTTTAAAATATTTTGGACACTCTACAGACCTTATTGCATTATTCCCTGAGTAACCAAAAAAACTGTAACTTGAGTTGTTTTGGTTTTATCTGGGTGAGTTCCTGGGAACTGAGTAAATTGATGAAAGGAAAACAACATCACATAAGCTTGAACTTGAGAAAGCTTAGTCTGGTACTGAAAGCAATCACTTTAAAATAACCCTCACTGTTTTAAGTACGTTTTAATCTAATGTAGAGGATGGCTAACAGTCACCCCTCCTTAGTGACTCAGTTTGTCTGTGTTTCAAGTTCTCCTTGCTGGCTTCCAGCTGCCATTATTCCTGTATGAACCACAGTCTTGGGACAGGAAAGGAAAGCAGTTATGTGGGATGCTTCAACATGGCATTTGCTTCTATTCAAGATGCATGCATGAGAGGGAATTTGTGCTAGGTTTGAGTAACTAAACCTCATGTAATGAAAAGACATTGGATGTGATTGGTGCTTTGGGCTCTGGTTCCTTCCATAGTTTGCAGTTCTGGAGAGGTAAGAAAGCAGTGTGAAATATTGCAATCCTTCCTGGGGAAGAGTCCTCTAGAGCAGAAAGTGTGGAAACAGTCATCAGCTCTGTGAAACTGGAAGTTTTAATGACTTCTTCTGCTTCAGTTTTCCATTAAAAAAAAAAAAAAAAAAGAAAAGGAATGTTAATTTACCTGCGTTTTAGAGATACTGTGGGAGGGAACCTACTTAAGGTTTGCCAATCATTCTCCTTTATAATTTTTAAACAGTGTTATTTAGCTAAAATGAGAGCACTTGTGAACAGTTGTAACCATGGGCTTGAATTCATAATTATAAGGCATCTTTTGTTTAATAAATTCACACTGAGAGCATTTGTAGCACCTTCACTGGTTTCCAGCACCTTAGTGAAGTTTCCAGACCAAATATTTGACTCCATCTAAGTGAAAGAGCCTTTTTCTCTAAATGTTGGCTTACAATCTACAGAATAACAAGAGTAATAGTGGTAGTAGTGACAGCAATAATAGTAGCAATAAATAATGCCATTATAATAATGATTAACTCTGGTTTTGGTGACTGAGAATTTTCCCATTTATTTCTAGACATAAGACCAACTCATCTAGGCTTAACCTCCTTAACTGGAACTTTGTACAAAACTGTGTGGAACTGTTGAGGTCACTGTAGCAGCAGGAATTCACAAAATATACCTTTCAAAGTTGAATGACCTCCAAAGATTCTAAAAGCCATTGAGTCAATTGAGATATTGGCATTATGGCACACTGCAGTTTTTCCCAAGCTGTTTCCTGATAACTCAGTGTTCCATAGCTGATAATTACCAATTTCTCTTTTTGTCTCTCAGGAGCTGATGACCTTATCATCTCTTCTTTTTCTAACATCCCCTTTTCCTGACTGGTGACATCCACATTTTACTTTCAGATTGTCTAATTGACTAACATAATTAAATTAAACACAGAGCAGGGATTTTCAGTTCAGAACTGCTTTGAAATTGCTAGTTCAGAACTAAAAAATATGTATTATCTTCATCTGATTTTTTGTGGAAGTAAAGACTGTGGTAGTTCAAAATGAGTTGTCACTTTTCTAAAAATAACCAATATCTTGCTCATTGAAATCATTATCACCCTAATTGTATAGAACAAGAATATAAAAAGAAGACATATTATCTATATTTCAAACATACTTCTGAGATGTTCTGAAATGTTTTCAGTAGTCCCAGTTGAAGTCTGAGCACTGTTATTTCAGAGAAAAATGGGAAAGCCCTCTTCTGTAAATAGTGACACTTTATATAATGCCAAAAAAAAACCCAGAAAATGGAAATGCCTGAAGGTGGTCATTCAAGGCATCAATTTTCTGCTGAAACCTCAGAAACTCTATAACTGGAGTTTGGGGTTTTTTCCTATACACTAGTACATTTGTAGAAAGAAAATAATTAGAGGATATATCTAACACAAAAATTCAATCATACCCAATTTAAATCAAAATTCTGATTTGTGTCTACATGCACAAATGTAGGTATCATTTTATTATGCTCTGTTATGATACTCACTGTGACCCAAAACAAATATTTTCAAAACTGTCTTCTCTGGTTAAATGACAGGAAGGAAAGCAGGGAAATGTATGGGAAAACCATTTTTTTAACAAGCAACTGTTGTTTGCTTGTTTGTTTCTTAGTTTATTTTCTACATAACTTTTTTTTTTTTTGGTACTACTATTGTATATCAAATTCTAAGTAAATTATTTGGTTCTCAAGATATGACATTTATATTATTGGTTGTCTTGGTTTCCAGGAAATATTCTTTCTCTGCTGTTCTTTGGGGAAGTTAAAGAGCAGCAAAAAGAGAAGGTGCAGTTACATTTTCTCACACCAGAGCTCATCCCTGCAGCTCAGGAAAGTGTCTGGCTTGAAGAACTCTGGGAGCAGCATTGTCCCCAGGGGAGGAATTGCCCAGACCTTGTTTATGCCCTGGGCTTGGTGGCAGCTCGTGGCAGCTTGGCAGCGTTGCCATCCTGGCAGTTTCTGCTGTCAGCAGATCCCTCAAGACTGAAATACAGCCCTGTGATTACTCTCATTATATCTATTATCCCAGATCCATCCAGCTCAACACAGGAATAGAAAAAAAATTATGTTAATTACTCTCTAGTTATGACTGTTGTGGGGTAACAAATTCTTTCATATAAGAAGTCATACGAGGAAAACTGGTGAAAGTTTGATAATATAAAGTGCTGACTTCCTTAGCAAATAAATTGTGTTTCATTCAGCTTTTTAAAGAGCAAAATTAACAAGAGCAGACTCTCCCATGTGTGGGATGACAACTCCATTTGCCTATTTTTCTGGGGAAATTGAATATCCACTAACCCTCTTTCTGAACTATGTTTTATTTTGGGACAGACTTTAGATGACAGACCTCATTAATAATTTTTCCAATGTACCATGAATGACAAGTATGGGCTCGATATGATAAAAGGCAATTCAGATACTGGTAAATCCACCTATATCAGCCAGGTAATGATTCCCTTCTCCATTTAAAATTTATTTACATTAATATAAGAAATTGTAATGCAGAGTATGACAAACATGCTACAGTCTATGAAGTTAAAGACAAGCAATTAATCTGTGCTAACTGCCCTGGGCAGACTCCTCTCACCCAATGTACTGTGGGGTAGCAAATGTTGTTTTTGCTCAAAGGCAAGCAACTTAACATGAATTTGCATTTTCCGATGAATAATTGTGCAAATGACCTGGCTCTGTAAATTCCCTCTCTAGCTTTGTGGTGGATTGTTCACCACAATTCATATACCAAAGCCTGACTACAAATGAATCTCCACATCTTCATCTCTCTTAGCAATGCAGGTCGATTATACTGGGAAGGTTTGTATGCTACAGGGGGAAAGTTGTACCAGCAGGAAGCACTACTCTAACTGCCTGGGATGTGGCATTATGTTACCAGCCCCTTTCATGTTGCAATCAATGCAAGCTAATGTAAAAATTGTGCATAGATTGGATCTAATATATATGCTAATGCACAATAGAAAACTGCCACTCCTCTGCTTAAAATGATAGAATACTATGCAGAACAGATCACCTCTTCAAGCAAAACCACCACCATTTGGCTTTTAAGGGGCCCCATGATTACTAAAATAAAAATGGATTAAAGTTAATTTGTACCCTGTCACCTTGATAGAATTGACTGCTTGTATTTTGCATGTACCAAGTTTTTTTCTCTCCATTAAATACAGACTAATTTCCTAAAAATTGATGCATACTATGACAGTAAATGAACAAACAGCCATTAAGCCAGTAATTTTTTCTCACTGAAAAGCAAAAAAACGCAAAATAAATAATTTTCTTTATTGTTTGGAGGAGGACTAATGAACTGGTTCTTTTCAGATTATTTCAAAGGGAAACAAACAGTTTCACTTCACATACTACAAGTACCATCAATTCAGTGGTAGACACAGTCCTGATTTCAGCCCTGGTGTTTTGCCAGTCTAGCACAATGCTCTCAAATGGAGAATGATAATGTTTTTGGGCACCACAAAACATGCAAAGAGCTGCAAAATGTAAAAAAAGCAGTACTTTTACATTTTCCTAGCGCCTACGATACCACGAAGAGGAGAAGTTGCTGCCAATACTAGCTACAAATATTTATTATATAAAGATATGTCAAGGGTAAAGTGAAGTGCCTTGGAGTGCTGCTCCTGGTGTAGTTCCCACAGGGCAGAGGCGTGAGCATTTACAGCCACACTGAATAAATCTAGAGGGTTCTCACTTTCCTGCCCCAGGTGGAGCTGATCTCCAGCCTCCCACAGATAAGCTGAGAAGGGGCTGCTCCTGTGAGGAGTCTGAGATGCTTTACTACAAGAAGCCAGGCAAATGGAGCAAAAAGCCAAAGGCAGTGGCAAGTACTCAGCACCTTTGGCAATCAGGCCAGAAGACATTCTCTTAATCTTCCCACAGGTGGACTGAATGAGAAAGACACCATGAGTAGTTCAAAGCTTTAGAAGGAACGAGTGCACTTTGCTGCTTTTTCAGGTCTGTGCTCTCTCTCACCTTGCATTTTTGACATCTTTTCTAACTAAAACAGTAAGAGAAACAGCCTGCCCTGAAGCTGGTCTCTCTAGTTTAATTAGAAGCTTTATTTCAACTTTGTATAGACTGTGTGTGCTAAATGACAGCAATTTCAACAAAGAAGAATATTGTTTCCCCTCCCACCAGTCATCTCCAGGTCAACTGCAGAGGCATGGTCCAGTGGAGGGACAAGGACAATTGAAATAACTTTGCAGCTCCCATCACTTTTATCTTCTGTTTCAACATCATATTTCACTTTTTTCTTTTCCCTTTTTTGTAGAGCTCAAAATCTTTATGCTCTGCACTTCTTTTGACACCCACTCCCCCACCAGCAGGATCAGTGAGAGAACTGGAACAGTAAAAGTTGGAAGACTCATGGGTTAAGATAAAGACAGTTTAATTGGAAAAGCAAAAGCCATGCACATAAGCAAAGAAAAACAAAGAATCAATTCACTGCTTCCTGTGGGCTGGCAGATGTTCACCCATCTCCAGGAAAACCAGGATCCATCATGCATAATGGGGACTTGGGAAGACAAACTCCACTACTTCAAACACCTTCACCTTCCTTCTTCTTCCCCCCACTTTATGCATTGAGCATGATGTCACAAGGTCTGGAATATCCCTGTGGTCAGTTGGGGTCACCTGTCCCAGTTCTGTCTCCTCCCAACCTCCCAGGCACCTCCAGCCTCCTCACCAGTGTGGAGCAGGAAAAGCAGAAAAGGCCTTGGCTCTGTGTAAGCCCTGCTCAGCAATAACAAAAATATTCCTAAATTATCATCACTGTGTTCAGCACAAATCCAAAGCCTAGCCCTGTATTAGTCACTGTGAAGAAAATTAATTCTACCCCAGCCAAAACAAGCACATCTGCAGAGGTGAATCTTGCTCTTCTGTATCTCTGAAGGTTTAAAGATAAATTTACCAAAGAAAAAAACCCAAGAAAACAACAGTGAAACCCACCAAAAAAACCCCAACAACCAAACCAAAAACTATACACACACACACACATATATATATATATATATAAATTTCAATTGTCTTCACATCCTAAATCCTGGTCAATCCTAACAGAATCTAACTGGCATGTGACAATACTCCACATGGGCTGTATGTGTTAAGAATATCTGCAGTGTTTGCAATGATCACATCACAAATGACATTGACAATTCCCCATTTGAGCCCATCAACTCCAATCCTGTGCTCCGCTGCAAATCCATTTTTTCCTGAGCCAATGCAAAGTTCTCATTCTGCCATTCCTAAAGCTGGATGCCAAGTATCATGGACTATCTTTCTGCTCAGATTTGATATTTTGTCACTCATAAGCATCCAATATTCATAGTTTTGAGTGGTAAGCTCAATATACAATAATAACTTTTTTGTTGTCCCAAATCTGTTTGATTTTAAAAGTGAAAATTTGGCCTCAATAGCACAGATTAGTTTGAATAGCATTTATCTTCAGATTGATCTTCTGATATGCAAAAAAAAAGATTGAAAATATTCTTTTGCAATACACAGTAGATTTTATGACAGGTACAAGTGCATTAAAAACGGGCACTTTTTGAAAGACTAAAAATCAATGATATCTTAGTTATGCAAGGTTTTCTGTTTTGTAATCCATTCAAAAATCCATCTAGACATGGTCCTGAGCAGAGAGGCTGGACCAGATGGCATCCAAAAGTTCTTTTCAAAATCAACCATCCTGTGATTCTGTTGTGTGCCTTGCCCCTAACAGCACTGGGGACACAAGACACTTCATCATATAAATTCAAGAACTAAAGGTTGCTTCTGGACTTAGCTGGATTAAACAGGCATGGATGGAGGACACCAAGATTCAAGACCCTGGTTTGAATTACAGAATTAATTCAGATTATCCTGCAGGTTTCCTCTCTTACCAATAAGTTACTAACTGCTATGGACAAGTTTGCTGGTGAGTGGAGGGGAATTACAGGAGATCAAACACCAAATTAGAAATATTTTCCAACATTTTTAAACCAGCTAGGCTGTTTTTGACATATCAACATTTTCTGTTTAAAGACTTATACAATGTTTTCTAATTGCTAGATAGTTGGGATTAGGACGCAATCATATTAGGAGATTGTTACAAAGATCATTAGTGTTAATTATTATCCTAAAAATTAAATGTGTGTAATTACAGTTCAAAACTAAGACAAACAGGACATTTCCTATCATGCCATGGTATTTATTTAAGACACCAAATGGGTTAATTTTGGAAGATATTTGAAAATATGTTCTTTCTAGTAGCAAGTTCTGTGGTAATTGAGAACAAAGGAAAATATTCTCTGACAAAAAACAGTTTTTAGGGTAACTGCAAAATCATTAAAGACAGGATAGACACACATTACAAAATTAAACAATTAGTAGTAATTATTNCCAGTTTTTAGGGCAACTGCAAATGATTTTAAAATCATTAAAGACAAGATAGACACACATTACCAAATTAAACAATTAGTAGTAATTATTACAATGATTTTGGAGTATCTTTTTCTGATGTCAGATTTCACTCGTGATTTTTTTTGGGGAAAAAAAAAAAAACAAACAAAACCCAAACAAACATTAAATAAAGACTGAAGAATCTCAACCACTTGCTGCCAAAACAGGAGAGCCACAAAGGTGACATAATGAGCTGCATCTTAGCAGAGTCTTTTTCAATGCAGCTGCTATGGCTGAAAGCTCTAAGTGCCACAGATCAGCAATCCTACCCATTTAGCCCTGCTGGCAATAGCTCAATAATAGCCATGGTGAATACCTCAAACAAGAGCACTTAGGGTGCCTTTGATGAGCTGGTTCATCCGAGTCTTACATACACTGAATCATAATTTATTTCAACTGGTTATTTCAGGAGAAGTCCTGCTGGCCACTGAGGCAGAGCTGGTACATGCAGTGGGGTATGGTTGTGTTTGGATGTGCAGCTCCTTGCAGAGCACAGGGGCTGTAATGAAAGGCTTTGCTTTCACTAAAAACCAAGTTATTAATAGCTACAGGTGCAAATAAAAGCAGATATGGTGTTTTAGGTAACAGAGTAAAGAGCAAAGCAATGTTAAAATACATTTGTGACTGACATTGTACCTCACCTTAACAAATTTTGTCCAGATGTGAAGGTGTGTTTCAGAGAAGTCAGGAAACCAAAACCTGACACTACAGCTTGTCCTGTCTCCCAGTCACCAGCCTGTCCTCAGCACTGCTCCTGCTGCAGCCCTGTTGTCAGGTCCCCATTTTACCACTCCACCTGTGAGAATCTATTCCAGTTCTACATCCCAGACAGTTTTATTTTTTTTCAGATCCAACATCTCCAGGTGAGCATATCCTTGTTTCCTTTCCTACAGGTCTTTTGTCTGTCCATAGCAGTTTTCATGCAGGGACTGGAAAGCATTTCTCTCAGCACACAGGTTTTCTCAGTGCTGTGAAAGTGCAACTGTGAGAGCCTTTCACCTCCCATTGGCTTTTTCTCCTAAATGCTGATAACATTTGTATGTTGTCCCAGAGCACTGCACATATTTTGTGAGATGGATTGATGGTGAGGAAACTACTGAAGTCCTCTCTCATCAGTCCCTGCTCTGTATTGCTGGCATAATCAGATGCAAGCTCATTCTCTCCATCCCTATGACACACTTGGACCCACTATTCCTAAGCTTTCTGAAGGAAAGGTTTAGTAAACAGGATCCCCCTCAGCCAAACCCATAGAAGCCATTTTAGGAGCAGGGAAGGAGGGTGGCAAGATTATTGGACTTGAAGCACTGTTCCCAGGGAAGTCCATCAAGGAACACTCTGATTCTGATGTAATCAGTGACAAATGAAGACTAATAATAACAATTATAATTGCATTCAGTACTGTTTTTCTCAGTTGTAGTAGTTTTTATCTTCCCAAAACAATCAAAAATTATTCTATTTAATTAAGTGATTTAAAAAGACCTGGGCATACCATGAATATGTGTGCAGCATGTGCTGTGTTGAAAATGCTGCCTGAAATCACAGAAAGGTTCAGTTCAAGACAAATAATACTGAAAAATAGTTCTGACAGCATCAGATACTCCTCAAAGTGTTTGAGGAGATATAAATTACTTTGGACATTGAAATAAACATTGTTCTTTCTCTCTTTGCAACATAATTTGTTACTCTCAGCACATAATCAATCGAAAGGCTTGTTTGAATTCATGGAGATGTGCCTTTGCTCTGCCTCAGAAAAGATTTCTCATTCCAAAACATTCCCCATTGCTCCTCCCTGCTGGGAGGAAAAAGTGGATAGAACAGCTTCTCACAAGTGGATAGAACAGATTCTCACTGCTTTCTTTCTCTCTCTCTAGCCAATTATTTCCCATAAACCCGAAGACAAATGATCTGTCTCTTTGTCTCCTCTCCTTTCCTCCATTTGCTTTCACTCTGGACTGTATTTGGTACACAAATGACACAAAAATCCCAAGGATGGTAAACAAAACACACTGTGGGGCTGCCTCAGACAAAATCCTGAGACTACTCTCATCATTGGTGCAGAGTCCTTTGCACCATATGTGCTCCAAAAGGAAATTAGCTTTGGGAGTGGAAATGCCACAGTTGTGTCAAAATGGTGCTGCAGTGGGGCAAGGAAGCTGTGCTCACTGCACAGGGATTTTTATCTCTCTCATGGTTATGCTCCTCCTCTGACACCAACTACTGTCTCTGCTTGAGTTCCAAAAAGGCTGCCCCTGCAGGGAATTTCCAGCATAATCTTTGTTGGTATGCAAATGTCCTAAGTTGTGACAATTCTGATTACTGCAGATATACACAGATATGTGTGTACATATTTTTATAAATATATTTATATATTTATAAAATGTATATTTATATATACATATAAATATGTATAAATTTGCACACATCTCTATGTACACTTATATGTACATACAAATGTGTTTGCTCACACATTCACATGTGTGCATGCTCATGCATCCTCACATCCTCCCTGTCAGTTGTGGTACAAGTAAACCAACTTTATGGCCAGTGAGAGAATTTAACCATAGATAACATGAACAGAGGCATAACCTGATAAAGTAGCACAAGGGAAAAAGGTAAATTTGCCAATCTGAGAACATCTTACTGCACTTAGTATATTAGGTAGGCATTTTGTTCCACCATCTCTTCCATAATGCAGCTAAGTCTCCCATTGATTTGTACTTGGAAATGTCAGAGTTCATTTAAATAATGATATAGAAGGGAGAAAAAACTTTACAGAGATGGGATTTAAAAGCATTTACAAGATGGAATGAAGGAGAGGATGTCAGTCAACAGGATGTTCTACAGGGAACTGTAATTCCTGTTCAAATGACACCTCCCATAACTGTGAAAAGAGACTTTACAGAGGGAAAGCGCTTCTGCCGTGCAGAAAATCAGTTTTTAAAATTGAATCTAAGAAGTTAAATGTCTTGGTCTAGGAAAGTTCTTTGGTAATGTTTGAGGTTTTTCTGACCTTTACTTGCCTGAGGGAAACTGTAACTGGAATAAGTGCCAACTGTGTGTATGTGCATCACCATATATTATGAAATAAAAACTTCCTTTTATCCTTTCAGTTGTTCTTGTAGATTAAACATTTATGAAAATTACACTACTTGATCTGAGGTGTGATTTGTGTCTTGTTTCATGAAAGAGACTGCAGCTCAACTCATGCTCCATAAAGCTGCCAGATTTGTTAATAGAATCTGCAAATATAAGACCCTGGTATGTGCCAGCAAATATTTTTTAGTAGCACAGGACTTTGAATGATAAATCCAAAAGAAATCCTCTTGTCCTGCAAATTCAGTAGACTTTACAAACAACCTCATTAAATGTGAAGGCCTTTACTCCCAGGAGGATTTGTGGAATCCCCAGGGCTTTTCCCATGCCAAATGTTATCAGCAAAATACTGGAAAATTTTGTAGGATAGGGCATAACTCTGCATAGGACAGGAATAACTGAATAGTCTTTGACAACTCTGATGAGATACTGTCAAAAACCTCCTGGAGATCACATGATGGATTTAGAACAAAAATACAATAAAAAAAGAAAAAAAATAGTTTCAGGAAAATTTTACAATAGATTCCTTTAATACTGTCTAATTTTTTTGGTCTATGGATGACAATTCAGTGTAACAAATGAAAGTCTTCTATTGGACAAGAAGTATCATTGTGAAGAATGTCATGTGGAAAAGAAAAAATAATGTCAGATTTTATCTTTGATTTGAGGAATGTACCTTTTCATCTAATGGCTGTTGAAATCTAAGGAAGGTTTTTATTCCATTATTTTTAGTGATTCTGAAGACTGTGTAAAAGTTTTAATATTTTATACTAATGTTTGCATATCATATCACTTGATTTCTATGAATTCAGGATAAAACACTTAATGAAAAGCAGGAAAATGGAAAGCTTTCTTGAAGATGA
>WBNO01018359.1:0-48597 GCA_013400575.1 Peucedramus taeniatus
TTAAAAACAAAAGTTTTTGTTTTCAGAAACTATTTCGATGAGGCATGTATTTTGCCACAAAACAGGTAGATAAATATGTGGTGTGTAGACATGAATATGAAACTAATGAAAACCACACATTTGTGATGGCCAAACTACCAGGCAGACAGAGGCTCTGCCGAGACCTGATGTTTGTCATTAGGTAGGGTTGGCACTTCAGCACTGGTAATAGGTCCCCATAATTCAAACAACCACAGAAACACTGCACATGACACAAACTGAGCTGGGCATTTTACATTTCCTATAACACAATCTGAAGCACCCTTTTCCACTTATCCCTAAAATGCTCATAGATATTAATATGAAATATCTGATACTGAAGAAAAACTGCCCCCTACTCTTTCTACTCAGCTTTCAACTTCTAAATTTTTTTCATGAATCTGTCAAAAGCTGTAAAGCTATCCTGCCATTTTAACACTTTTAAAATTGCCCTAATTTGATGCTTTGCTCTGTTTCAAACTCTTTCTGAATTAAAACTTTTGCACCTCTGAGTCTTTTAGTGCTGCGAATTGCAAATTTTCTAGGTTCTATAATACATGGTTTGGATCTTGTTTTTCCTATGTTCTCAATGCATATACTCAACATATTTGTTTTTTCCTAGAAAACGTCATGCTTTTTCCCCACTTGTTGATATTTGTCTCTTTCTTCCTCATGGTGATCACACAGATTGCTATTAGGAACAGCACCTGCTGAATTCTCAAATGTTTTGAGCTTTTGTTCACTGGCTAAATCCATATTCTGACTTTGCTTTGGAGTATGCAAATGCATCTGAAATGTGAAACCTCTCCTTCATGTGCCCTGCCTTAAAACCCTGAAAGCTGGAGTCATTATTTCAGCTATCAATCCCAACTCTGAACTCCTCAATTTCCACCTCTTTACTTAAATACCATGTCCCCTGCCACCAACCACACCATCAAAACCCACCAAAGTTTTAAGCTTCACTAAATCTTGCCAAAAGCTTAAGGTGAGGTGTTTCCCAGCATTTCTATGCATACTGAGACAGGGAGACTTTACACAAGGCATAAGAGATAATTCCTGTGAAAGAAAGATAGTTTAAAATTAACTTTCTGATGATCTCTCCTTTCTTTTGGAGTGATTTTTTTTTTCTTTTTGTTGGGGTCCAATGTCCATCTCTAATCTTAATTATTAAAAAAAATCACTACTTTTTCATCTCCTGTTAAAATATTTTTTTTTTAGTTATTTTCTTGTTCTTCATCTACCATACACATTTTTTGTGTCACTCCTAATAATAATTAACTCTTTAAGCTTCTTTCTACTAATTTCAAATGAGGTTTCATGTTTATTCTATCCTTTTTATCCCTAACTCTATCTTGGGAATAGGCAATAAGCAAAATCCATTTATTAACTACTGACTCTAGGCTGATAGATGTAGGGTTCAATTCTACTTAGCCACCATAAATCTCTATAAAGCAATTCAGTAATCTGAAAAAATTTCATTATTGCAGCTTTGAAGTAGTGAACAGAAGTAGAGAGGAGAAGTTTCCCAGACAGTAAGTAAAAAACTGGGGAGAGTTCAAAACTAATGAATATACACTAATTTCCTTTTCAAACTACTGCATGCAGAGACACTAATAGAAGGAAAGTCCATCATATCCCAAAGCATGTATTAATATCTTGAAGCAAGACATGCAGCAGCTTCCAATTATACTGTGTTTCAGGGATCACTTGTTCTGTGTTCTGAAACCTGCAGTTTAGTTTTACCAAAGGATGACATTTCATTTCCTTGATATCAGAGTGTTAGGTATTGGTTCTCTAATTAAACAGTTCCATTCTAATAAAAAGTTAAATTAGTAAGTGTGCATGGTTAAAGTTGGCTGTACAAATTGTCTCTAAAATCATAGAGAAATTAACAATTGCATGCTACATTATGTCATGTCAGTAGTTTACAGAAAATTATCTGAAAATATTATTAATTACAGTAAATGACAATATCTTGAAAAGGTCAGCTGAAGATTAAAGAGAAAGTTGTTTTCACAGAACATTACTTATTTTTACTAACACCATCTTTAAGACTAACTCCTGTAATTAATTTTAAAATTATTTTTAATTGAAGGTTGAGATCTTTATATTTACATTTATTATATGTATATATTTTAACTACTCTTAAGATCATTGTTTCCTATTGAATTGTCTCATTAAAGTCAATGCCAGTTTTGTCTTTTTGATTTTCATATGTTAATCATACAAATTTTGCTCCAAAGAAAATGAAAGTGATGGAATAAAGAAAGAACATTTGATTACTTTGCTTAGAAGAATCACTAGTCATTTTATCATTGTACATGACTTTGGCAGAAATAAACAAAAACATTGATTTTTTTTCTACCTAGATAATTCTAGGTACTCACATGCAAGTTCTGTGTCTATGTTTATGAGAATATGATAGAAGCTTCAATACAGCTGGCAAGGCAAAAGAAAATTTCCTAAGAAACAAGGAAGAAATAAAACTTTCTGTACATGTCCCAAGTATTTTCTTTTAATTCAAATATGTTGTTCCAAAATAAAATACAATTAATCCTGCACAGTTTATTTGCCCCAATCTCTCAGGGAGCTGAAATATCATCCTAAATCCATTATGCCATACGGCCAGGGAAATAGCCAGATCATTTGTGTATTTTCCAAACTGTCATAAACCACAGTTTCTGTAATTTGAAACACAAACTGAGAAAGGCTGAGAGCTCATTACTTTTTTAAAAGGCAACAGATAAGAATGCCAATATGTCCATCATGCTACAGTGTGATGAAGTTGTATATATTAATGGAAGTCAACCTAATAAAAAGTAACAAATACACTTTTTCTCACTTGAATTGCACACTGGTCTACCTTTATTTAATTTGAAACACAGCTCTCCTTCGAGCTCCTACCTTCCAGTTCCTCTATGAGTTGTGTTAATTCTTACCAGTAATTAAGAGCTGTCATTTATCTACTTTGAAACCTTATTGAGCAGTGCTGAACCATATATGAATGGAGACAACAATTCTCCGTCTTGAAAACTGACTACTGAATATTTGATGTCTTGAATAATTTCCCTGAATAGGAAATAAAGCACTAAACTGTACCAGTTTGTTGTTTTGTCAGGGGGAAAGCTAATAGGATTCCAGAAAACTGAGACATTGTACAATTAATCTCCAACTTCCTGTCTAAGAGGTCCATCATCACTCCACAAAGACAAATGTTAAGGTT
Source organism: Peucedramus taeniatus (assembly GCA_013400575.1). Lineage (NCBI taxonomy): Eukaryota > Metazoa > Chordata > Aves > Passeriformes > Fringillidae > Peucedramus > Peucedramus taeniatus. Next base: position 3,242 of record WBNO01018359.1, read on the forward strand.
TGCCACCAATACAGGTATGGAGTTTTAAAAAGGACTCTTTTATTGGCTCTTAACTTGCTGAGTGTCAAAAAAAGCATGTGTTTTACACAATCTAACAATAATCAAGATTTTTACTTAGTGGAAAATCACTGTAATCTTTGAAAACACTTTTCTGGTGTTCTCCAGGTATTTGCTTTTAGAAGTCATAAAGCAAGGAAAGGGAAATAGCTCCTGTGATCATACTCCAAAATTTCACTGAAGGGTTAGAGAAATTAGACATCTGCTTTTGCACCAATTACTGTACTAAAGAAATTGTTGCTTTTTACAGTAAAGGGGTCAATAAGGCACCAAAGACAGGAGGATAAACTATACAGACCAGAAAAACTAACCTTTTCAGGAATGAGAATCAGGACTGAACTGTGGGAGAAGACTTCAAATAGCACTATTGGGATTAAGATATTAAGTCCTTGCCTTTTTCATCTGAAAATGAAGGCTTCAGAGTAGGTAGAAGCAAAAGTAAAAATGGTAGCCATTGACTGGTGGTGGGTGGCAAAGAAATATAACAGACAGTCCTCAGTCAAATGGAGGATGCTCAGCAAAAGCAGCTTCAACAAACTGAGGTGAAAAGTCAAATTCTTTCAATGACAAACTGGCTTTTAAAAACCAGTCATTTACAACTGACCAGCATTCCCATGATGAGAAATTCTGGAATTCTTCATAAGTTCTCAGAAAAATCTGTTTGTTCCTCATATCTGTGAGAGGAATAATTTCTTGACTTGAATAATTATCAGCAAAAGCAGTGGAAAAGATTGCTTTGAGTCCTTCAAACATGCTAGTGATAGGGGAAATAAGGATACCTTTAGCTGAACAATGAGCCTGCTATCAAAGTACTGAACAAGCTTTTATGAAAGGAAAAGTACAAGGAAAGCAAATTTTTGTTATTAAAGGTATTTATTATTCTTTATCTAATCACTGTACAGGTTTGTGTGAGGTATACTACTGTAGCTCTAATGAGCTTCCAGACAGACCCCAATACTTCTGTGAAAGAGCTTCAAAGAGTTCTCAGGCTGGAATTTCATTTCAGTTTTTACCATACAAACAAGAGCATCGTATCTTGTGAGTCATCCAAGACAAATAAAACTTTCATTGTAATGTAAACAATTTTCTAAATCTGTTTATTTAGCCCAAATGTTTTTTGTTTTGTTTGTTTTTTTTTTTGCTGTGCCCAGAATATTGAAAATCTTTTGTACTATCATCTTTTGCTCATAGCACAGGGGATTGAAGCTAACTTCTGTCCAGATCTCTGTAAAGTTAACACAGATCTGACATCAGGATTTCTTGGACAACTCTTTTGCACATGGAATGGACTTAAAGACAACAAAGCTAAAAGAGTTTGCTATTTTTGATTTGCTTACATAAAGGAAAGAGTAGATATTTTTCAATTTAAAAAGAAACTGGGTAAACTAAATCTTTTCTTATTCTCCAGAAATGGATCCCAAAATGAGGAAAGGAAAAAAGTCTAACAAGCTTTCTTAAAAAATCAGGAAAACAGAAATAAATGCCATATTGACAGCATGGAATATTTTTTAAACAACTTCCATGGCTACTGCTATATTACTTCTTGTATGTTCTTGACTCAGACTCAGTTGTAAGGTTGAGAATTTTTGTGAGGTTCAAAAGGACGCTACCTCACGATAATGTTAATGTTAGACATTAAACTGATATTAAGTATTTCTAGCAGATATGTACTTAATTTCTATAACAGCTTAATATTTCCATGCATCACTTTGCATGTGTAGCCATGGAATAATTAGAAATACTGATTTTTTTAATCCAAATTATGATAAAACTCTTCATGGGATCTGGCTGCATGTTTTTTAAATACAGTATAAATCATAGCTGTAAACCCCTATCCTGGATGTATGGAATGTCACAGAATATTCCTTATTAAGGATAGAGAGCCTCCTCTCAAGAAAATACACACTTACAAATCAGGGTAAGGCAAGAAGTTTTGCAAACAACTCAGTAGACAGTTCATTTTTCTAATAAACTCCTGCTTGTAGGCAAGATTATGAATTTTGTTTAAAAAAAACAACAACCAGATGAAGGGTTGGAAAAAAGATAAAGCATGACAACAATAGCACTGGTCTTTTTAATTAATTTCACTGAGATTTCTTTCCCTAAAGTGTTATTTTATGTGTATGTATATTTCACCTCATTATGTTCCCCCTGACTGCAAAGAAAACCTTTCAGAAAAAGGAAGGTTTACTTTCTCAGTATGGAATATGCTATTTAAGCAATATTGTTCCCATGTTTTTTAAGTAGGCTTACATTTTGCCTACTTTTACTCAATAACTTAATCTTTTCCTTCCTCATGAATTGTCAAATGATAATACATAAACTATGGAACAGTTACATTGTATGTATTAGTATGTTGAGCTGATGATGATGATAAACATTTTATGAAGATTATAAAATATAGAAGAGTACTAGGAGATAATTTTTTAGAATGAGCCAACATTAAGAAACAACATTTGTCTGTATAAACATCTGCACTCTAAAGCAGAAATGGCAGTCTTTAAGATATCTTATGGTAGTTATAGAGGAATAGCAGTTTTTCTTTGGTCAGATTCTTTGGTAACACAAAATTCAGACTATAAATCAGTTCATGTAATTCACTACTGTGTCTCAGGTTAGTATGCCTACTAAAGTTCAAATTAAATTTCAAACCTTAACCAGGAAATCAAAAAGGAATTACCTTTTTCTATTCTGCCTTCAAATATATTTTCAATATTTATATGAATATTTTCAAAAGGAGAACAATTTTGCAGTAAATATTCCTCAAAGTGGCTTTGTTGTTTTAAAATTATCTTGAGTGAATGTTTGAATACCATTTGCAATTGTTTGATACATCCTTTTTATAAGCATATCTTTTATTCCATATTTTTTGGTTCAGTTCTTATCCACTTCATTGAATTAAAAAATGTCTTTGTGTACATCAACTGCGTATTTTTGTCAAGATTTTGTCAGGGTTTTTAGAAACAATATTTATGCATTATCATGAGCACGACAAACGATGCTTCATTGTTGAATGCCCAGCCTTATTATTATTTATCATTGGTGAACACCTTTGTGAGCAGCTTTGAGTTTTGGGAGAAGCTTGGAAAATGCCTGTGTGTTTGACAACTAAGCATGGTCCAGTGGAGCTCCTGGAGGCTGGAGCTGAAACAGGAAAAGAGATTGTGAAAGGACTAATTTTTCTCACTCTTCAAACTCATTGCTATATTTTGTATCTGTGATTTAGATACTGCAAAACAAGCTCCCATTTTAATGGGACAATCAGGAGCCACAAGAGCCAGGCTGGCTACCTTGTTTCTCGTGGCTCCATCAAGTGGCTCACATGCTCTATTACAGACAAGTACATTTGCCTCTGAACCAGGACCTAGCTTCTGTTCCAGACAAGTACATTAATTATCAATAACATAGAACAGAAAAATATTGCTCAGTGGCACTAGTTTGATGTATTTGGGTCAGATCAGAATGACTTGACAAAAACATTTTGTCTTTTTCTATGTTCTAAAATGAGTAGCTTTTGCAGAGCAAATTAGAAGTCATGAAAGCCTTTTTATTCCCATTAATACATTCTGAGTACAAAAGGAAAGCTTACTTCTGGGTAGCCCTTACATCTCTCTACTCTTGGGTAGCTTTGGGAGAATATGATCAAACAAGATTTTTCAAAATGAGAGTTTTCATCTTCAGTATTATTTGTATCTCATAACTTTGGATGGTAATGACACACACACCACTCCCACTTTAAGTGTTGGCTCTGAGATAAGAACAGTGACTTCAAAGTGTGTGTTTCTCTGCATTGATTGTAAAGAGGCCCCAAGGACGACTAGTTGAGATATACACATCTATACTCTATACTGTTACACTTTGTCACTTGCACTGCACATCTTTTTTCTGTCAAGGGGCTTGGAAATATTCCAGGGACATAACAGCAATTGCATATTCATAGCCCTTAAATTCAGAGAGCTATCTCTTTGAAACTTGCCCAGACTGAGATTTTGTTGAGGTATCTGATTCTTATCTTCTAGATCTCCTGCACCACACTAGGGAAAGTAAGTAAATTTATGTATGAAAGAGGGATCCTTTTTAAACCCTCTCAACCCTTTTTTTAAAACATTCTCTTCAAAGCTTAATTTTATTTAGAAAACAGGTTTTATGAAGAGTGATTTGGGAGGAAATGCCATCAAAATTAAAACTGTACTTCAGCAATTTAATCTCCATATCACAACCAAGATTTTCCATGCACTAGAACAGCTAGAAACAAGTGTGCTGGTCTAGGAAATGTGGTCTTTGTCTAAATTATGTGTAACACTGGATCCCAGTTACATTCAAACATGCCAGTCATCTAAGTGGTGCTCCACTGGGGAACCCAAAACTGAACACAGCACTGCAGATGAAGCTAACAAGAGCTGAATAGAAGGGAATAACCACTATCACCAAACTGCTTCCTTCAGTCCTGCTCACACAGCACTGTATGCAGTATATTTTTTCTCTTTGGTGAAAGGACACACTACTTACTAATTTTCATCTTGGTTTTCCACCATTACCCCCCAGACCTTTTCTCCTAAGCTGATTTCTGGGCAGTCAGTCCCCAGCCTGCACTAGTGCATGGATTTATGCCTCCCCAGGTGCAAGACTTTGCATTTGTCTTTCTGAGCCTCATGAGTCCTGTCAGCCCATTTCTCCAGCCCATTGAAATCTCTCTGAATAACAATCCTGCACTGCAGTTTATTGATCATTTTCTTATCTACATGTCTCCAAATCTGGGGAATGAACACTTAAAATGGATATATCTAAATCCATCATGATGACTTCAAGCACCACAACTGGACAATTCCACTGCCAAAAGAGACACTAAAGTATATGCACAAGCACACATATATATTTATTTCACTTCAGTTTCTTCCTTCTAGAATTTAGGTTCAATAGTTGCATTGTGACCAAACGTCTGGAGTCTCTTAAGGTCACTTCTAAAAACACAGTAGCAATCTTTCCAAAAAAGCACACGGATGAAGGTTTGGCTTTTGCCTAGCAGCCTGACACTTGCAGCACTCTGACAATGAAAAAAAGAGGAAATCATTTTGAAACTCCAACTCAGCTGAGAACAGTCCAATCTTCTATTTCTAAGCTTCCAGGAGAGTCTCATAATCCTCAGGCTTAAATCCAGAATGGGGAGAAAATCCTCCTGACTTCTGCTGGGAAAAGACCTACTTGATTGCTGCAAATGAACCAATAGTTGATAGGTACAAAAAAGAGCTAAATAAAGGAGCTAGGTGCTTGCCTCAGCTTGAGTTCTTACTTAGTGCTCTCTAAACAGAGAGTAAGATTGTATTTTACAGTGAACAGTCACTGAAAAAAGGCATAAGAACTTAATTTTGAAAGGAAACAAGAATTATGTTAACACCCAACAACACTGCTCATTGATAACTCACAACATTTGTTGACTACCAGGCATATATGAATCTTTGAATTTTGTGACAGTATACACTATTGGTAAATAAATATAAAGATTATTTTAGCATTCCCCTCAAAGCTTGTTTAATAATTTAGATTTTGTGTATTTTGCCTAACAAAATAAGTGCTTTGAAATCTTGGGACTGCTTGAATAAAGAATGATGAATCATCAGTAGGGTATGATGAATGATGTCCTCCTGAATAACAGTATCAGAGTCAGATCTCCATATATATTAAAGACCACAGAAATTTTTTAACTTTTCTGGTTTTTCTTCAGTGTGTTATATTGATTTTATATAATATTTTAAAAATCACAAAATAGTATTGTAAGGATTTTTTATCTTCTTTAGTGACTAGATGATCTTTAAGGTCTCTTCCAATCCAAAGCATTCTATGATTACATAATTTTGCACACAAAACCTATTAAACTGAAATAAATAAAATTGAACCTATTAATTGCTAGAGGAATACAATAGCTAAGCAATTTTTCACTTCTAAATCCAGCCAGTTTGAGATAATATTAAGATTAATGGTTTTTAGTATTGGTTACAGTTTATCTGAAATTTATTTTATTTTTTTTAATCTGATATTATTTAATTTGAAATTTAAATATTAGAAGCCATCTTGTTTCGTAATGTAAATCAGTTAGAGAAGACATGTGTCTGTTTCATGTTTGAATAGAAGTTAACCATAAAAATGATTGCTAAAAAATAACCAGTCCTAGTCTCCTACTTTTTAATGGTTATAAATTACTTTTGCTACTTAGTGCACCTCTCTTATCCATTCTAATATGAATTTGGTAATCAATTAAAAAGAAAAAAATTCAGAGCAAGATTGTAAAATCAAGCCACAATATCTCATCTTACCTCAAACTACAGAGATGGTTTTTGGCACAGTTTCTGATCTCTTATGATAAAGTCATAGAGATTTTTCATTAACATTTCTAATGTCTTTTTCATCTCTTGAAAGGTGAGTTCCCCAGTCAATTTTCTCCTTACCAAACAGAAATATCCCCTCTAGGCTTTGTGTACTTTTTTTCCTAGAATCTGAGAGAAAAAGAATAAAAAAATGTAGATAAAATTAAAAGACTAGATTCCCCAAAATATTTTAATTTCTTAAGCAGGTCATGTTCTCAGTTGCTTGTTCTCCCTGGTTTCAAGCATCTTTTACCCTGCTGCACAGTAGCAAATATTTGGCAGGCAGAGTTTAAACTGTACAAAATCTGCCTTGAAGGTTTTGCAATTTTATATGAGAAAAATGTGAGCTGTGTGGGTGATGTTAAGTTCCTTGACAGCAAATGTCAACCGGCTTAATAGGACAGAGGTTCTGCCATGGTTTCTAATTATCGCAAGGCAAAACCTTTCTAGGAGTTTCTAACAGCGAGCTAGAACAATTACAAGGAACATAGTTTGTAGAATTTGTACAGAAATTCCTTTTTTTTCTGACTATAATGTCCAATGCTAATAATAAAGCCAAATTGTTACAGGCACTAATGACAATTACCAACTGATTTATGAGTTTCATTCTTCTGCCTTCCTTCTGCCACAATAAGCACAGCTTCCGAACACCCACAGGGCAAGAGAGAGCACTGAACACAGCAGTTTGAATCTAAATGCATGTTGACTTCCTCACCAGCACATCTTTTGACTTGCCAAACAGGGCATATTCCCCTAAACAGGACATATAAAAGATGTACTAGGAAATTATCCTAACACTTCTAGTATATGTATTATATATATTCAAGTATTTAGAGCTTAAAATCTCACAAGGCTTTCAGTTATATTCATGCATTATTTCCATAGAGGAATTATTTAAGTCTTCATTAAAAATTAAATACTTCCTTATAACACTAATATTTTACAACATTAAATTTGGTGGATATGTCTGCTTTACATGTGAAGTAAAAATCAAGCCACAGAAATGTCAAAAGTTCAAATAATATTCCTTTCATATTACGTGTATATTATATCTGAGTAACTTGGTAATTAGCTACTGTACCTGCAAACAATGAACTGCCAGTAACTTAAGATTTTAATATTTTTATATAGCTATATAAAACCAAACATTTAATTAAATACCTTTCTCCAAATATAACCTTTTTCCATCAAATGACTATGCATACATTTGACAATGAGACTGCCAACTCTTCAGCCAAAGAGAGTGGAGTAACTATCCTTTGACTCCTTGGGCTAATGTACCAGAAAGGTGATCCAAACTCAGAAAGGCAGAGCTTGAATTTCAGCTCTCTAAATTTTGAAGTCAAGGAGAGGCTGTTCTTTTGCTTCATGTAACCTCCACCCAGGTAACAGTCTAGTGTGGCCCACCTGCTGAGAAAGGGATAGTTCATCAGCACAGTACACAGAGCTGCATTTCAGCTCCACCTTGGACAGTTGGTAGCAAGCTCAAATCTGCTCTGTGGGTTTTGCCACATCACATACCCACACAAGATACTTCCCTGCTGGGCAGACAACTGAGACATCCTTTAGAAAGGTTTATAGAAGAGTTCACTTTTTTAATTCAGACCCTGGATCAATGAAGCAGAGCCTTTTCTGTGCAAAAAAAAAAAACAAACAACCAAACCCTAAGCATATCCCAAAGTGTGTTGTTCTTTCTCTGAAGGTAGGACCAGCTTCTGGTCATGGGGCACTTTGGCAGTCCCTGAAATGGCAAGCAATGAACCTGATCCATGGCCCATCCGGGTGTTCCCGTCAGGAGCTGAACGAGACCAGGCCAGAAACAGGACTAAAGAGAAAGGAGCAATGTGAGTCCAAAATCTGTCAGGCAGATGGAGGTGTATGAACCAATTGGCCCATCCCATTCAGGAGGGAAGCTATCTATAGGATAGGTCTGAGGTCCAGCTGAGAGGTAGGACCAGAGATGGGAACACTTACAAGACAGTTCAGAGAGGGAATTAAGGCTGAGCTGAAAGGGAGTTTACAGACCCATGGGGAGGAGGAGAGAGGAAGCCCCAGGGAAGACTGGGCAGGAGCTGAAATGCCCCTTCATGCCCCTGATAATCTCCTGCCTGAATGTCATTCAGTCCTGCAAAATAGACACCAACTATGCTGAGCTGTATGCAGAAGCTCAGCTTATTTGAATGCATGCTGGTTTGAGATTAAGAGCTGTCTGCTGGTTTAATTGACTGAGCCAGTGTCAGTCTTTTTCATCATACTGCTGTTGGGCAATTCTCCAGCTGCAAAGCTGTCTCTGAAAGAATGGTCCCAGCATGTATTGACAAGGGTCCCATTCTCTTCTGGACAAACAAGTCACTTCCCTCTGCAAATGTGCCATTTTGTAGTTATGCACGAAAATGAGACAGCTGGTTTGGAGCTCAGCAAAGGCATTTGTTTGCAGTGATCTCCTGTAAGGCAAGCAGGTATTCTGGATACTCCTGAAAGACAAGAGCCAGAAAGCCAGGTGGTTTGCAGCTATTTTGTACCTATGATCAGAATGTACTATATCTAGGAGCCAGAGTTTGCCCTACCTCTTATCTGCTCTTAAACTGAACTTCTTTGTAATAGATCTTTGGTGAGGAATAAGTTATATACATACATGTAGACCGAAGACAAGGTCAAAAACAGGGTGTCCCAGTGAGACAGAAGGGGGCACCCATTGATAACAAATGCTAGCTGGTTTAGCTCTTCTAACTCTTGAGTTATACTGCTTTAACCTCTCCTGGTTTCCATCATTTGCTTGTCATCAGCCAAATTACAAACTGAGAAACCATTCATTTTCAAAAATAGTTATCTTCTCATATTAAGGATCATTAATTCACATTTTAACTTTTTTTAAAGTGTTTCTATTTTATGAAAAAGCTTAAGAGCCTGCAATGGTTTCCACATACTGAGACAATTAAGAATGACCCATATAGTTAACTAAAGCACTTCTTTGAACTTTGGTAGAAGACCAAAATCCTCGACCTCCTGCTACCAGCTCACCAAACTTCCATGGCATGAACTCTAAATACTAGCCATACAGCAGGAGCACCCATGAAAGAAGTTACCATATACAAGGGAAGCCAGCTGATGTATACTTTTTGGATTTCAGTAAAGCTTCTTATAGTTGGCAAAAAACAGCTGGATTAACATGATGGGTGAGCAACTGGCTCAAGGGACAGGCACAAAGGGTCATAATAAATGGCATTATACCAGGCTGGTGGATGCACATTAGTAGGGCTCTGCAGGGCTCCATTTTATGCCTAGTTCTCTTACACATCTTCCTAAATGACTGGACACAGGACTGGAAGGAATACTAAGTTTGACTATGATACTAAATTGGGAGGAGCTGTTGACTTCCTTGAAGGCAGAGGGGCCCTGCAGAAGGGCCTTGCAGATACACCTTGACAGATTTGAAAGCTGAACAATACAAAGTATTGTATCACCATACAAAGTTTAACAAAGACAAATGCCAGATTCTAAACCTGGATAGGCAAGCCTCGATGTACAAATAGACTGGGGAATGAGATGCCAGAGAGCAGCACTGGGGAAAGGGACCTGGGGGTCCTGATCAAGTTGAACATGAGCCAGCAGTGCCCTGTCAGTCAGGAGGACCAACCCTGTCCTGGGGTGCATCAGGCACAGCATCATCAGCTGGACAAGGGAGGGGATTTTCCTGCTCTGCTCTGCTCTGCACTGGGGCAGCCTCACCTCAAGTGCTGGAGCAGTTTTGGGTGCCACAACATAATAAAAAAATGAAACTATGAGAGAGCTTCCAAAGGAGGGCAACAAAGATAATGAGGGGCCTTGAGGAGAAGCTTCATGAGGAGTGGCTGAGGTCATTTGGTCTGTTCAGCCTGGAGGAGACTGAGGGGAGACCTCACGGCAGTCTGCAACTTCCTCTAGAGGGACACAGGAAGGGCAGGCACTGATCTCTTCCCTCTGGTGACCAGAGACAGGACCGGAGGGAATGACCAGAAGTTGCATCAGGGAGGGTTTTGGTTACATATTAGGGAATAGTTTTTCACCCACAGGATCTGGGCTCTGAAAGAGGCTCCCCAGAGAAATTATCACAGCACTGTGCCTGGCAGAGTTCAAGAAGCATTTGGACAACACTCTCAGACACATGATGTGTGATTCTTGGGGCTGTTGTGTGTAGGACCAGGAGTTGGATTTCAATGATCCTTATGAGTTCCAGCTCAGGGTATTCTATGAGTTTATGATTCTAATTGCAAGTGATTCCTTTCCTGATATCCTTCCTTGATGCTCCTGGTTACAGCAACATGCACTCTGGGCTAGTTCACAGGACTTCCTTTAAATGCTAATAAAACATGATGAGAAGTTTTTGCTTTTCCAACTACAAGAAAGAAGAGATAGTTTTAAAAGTAAAATGACTTATGAGGAAGAATGCTGAAAGTAATTTGTTCCCTGAGTAATGAAATAGTAATAGGCTTCCTGGCTCCTAGACAGAAGCAAGATTCAGACAAAGTAAAGCTCCGAAAAGAGTAGAAATGCATTGATTTTAGAGTAAAATCCAACTGAGAAAATAGGCATGCCAGGAAAATAGTTTCTGCCAGTTCTCTAGGAATGACAACAGCATGAAAAATTTACTATAGGTAGAGATGAATAGGTAACAAAGTGAGAACAGGGGAGAGATGCTATCCTTCTGAAGAGCTAAGTGAACTAATTGTTGCATTCTTTATTGTCTTCCCTTTGTCTTTTAAAGATCATTACAGCAATAATACTGTCAGTTTTGGATATAAGCATCTATTATTCTCTACTGTTAGATTTACTAATGAGAGATGGTGAATTCAAAGGAAAAGATAAAAGGAACTGATGAAGTACAAAGATAAAGATAGAATCACAACAAGACAGACAAAGGTTATCAACTTAATAATGCAAACTAATTTCAACAATTTGAATCCCTAGCTTGTTGACATTTCTGAACATCTTTATGCAGTTATCTTATAAAACTAATTTCATGGGAATGGGGGCATAGTATAACAGTTAAGGAGTAATCACCAGCTTTATTTGATTATTACTGCTCATGCTTTGGAAACTCTTTGTAGCTTCTGAATATAATTGACAAAAACTTATATTACTATATTCAAAATTGAAAGCAATCATCTTCACACTTTTATATCAAACATAATTAATTATTCAGGCACTCATGTTCTTTCAGATATCCTACAGTTCTCTAGGGAAACAGAGGACTTATTTCTTTTTTACAAAAAGCCAACAGGTTAAGAAAATTGTATTATGGTATTTACATAAGTATCTCAGAGAATATGCTTTTCTGTCACACTGGAAATTCTGACAATTTCCTATCAGTTTCCCTGAAACACATACATCAAGTAAGCTATGCCCTTGTACTTAACATAGACTTGGGTTTGAAGGAAGAGTATATGAACAAATAGAGGAAAAGAAACCTCATTGTCCCAAACCTAATTATATAGTTGCCTAATTAACATTGCTTGGTTAATTAATTAATATTAGTATATACCCATTTTCCCTCTCTTCTTTCATTCTGTAGAAGCTAGAATGTGCATTTGAATATGCTGTTAATTACATTAATCATTTATTCAAATCTTTAATGCAGATACTTAACTTACCAGCATTACTATCACAAAACCTTTTTCAAAAGAGAAAACCTCTGAATTTCAGAGCAGTTTCCTTTTGTATACTTTTCTGATGGTTTCATTTAGGGAAGCATTAGGCAATCAGAATATATAGGAACCAGTTCTTTGCCATAAGCTAGGGATCAAATTAAATGTATAGAATACCAGCAGCATGACCCAGCTTGATGCAGCAGATATTGGTAGTAGTTCCCCACCCCAACTGTCCTTGAGAGAGAGCAGAGATTTTTTTCATTGCTGTTAATAAAATCCATTAGGATCACAGAATATTCTGAGGAAGGGACACACAAGGATCATCAGGTCCAACTCTTAAGTGAATGGCCCATACAGGGATGGAATCCATGACCTTGGCATGCTCTAACCAACTGTGTTAATCTCAGTGTCAAAAAAATCAGGATTAAAGCTAGCCACTCTGGATCAAACACATTTCTAGCTGGTTTCCTAGGGGAAATAGAGAAGAGCTTTCTATGCCTATATTATGGCCCAGTGTCTGAGGGTGTAATGGACTGGGGTTTTTTTTCTTTAAGGTTTGCAGACACTTTGGGTGCTTTCTTACAAAAGCAAATCTTTATCTCACTCAGGTTTGGAAGATTTCATAGGCTGTAGTATATTATATTCATATTTTTTACCCACATTTACAGTATAAGATTTAATTGTAATGTTCCAAGTGGGAAGGGGCTGAGTGATCAGCTAGTTGTAAAAAGAATTGTAAGTAAGTTCACTGAGGGTCATATGTCCTATTCATCTACTTTTGTTCTTAGCTAAACAGGTTTTCTTCATGAGGACCAGGTTATTTGTGGTGTTGGGAGATAAATATTATTTCCTGTCATTTCACTCAGAGTTTTCCTGCTCATCATCTTTCCAAAAGCACTCCTCAGTGTCATCACACATGGGGATTTGGGTCTTCTGCATTTCAGTGGTGAAGCTGCTGGTGCACAATACTAGAGCCATCCTCATACTGGAAGATGACTCTTAGCTGAGCTCTAGCTCTGGTGCTCTGCTCCTTGCTAAACTAGATGATGCATGCAATAGTGGATTTTCCCTTGCATCTAACAACTGAATGTCTTGTTATTAGTTTTATTTGGGGGGCAAAGGGGGGTTTGATCCAGAAGATGCAACTGACTCAATAACCAAACCCACTTTCCACCTTTATAAGAACAGAGCTGGACAGAAGATTTAGTGACACTCCAGTTTTCTTCATCCTCCACCAAACCCACATACCATGCAATGCACAGCATGGACAACATATGCAATAACTGAAGCAGTTCAGAAAGGATCAGCCACTGTCACTTGCTGAAAGAGCAGCTTGATATTTTTTAATATTCAGAGGAGTTTTAGTGCTTTTCAAATGTTGCTGTGTATGTTACACCCACACCTGTCTCATTCTGTTATATTTCTGACTTTTTACATGAAAATCAGACAGGAAATAGTGCTGCTTCTGTCAACTTTTTGCTGGTAAGCTCCTCTTTTGCATCCCACAATAGGCTTTACTTCATCTCATTTAACATGAGTCTAAGAGACAAGTTATCAGTTTTTCCAAGCTGTGCAATTCCCTTAATGCAGCTTGCCCAGCCATTCCCAAAGGTAGGATCAATATTTCTGTATTGAAAAGAAAGGTTTTGGTGCTCACATAAGAAAAAATGTCTGTGGCTTTTGTGCACAATGTAAGCAGATCTACTACAGAGAGATATTACACTGGCTTCCCTTGACAACTTTGCCAATATCTTTGAAATCATATAACAAGCTCTATTTTGGACTCCTTCAGCATGACTGAAGAGCTATTTATGCACTGTATTTAACATGTGTTTCAACATAAAGTACATTATAAATCTTGATGACAAGAGCTTCCAGGGCTTCTCTCCACTCCCTTCAGGTGGGAGGTGACTGTGTTGGCTGTAAATCCATAGGCTCATTGTGACTGCTTTTCTGTGTCCCCATGTTACTGTTGAGTGGAGTAGCTTCAACTAAGTGTGTAGAATGTACCTCCCATCTCCTCCCTTCTAGCCTGGCAGTGTGTAAAAGCTATAGGAGGATTTTAAAGGCAACATATGGGCAGCCTGCTGGATGAGTGGTTTGTGTGTTAGGCTACAATAAAAAAAAGTGTCAACCATAGTGTTTCCAGGACTAATGACATAAAAAGAAAGGACTGATTTCTGATCTGTTATCAGCATATGATCTAAAGGGTGAAGTCAGAGAAGTCATGGTCCTGCAACATTGACTATTCATTAAAGCTCTGAATTGCATCAAAACTCTGAATAGCATTAGTAAGTGAGCATTTTCCACTTCCAAACTTTCTCTGTTCCCTACAGATGCCCTGAGCAGGACTCCAAATTGTCCTGCAGGATCTGCACTTCTGTAAATCACAGAGTACAAGCCACAGCACAGCAGCACCTGCTAGTCCCTTTGAGCATAGCTTTTTTTTGCTGTATTCTCTACTGTCTCAATACATTCTCCAGCACAGTTGTGGCCCATGTAGTCCCTGCATAATTAGTTTGTGTTTGTAGTTTTCCCAGAGTTACAGAGCAGTGTATTGGATTTGTGTGGCCAGATTTTGATAGTGAGGGGGCTAAAAGGGTGGCTTCTGTGAGAAGCTACTGCAAGGTCCCCCCATGCCCAATGGAGCCAATACCAGTTGGCTCCAAGACAAACCTGCCACTGGCCAAGTCTGGCACCATCAGTGATGGTAGTAGCACCTCTGGAATAATGAACTTGAGAAGGGATGAAAATCAGCAGCAACTGCAGCCAGAGAGAGGAGTGAGAATATGTGAGAGACAAAACTCTGCAGACATCAGGGTCAGTGAAGGTGGGGAAGGAGATGCTCCAGGTGCCGTATTAGACATTCCCCTGGAGCCCATGGTGAAGATCATGGTGAGGGAGTGTGCCCCTGTAGCCTCTGGAAGTCCTCTGTGGAACAGAGATTCATCTCTAGCCCATGGAGGACCCCACACCGGAGCCGGTGGAAGCCCAAAGGAGGCTGTGATGCCATGGGAAGTCCACAGTAAAGCAGGATCCTTGCAGGCCCATGGAGAGAGGAGACCACATTGGAGCAGGTGTGCTGGCAGGACTTAGGAGCCCATGGTGGATTCACACTGGAGCAGCCTGTTCCTGAAAGCCTGCATCCCATGGGAGGAACCCACACTAGAGCAGATGATGAAGAACTGCAGCACACAGGAAGGACTAATGTTGGAAAAGTTTGTGGAGGACTGTCTCCCGTGGGAGACATCCCACACTGGAGCAGTGGAAGAATCCTTCCATCTCTCCCTGTCCTTATCTCAACCTATGAGCCTTTCATTATATTTTATTTCCCCTGTCCAGCTGAGGAGGTGATTGATAGTTGCTTTGGTGGGCATTTGGCACCCAGCCGGGATCATACCACCACAAGTATTTGCTGGGACTAATAAAAGTAATGTCTGCTGTTTCTAATCTTACCTAAACAAATATAATGAGGATGTTTTCAGCTTTAATTTAGACATAGACACTTCCACTAATACAATAGAAGCATGCTGCTGAAAGATTAATAGACTTACAATGAATGTATGCTGTTATGTATCAGTTATGTATTGTTATGTATTAGTTGTTATGGTTTGTGCACAATGCATTCTCTTTCCCTTAGAAAATGATAACAGCACTAAGTAACCATAATCTCTATTGGCATCAAAATCTAGAAACACTAAAGGGTCAAAAGAAGATAACTGAAGAATAAACAATCTTCTGTTTTCTGTTTCAGAAGGCCTCTGTTTTCTTTGGCGAAGCTCACGCTTGTCTCTATAGGGAAATGCTTGAGAGGTCAAAAATATATTTAAAAAAAAAAAAGTCCAAGTTACCCACCTAAATAAATATATGCTTTTTCCACGAGGCAGAGCACAAATCTCCCACTATCTTTGAGGGCATTTATACATTGCTACTTTTAGCAAGACCAATAGATAAAGCACCTTATCTGCAGCACCAAGGAACATTCTTGGACTATCTGTGCAGATGCCTTGACATCTGGCATGCATTTGTATTTATTTGTGATTTTAAGTCAGACTGAGTATCTTAAAATCAGAAATATTGACTGGAAGTGAGCTCTGGCAGTTCTGTAATTTGGCTTCCCATGTGAAGAAGAATTTCCATGAGTTCTACACCAGGACAGCCATGATGACTAAGAGTTTCCATCACAAATACTGAAAAAGAAGATTTATGAGCCAATCAGTTTTATATTGGTAAAATACATCTGCTTTTATAAAAGCAAAATTTATTGAACAAAATTAAAATATATGTTCCAGAATTTTCACCAGCTTTTTGTGTTGTCAAACTTCATAAAAAATGAAAATTCAACCAAAAATTAAGTTTTTTCCACATTTTTTATTTGTTCTTAAGATTTAGATTAAGATTCAAGTGGTCTTAAGATTCAGTGGTCTTGAATTGCAAATTCAATTTTTTATTCCAAGCATCATTTAATCCCCAAATATGTGTTTCCCCAAACAGACTAATTAAAAAAAAAGCTGCAGAAATCAGCATTATAACTGAGATAATAATCACCTCAACCTAGCTGACTTTTTCATAATGCCACATCATTTTGCCAAAGTTCCCTTAGTGAAACATGAATTACAAAAGAAAAGCACAAGAAGCTTTTTTCTTTTGATAAAGTGGAACAGAAATTACGCAATCTACAAAAAAGCTGATGCTTTGGTTTTCAGTCCAAGGTTAACAACAGCAATATGAGACTATTCCCACCAAAAGGTGATAGAGGACTCTACACTGATCAAGGACTATATAGAATTTCACTGGACATGAAGCCAATGTATCGTTACATAAAGATATTTCTTTCCCCATTTCTCAGCCTGTATTGCTTACCTTGATTTGACTTCCCCTAATTTAAATAACATTTCATATCTTCAAAGCACTGTACATGCATTAACTAATTTAACTCATTAAAATTTGACACTGCTGTCTAATGATAAATTCCCAAATGCAGTGGATTTGAAAACTTTCTGTTAAGCATGCCTTGATAAGCTTCTTCAAGCATATAGCTGTAAACTGTCTTTTGATGTTGTTAGATCTGTAACCTTTTGCTGGTTATATGCTTCCAGCTAATAAGGAGTTACAACGATTACTGAGCTTTTGTTCTAGGAAAAGAGGCAGGATTTTTCTTTTCTTGGGGGAATTTCAATAACCCAGGTAGGCATTGCTTCATTTCAGTGTTTCAAAGTCTCCATGACAGCTTTGTCACAAAGAGACAAGTTTGGGACTATATTTCTAGTGCTGCATGATAAACTTTTTGTTCTAACCTGAATGCTCAAAACGGAGACACCTGGCATGTTTTGAAACACTGTCAGAAGAGCATTAGTTCTGAAGAGCTTTCGGTGGTTCATTAGATGTACAGGTCTCTTCAGTAATATCGAGGCTGATTTGCTTTTCTTTCTGACATACCAGGCTGCAAACACTGAAAGCGTAAATCCCTCTTCTGAGCAGTAACACCCATTAAGCATTGATAATATGATCTGCACTGCAGAAACCTGACAGAGTGATAGGCTAAGTAATCGTTAGTCGTAAACAATAATGTGCATAATAACAGTGAATCATCAGACAGAAAACAGAGCACTATTTAGTTCTAAAGATGAATTAGGACGATTTGCTTTGTGCATTAAATGAATTTCCCTGCAGTACTTCAGACTGCTTTGTTTTCATACCTTCAGCTGCATCTGCTCCTCCTGAGAGTTGCTGTAGTCACTTTACTGAGCTCCTGTTTTATAAACAGAGAAGTCATCTCTCTTACCCTGCCCTTACCAGCTTGTCTCAGCATATGCTGCTAGCTTTCACAGTTGACAGACACTCTGACAACTGGCAGTCTGTCTGTCAAGAAGATCCTAAAAGATGAAAGTGTTAAGTAGAAAGTTCAGTTCAGGATCATCTCCATGGCTTTAGGAGAATGCTTGCAGCAAAGATGTTATAGCAGAATGCTGATAAAATCATCAACTTTGCTTTCCTGTACACATGAAATCCATTTTAAAGGGGTAAAATTTACTTTATAAAATGCTTAATTACCAAAAATTCGCATATTTTAAAAATCAATATCTGTCTTTCTTTCTCTGGGCTAAGTACAGTCCTCACAAAAGACAAATAACCACCTCTCACTGTGCTGTGAGAAGTGGGCGCTCTGCCTCAAGGTGACCCTCCCAGATTTAACTCCCTCTCCCTCCTCTCCCAGTTTGGACACTTCGCCAGGTTGCTGTCACCTTTTTCTTGAGTCTTCTCACCTTTCAGAACATTGTCTACTTTCCTTCTGCCTGGCTTATGTCAGGTGAGGAGCTGATCCAACGCCGTCACACCAGGCACCTGGCGCTGGGCCGAGCAATATTGTCCCTTTGCTGCTGGCAGCCGAGAGCAGGAGGAGAGGAGGCGGTGACCTGCCTTGCAGCGCTGACAGCAGGGGAGGATTGCCAGTGGCAGGGCTGGGATGGTGCCAGGACCCTTGCTGGGACAGCGCTGGGTCTGCATTGTGAGACCTCTGCAGGAATAGAGCAACTTCGCTGATATCCCCGACAAGCACTTACATTTTATCCTCCCAAGTGTAGTCCTTGAGTTTAGGAGCCCATGAAGCAGCTTTCGGCTGCTGTCACTGCTTCGAATTACCAGCTGTAATAAGGCTTTATCCTGATTCCTTCTCCTTGACTTCTAAAATGATCTTGCGACCTCTTGGATCTGTGGGCTTTCCTTTCTGATAAACCAGCAGCAAGAGCAAATCTACAGCACCTGTTTGATTATGAACCAGACTGGCTTGCAGTAAAATACAAATGCAGAATGTTATGCAAAATGTTTATCCCAGAGAAATTAAAATTGAATACAAATAGATGATGGGAATGTTATGGAATTCTCTCCCTCATCTATGGTGTACTTAAATTAATAATTTCAGGCAAATTTTGATCAAGAAGAAATATCTTTAAATACTGTATACTTCCCTCTTTTTTCTGAATATATTTTTCGGAATATAGATTTGCCTAAATAGACCATTTGTCTGATAGTCTTCTGAAGGACTTCTGATACAGTTACCTTGTAAATCTGCAAACTGTCAATGCTACACAACTTGTCCCAACCTGTAGTGCATGGATCTTTAGATGACACTCTAATTCACCCCTTTAGACTCTGTGCAGTTAGATTTTCAGAATTTTTCAAAGTGAGTTTTCTTCTTTCTTTCTCAGTGAGTTGATTCACCGAGTCACACCACTTATTTCAATTTTTTATAAGATAAATCTGAAGGATAATTTAAATTAGCGCAAACCCTCTAAGATACGCCAATCAATTCCAAATGCCATCTGTCACAGTACACTCAAAGTGGCGGAGACAAGAAAGCACCCACTGGTTCAGTTCCTCCACACTAACCGGCAGGTGCCTGACTGTCTGTCAGCAGCCCTGTGTTTTCCTGCTTTCTGAAGCTTAATAGGACAACCAGTTGTCCTGATTAATTCTGAGATCCAAAGTAGACTTTGTAAAAATTATATCGAAATCTAAGATTACACTTTCTCTTTTCAGAGCAGTCAGAGCAGCAAAAATCTCTCAATTTTCCTTACCAAATTTAGAGGGTAATTATCTTCTTATCTCTCCATTCTTTACAATTAAACACATAAATATATCTGCCTTGCAGTTGGTGTGTACAAAGCTCCTTTTTCAACCTCAGAGCATCTAAATTTCTCATTTTGCTGTAAGGGGGAGGTCTGCTTCCCTAGAGTATCATTTACCTTTCTGCTTTTATGTTTCCAAAACAAAAGTGCTCAAGAATAATGGTTTGTGGTTTTCTGTCTCCATGTTTATTTTAGGTTTGCTTGGACAAGTAAGAAGGGTGACTGGCTTTTTTGGTGGGGGAAAATGGTGCACAAATATAAAAATAATTGTGTAAATGCTGACATGCTTTGCTTTACCTCCATTCTCTCATCTGTACAGGCATTACCTGTGACCTGGACACCTGTGCCATCACCAGTACCAAAGACACCAAGAGCAGATTACTTGGCAGAGATGGACCACGCCTGAGCTCATTGCTTCCTGTCTGTGAACCAGACTGCATTTAGTGGGCTACTCCACAGAATTTTTTTCTTGTTTTTCCTCCTCTGCTGTTATCCACAGTAACACTAACACTGCAGCTGGTTCTTTAGCAAGAGGAGCTTTTATATTTTCTGAATCTTTTCCTGAGGATGTCTCTGGTCTATAGGTGGACCCCACCAGCAAGGCATTTTTATGCTATTCTCTGACTATTATTAAAGGACAAACAGCATATGAAACTCTTGTCATTTTTATCCCAAACTTTCCCTAGCCAGCTCTCTTTATTCAGTCACTCAAGTGATCCATGAATTTATTATCTTCATTCCCTCATGAAATTAGGAACTTCAAAATCCTTTCCATCTTCTCTGAACTTTTGATGAGTGCCAATGATAAAAGGAGTATTCAGGTTGCTGGGATTTTGGCAACAGCTGAGAGCACTGAAATGTCCTTTCTTTGCCTGAGAGGGTTGCTTAGAGTGGGTGAATTGCTTGATCTCTTTTTTCTCACAGGACCTTTAATCTAGGTGCTGGAAGGTTATGTCCTATGCCTTGAAGGCAGGCACAGGGAATAAAACTGTCTCCTTCCAAAGTCTTATCTATTTGTTAGAAAAAACCAAAACTATCACTGCAGTGTCAACAGCTAAAGTCAGAGCTTCACTGTGCAAGGAGAAGAACTAGGTATTGTCCTGAATAGTTGCACAAACAAATAAGACAAAGGAATGGTTGAGGTAAGGCTTATTAGACTCCTAAGAGTCTGATCATCACTTCTTCTGAGTTTTTATGGATATTTTGTGCCTTTGTCAACCAGATACTGTTTTCAAATATAAATTTAAAACATAGTTATGCTGGAAATCGAGACAGCTACAGGTCATTAAACAACATATGTTCAGATGCACTGATGCTGTGAAGCACCCACTTAGGGGATGATGTACAAGATACAAACTAATTTTATATTTGATAAGCAGAATGTATGTTAAGAGTGGGCAGGTTGAAAACAGCATATTTTTTAATAGTAGTTGTTTTTTCCTAAACAAATAACATCTACCTTCACAAGAGAAGCAAAATATGCAAACTTCTACAAATAATTTATAGAGTTTAATTTGTAGAGTTTCATTAGACAATAATAAACTATCTTTATATTAAATGACATAGAAAAATTTTTCTGCCTCATAAACCTGTAGCTTCATTCAACTTTAGTATTAATTATCCCACAATATTAAATTCTGTGGTTTATAAAAAAATTCTACAGAACTTACACAGACCCTTATGGCTATTATCACTTCTGGAAGATTGTTTGAGAAAAATTCCTGATGACTATAGAAATAGTCAGGAGTACACTTTGCAAATCCACGTGGATATGAGTTTAATTATGGTTTGTACTCACTCCATACACTAAACAAATTAACCTCAATTTCTTTTCTTCTCAGGATGAATCTCAGATAAAAAGATGAAATCCAAGTTGTTTGTTCTTACCCTTTTTGATTTAATTTTCCTTACAAAAACACAAAATTAAAATTAAAATCTATCTTGTGGAGTCTTCATATATTTGGATTGATTTTCCTTAACAGACACTTTCCATTTCCATGGATAAGGTGTCCATCTCCACCTTCCTCATCCCCTCTGAACTAATCATCACTTTCTTCAGCAAGGTGTTGTCTGAGGGAAGGAACACCTATATATCTTCCAGCAGGTCCCCTTCCCCCAGGTCAGAAAGTTCCTGCACAACATTCATTCTCAGCAAGGAAAGCGCTGAAACAAGCAGATATAAACATTTGACAAAGGGATTATGATCTCTTTTTAGTATAGCCCTTCCTACAGAGACACTGCCTTTTCTTCAATTATTTAAAATTAATTTTCTTCATGTTCTTTTATTACACTGCAACATCCCCCGACTTCCTCTGCAGAATTCCTTTGTAATGTCTGAGAGGTCTAAAAAGGCTAACATCTATCAGCCACATATCAGGTTGACTGATGCCTTCCATGGGCTGCTATGAGTAGCCTGCTTCTCTGCTCCAGGGCTGCACAGCAAGCTTCTCAACTCCAATCAACTCCAAAAGCTGCCTGTGCCTACTGGTGCTCAGAAACTCCACAAGCATGATGTAAAATATATTATCTGTAATCATGTAAATTTGTACAGTCAGAGAGTTGATTTTTATTTGCTTGGCAGGAGGCTTGCAACACTCCAAAGCTTTTAAATTGCTAGGTACGACTGCTGTGACATTTCAATTCAGCTGTGTTCATCCCAAATGATAGAACGACCATCTCTGACCTTTCACATGCACGTATACGCATAAAGCTCGACAGAAAGTAAATGTTTGAAATCTCTCTGAGCACCAAAGGCAGCTTCTCCCTTGCATGTATATGTGCAAAGATTTAGGAAGTTCCCATTAATATTCTGCTACAGTAAGCCTGTGAAATTTTACTGTTAGCGGTAGCACTCAGACTCAGAGAAATAATAGGTGAAAGACAATATGTGTTATGCATTCACATCAAACCTTGACAGAAAAACGAAGCATTACCTAGGGCTGAGCTCCTCACAAAGGTTCATTTCCCCCACCCCTGGGCAGAGCTGCCAGGCTGATGTGGAGTCACTTGTGGCCCACTCAGGCAGAGACCTGCATCAATACTGTGCCTCTCCATTACTGCTTTCTTCATTCAGACCCCAAAGCACATTCTCCAGAAGAGGAAAGTGCTAGCTATCAGAAAAAAAAAAAAAAATGAAAGCATAAGGGCATATGGCATGCAGCAAATGAGCTGATTTAGTGCAGTTCCTAAGTAATCTCTTGCAAACACAGATCCTCAGAGGTTCTGCCTGTTGATCAAAGCTTGTTCCTCGACCAAATAACAACTCATTTCCTCTTTCTGGCAGAAGGTTGAAGGGCACCTTTGAGACCTTTATCTATGTCTTAGTTTGAAAGACAGGTATCTGCCAGCAAAAGCTGGAATCTCCCTTTGAATAGAGAATGTNTAGAAAAGTCCAGTGGTAACGAGATGAGTCCAGTGGAAATCAAGAAATCAAAAAATCCAGTGGAAAACAAGCAGGGTCCTCTGGTGCTCCGACGTCCTTTCAGAACAGCGCCCTCAGACCGAACTGTCCTGTTCAGCTGCTGTTCCCCAGGAAAACCTGCTGCCCCCTTTTGTTTCAGTAAAGTACCCATAAGTACCCAGCAACTGGTTACCTGGCAAACCACCAGGAAAAAAAAACCACAAACACAAAAGAAACAGATCCAACCCCCAACAATCTCTTAATGTACATAAATTTTCTGCTCACAGCCCCTCATAGGATTTGATATAATAAAAAGCGACCAAAACTGCTGTCTTTCATGCTGCCCTCCATAAGAACATCCTTTTCTTTAATGTGAGGAATTGACTCCTTAAAGGAATAAAATAAATGACTTTATAACCTTTTATGAGAAGTGTCTGGTCCAAATATCTTGGCAATATGTCACACAGTTAAACTGAGCAACAAATCTGCAGCCTCCTCTGTGTGTGTGTAAATGGAGACATGATCTTTGGATCATGAAGAGAAAGGCCATCACAAACCCTCTTGCACCTCTCCAAAAGCCAATGAATTTCAATAAAGTCTTTGTCAGCAAATACATTTTTGATTTATACTGGTGTTACTTGTCCTAGAACCCACACTTACACATGAAGTGTAATGCACTCCAAGGGGAATCCCAATTATTTACTCTTGAATCACTAGACAATAAAGCAGAAAATTACTTTCCTTGCCTGTGATTTATTTTGACATAGCTTTCCAAAAATCTTTCCCATTCTACAATGACAAAAATCCTAGATTTTGTGATATTCTTATAGTATAAAGCAGACACAAAAAACCCTGTAACTGACCTTAAAATACCCAATGGCCCAACAGTTTTGAATAAAACAGGAACTGAACCCTAAAGGTGTTCCACAACTATGAAATCATTAACTTTCTGGTTATTAAGATTGCCTCTAAATTAGATTTTTTTTCTTGTGAAAAAATAAAACATTCCAGCAAAACTTGCTCTGGTTTTGAGGAATATTCATTTTATGACATAAAAATTGTTTTGAAAATAGCTATGACAAGATCACCAAAATAGAGTTCTTCAGAGCAAAATCCAAATAGGAAGTGAGTTACAGTTCACCAGACTTTTCAGCCACAACAAAACTTGTGCACTGCAATGGTATTTTGGAAGATCAGAACATAACCATCTAGGCAAATGCTTTTGTCCTCTGTATTTCCTATTTAACAGGTAAAAATGTGCATTTTCATCTTAATTACCATTTCCATTACCATTTCATAATTACCATTTAGAATTTAGGATTATTACCTTGATTTTAGCTATTGAATTGAAAAAGTGACTGAGCATTCAGCTGTTTGTCTGCTAGTTATAGGTATAAAAGGAACTCAAAGATTTCAATTTAAAATATGAAGGGACTTAGGCTGGCACTTCAGATTATTTTGCTGAGGTGGGGTCTCTCCCCTTCCACATCTCCTTGCCAAGGTTTTTATTCATGGTAGTGAGCACTTAATGAAGGAGGAACCTCTTCAATAGTGGGATTTCAGAACGACTATAGGAAACTGCAAAAACTCTAGAAAGCATCACAAGTGTCTCCTGAAAAACTCTAAACCCTGACAGGAGAGCTCATTTTCTGTCACCCTTTTTACTAAAGCAAAAGACTAAAGTGAAAAGAATAGCTGGCTACCCTCCTGCAGCACTAAAACTCAGAAACTGCGGTCAAGTATGTGAAAAAAAAAATTTGTGAGGGCATTAAGACCATTTTGGAACCCAAGAGGATAGTGAATCCATTCTCCCAAATCTTAGAAACAGTATGGTTAAACACAAACTTTAACTTGTTGTTTTAACTCTTCCATTTAGAGTGACTACTCTAATTAAACCATCTTGAACTGAACATATAAAAGAAATATTAAATGTAGCATGTATAAGGCATTTATATTTCTATCAGGTAGAATAACCTTATGTAGATAAAGTTGGGATCAAATCAATTCCATTGAATTAATAGAATAAACAAAAACATGCTCATGTCCTTTGGAAAGATCATCTTCTACAGAACTAAAGGGACAGCAGCAACAAACCCACAAACAAATGAAAAAACACCTAAAAACCCTCTTCAAACCCCCTAAAGCAAAACTTGATTCTCTCAAGACAGAAACTGAAAAACAAATTATAAAAGTTAGCTTTAAGGGTGGATTGAAAGGAAAGAGAAAGTAACAAATTATTCACTACAACTGTAATAATAATAATAATTATTATTATTATATTATTATTGTGGGGCTTTTGTTTGAAAATTATCTTACAGCTGATGATAGTTTTGAAAAGGTGCATGTTTCTCCTATTTGTTAGACAGTTTTTATCAAGGTACTTGATGAAGTTTTTTGTGAATTCTGTCTACCAGCTGGGAGATTACTACATCCAGATTTGACCACTCTAAGCCATCTTTTCCTACATGGACATGAGAGGAAAAGTTCTGTTCACCTGAAGTTGTATGAAAGGTCATCATTGTGTTCTGACCACTTGCTCCCACAGTGGAAAGTCAAACCTTTGTAAATGTAACCAAGTAGCTGAAGAGGTTACCGGGACACAGAGACTCTCAGGAAAGTTTGGGAGCACTTGAAGGAGGAAAGCCCTGGTAACTAGCACAGAGGTCAGCTTGCTATGGCAGAGTTGCTAAATTATATCTATAAACATGCCCTAAACATGCTATATTAGAAAGAATACAGGAACATAAACATTTCTATAAGGAAAAAAAAATATAAGCTATATCTATTCTTCTGTAGCAGATTTCACACCTTCAAATGTTTCTCCATGAGACTACATAAAAATTGCTGAGATAAAGAAATAAAGGGATAGGAATAAAATTTACAGGGCTGAACCTATATGGTACGGCTGTTTTGTTATCTTAAATATTATATTATTACACAATTATGTATCTGTCTAGTTTTTAATTTAGTATTTTTAAATTCTGGTTTTATTTGTTTTAATATAGCTTATTATTTTTCCTCCAAGTTAGGGCAAAGTCTAATGACGATTAATAGCCACATAATACTAACCTAAGCTAAAGGTGGATTTGATTTAATAATAAGTGTTCTTATTATTTTCACTTATATTTACATAGATAGAGATATTAATAATACTAAAACATTATATATTATAATAGCTAGAAGTGCAAGTAATTGTATCATCTATGTCTCATCTGGTTTTCAACTGAGACATTTATTTTCAGTGTTCATCTGAAAGGCATGTTAATCTTGAAAGCAGTTTATTTCATTAAGTTGAAAAATAACTGCTTTAAAGAAGAGGAAGCAGTTCAGAAACTTGTAAAAAATGTGTGTGTGTGTGTGTGTTCCTGGCTCCTGTTCTTCAATTGTGTTGAAAATTATTAATTATTATTCTAGTAAATAAGATATCCAGTAAGATAAGGCACTCCTTTAAGTGATCTTAAGTTGATATACTTGATTAATTACCTCTGAAATGGAGCTAGCAAACCAGCATACACCTGTACAAGTTAAACTAAATTTGACATTTTTACTTGCCTTGAATACTTTTGACTAGTATCACATAAATATTAATGGTACAAGGACAATAACTCAGCCTCCATTCCTGCCACACAGGATTAGAACCAGTTCAGTCTTTCAAGCATCCTTGATAACCTATAAGCAATTCTTCTTCACAATTGTCATTGCACCCAGAGGTGAAAGATAAATTATTATTTATACCAGGGCAGGAATGGTAGGAAGATTTTTTGAGATGATGTTATGAACATCCTTCACTTGATTGGGAATGATTGAGAGATTGGCTGATTCAAAGCGACTTCTTGTGTTGAATTTTATGAGATGGATAGTTCTGTGACTGCAGTAGGACAATGCTGACAGAATAACACTGCAGACATTTCAGTATAAGTATAACAATGCACAGTTAAGTTGTGATCAATATATCTTTATTTCCTGGCAAGAACACATTTTTACTAGATATTATTAGTGTCTAATCTACCTCCCACACTATAGTATACATATAAAAACTGGTACCAAGTTGGAGAGAAGGAAAAAAAAAATACATTGATGGCTGAGCATTAAGTTACAATTTTTGAGAATTTCAAGATAAACCTGAAAGAAAAGTATTGAATGCAAGCATGAACAAAATACCCTTGTGAAAACTGTGTTTCTTTACACTATTTCATGTGCTTGAATCAAAGTGCAGGCACTACTGGTCGGGATGGCTTGGGAAGAAATTCACACCTTTTGATTAACTCAGGGAAGGCAACTTACACAGCCAGTTGGTCCATTTGTCTGACATTGACATTCATCCAAAACAAAAGCCATTCTCCATCCCCTTTGTGTTGAGATAAATTGAGTTTTCTTTACAACAGCTGTACTGATTCCATACTTTTTTTTTTTCAGTTCCATCCATGTCTTGCCTTTTGACCTATGTAAACTGTCCACAACCTACCAAAAGCAGATGAACAGCATAATTTCTCTTTTCTGTGTGTGAATTTGTAGTAGGTTGATACTGGCCAGAGGCCTGGCACCTAGC
Organism: Peucedramus taeniatus; assembly: GCA_013400575.1. Classification (NCBI taxonomy): domain Eukaryota; kingdom Metazoa; phylum Chordata; class Aves; order Passeriformes; family Fringillidae; genus Peucedramus; species Peucedramus taeniatus. Next base: position 30,865 of record WBNO01018359.1, read on the forward strand.
AAAGCTGCTCACTCACTCCCCTCTCTAAACTGGACAGAAGAGAGAAAATTTAACAAATGTTCGTGAGTCAAGGACCAGAAGAGATCACTCATCAAATACCATCACAGGCAAAACAGGCTCAGCTTAGATGCATTGAATTTATTACTAACAAAATCATAGCAGGATAATGAGAACTAAAATAAACCTTTAAAAAGACCTTCCCCCTACCCCTCCCTCCCTCCCTCCCTCCAGCTCTACCTTTTACACCAGCAGCGCAAGGAGGGAAGGAAGAGGGGTTATGGTCAGTTCATCACCCCCAGCTTCTCCTGCTGCTCAGGGAGAGGAGTTGTTCCCCTGCTGCACCGGGGGGTCCCTCCCATGGGAGAGTTCTCTGTGACCTTCTCCAGCGTGGCTCCAATCTCACCAGCAGCAGCTCCCTGTGAGCTGCTGCAGCGTGAGTCCATCCCTGGGCAAACAGTCCTCCCCACACTGCTGCAGCATGGGTCACTCTTCCACAGGGTGCAGTCCTCCAAGGACAGGCTGCTCCAGCCTGGGAGCAGGGCCCCTCACCTTGGGTCTCCCATGCATTTACAGCCTCCTCTCAGACATCCACCTGCTCCACTGTGGGGCTCCTCCACAGGCTGCAGATGGATCTCTGCATCCCCATGGACCTCCATGGGCTGCAGGGGCACAGCTGCTTCACCATGGTCTGCACCATGGTCTGCAGAGGAATCTTGTCTCCAGTGCCTGGAGCACCTCCTCCCCCTCCTTCACTGACCTTGGTGTCTGCAGACTTGTTCTCCTCACCTGTTCTCACCCTGCTCTTCTCCGGCCACAATTAATACTGAGCAACAACTTTTTGGTTTTCTTTCTTCTTAAATATGTTATCACAGAGGTGTTACCACCGTTTCTAATTGTCCAGCCTTGGCCAGAGGCATGTCTATCTTTGGAACCATCAAGGACTGTCTCTGCCAGACATGGTGGAAGCCAGCAGCTTCTCACAGAAGCCACCCCTGTAGTGCCCCCACGACCAAAGCTGGGCCATGCAAACCCAATACAGTATTCCATGAAAGGACAAGGCTATTCCAGTACAGAATCTTAGAGAGTTTGGCCAGAGTATGGAGGTAAGCATGCACAAACAGCATTTCCTCAGAGACAACATTTGTATGCCCCTCTGGTAGAGGAGAGAAGCCTCCAAGACATCTGTATAATCACCGTTGCCATCACTCAAGTTTGCCCTCATTCTCCATCTACTTCTGACCCTGAAAAGCTTCTCAGTTTAAATACATAGCTGAAATTCCTCTCAGAATTGTGGTATTTCTGTGGCTTATTTTCTGTAAAGCTACTTGATACAGTTCAACTATGTCTGCACTGGGTTCCAGACTGCACTCATCCAGCCATGATTCATCAGGTACTCTGTCCTAATTATTGTTTCAAGTAATGTCAACCTTAACATTTTTAAAATTATCAGTGATTTGGGGGTTTTTGTTGTCTTGGTTTTTTTATTTTTATTTTTATTTTTATTTTTACAAGACATGTCTTAATATGAAAGCATTCTGAGGAATAAAAAGTAAAATATTCAGACTCCAGCAAGTTACTTTCCTTCAGTTTTAGAACTTTCCAGGATATTTTTATTTAAAAACATGTTCAGATCAGTGGTGACCAGAACAGGCTGTACTTGGCACTCCTTATTGGGACAGAAAGAACTGATAAGAACAGGCATTTGGGAATTTAACAGGGAATTTGGTATACCCTTCCATCTTTTTTTTTCCAAGATGAGAAGAAGCTGTTTTACATTTCTTATAAGATACATTTGTTATTCATGTTTGGAGGACTAAAGATCAAAAAATGTGCTAAAACTTTTGGAGATGAAGCCCACCCCCAGCATGTTTTTCTTGGGTTACAGTGCTATATCTTCACCCACTTGATCTACTGTGGGGAATGCCCTTTTGAAAGTGGGTATCTATTTTGAGAGAATAGCCATGGTTACAAAAAAGTGGTTACAAAAAAGGTCCTTTTGCATTCAGCACAGCAAAATGGTCTTCCTTCAGGAGCACATATGTGCAGTGACCTTCCTCCTCCAGCATCACAGTCTTGCAGTTCTAACAGTTTAAAAACATGACAATAAGTATTTTAATATGTGTCACACTATGGAGAGCCTGTAGCTCAAGTTACTCACTTGTGAATTCACGTGCAACTACACAAATTATGCTGAAAAGGAGACTTCCTCTCCTTCTGTCTACATTTAAACAAAGGCTCAGGTGTATGAAATGAGGGGGAAAATTTTCTGTGAAGTTCTGAATCAGGGACATAGGCTTTTGTATAAGAAGTACTGAACCCTTATGCAGAAATCCTTGGCTCCTTATACAGAGAAGAACAAGTGCCTTGCTCAGACATCTGAAAGCACCTCTCTCTCCTCCTTCTTTGAAAGCCTAGGCACCTCACCTTGAATTAGCAAATTATGGCAAAGAGCCTTTCATTCAGAACATTGCCACATCTGTGTCCCAGGCCCAAAATATGTCTGTGTCTATGTAAATTCTGGTCCTGGAAGTTTTTCCCTAAGACATCTTCCGTGCTACTCTTCTGTTACGTTATAATCTTCATTGCCCAACTGGACTCATACAGTTTCTTTGACTCTCTAAAGGCTATTTTCTCCCTTCTGCTTAATTCAGTATCTCTAACATTTGTCTTATACTCCCTGTTTTTAATTTTAAGGTACTTGCTTCTAAGAGATAAGCCTGTGGCAGATGTAATTATCCAGCAGCATATTAGTCACTTGTTACTGCCACCTATCTGCCTCTTTCATACTAGTGTTTCCACTGGGAAGGGAGAGATTGGAGAGCCTTTCATCTTCCTTATACTTATTTCTTCATAAAAAATATCTGTGTGGAAGCTAGACACAAAAATCAGAAGATTAAACCTGAGACTCATCAGTCCTGTAAATCAATAGATTTTATTGCAGAACCTGCCTCATGCTTTATCTCTATTGCAGGCATCACCATGTTGACTTTTTAAACTGAAAACAACAAATATAGTCATCTAGTTTAGCCTTAGTCTTTTAATATTTACTGCAGGTCTGTGCCTTCAGCTAGACCCAGACACATCTTTCAGTAATCCTAAGCTTAAAAAAGCTCAGAAAGCCAGAGTATAACTGAAATATAAGCTTTACTGTTTAGCTTTTGTAATACTTTTGCTTCAGTTTCCTAGTTTCAATTTGCAGTCTTTGCAGCTCTTTAGCAGGCTTTTTATCATCTGTAGCTGAAACACACGGTACATTTGGACAAATAGATGATGCATCTGAGAACTACTAGCTCTCCTCCATTATCCAGGATAATGGAATGTATTAGAACAGATGGAAAAGCAAGCAGGTGAACTACCCTAGATCATAAGGATGCTTGGCAACACTGTACAGAGGCTTCCAAACACCTCTGTGTAGACTCCAGTTCACAATAATCACTGAATCACTGGCTGGCCCTGAAATTACTCTCACAGTTGCTTCCTTGCATCAAGTTTCTGGTTTCATATGAGTTTGCTACTTTTGATACAGCACTGCTTGTGTTGGTTTCATTTTCTTCATTCTGCACCAGAAATGGAAAATTCTTCTAGCAAGACTGATGCAAAGTGTTTCTGCAGAATTTCCCTCAGATATCCATGACCTCATTCACCTTCCCTCTGTGCCAGTCCATGCTGGATCTGCACTGGCTTTATGCAGCATCACTCTGTGTCACTCTTCTCAGAGCTCTCAGTAATGGGAACAAGTGCAGGGAGACCAGGGCCTCATTTGCATTCAGCAGTTCAGGACTTTCTGAATGGCACAGTTACTGACTTGAGTTCCAAACTGTGCAAAGTGAATACTTCCAGACACACACAGCCGGATTCATACGGCACTGCACTTGAGTTTAGAAGCCCAGCTCACAGAAATTGCCTCTGCACTTAGTTAGCTCACTGTTTCTGCAAGGATTAATGGAGTGATTAATCAAGAACCGGATAAACGACCTGCAGATAATTCACAGTTGATTATAGTTTCTTTTATCTGCCTCTGCTCCTGGATTGAAATTTTATGTAATGCACAATCCAAGAGTGTTTTTGCTAAATTCATAGTGGATATTTGCAATCAAGATCCCTTAACGCAGCTTGGTATAAATGTTAACTTTTGCTCAAGGGAGTATGGAAATGCTGGAGTTATTGTAGGTCATTATAAAATGAAAGGATGTCAGAGTAATAGCGCAGCTTCAGCCAAAGCTGACACTGAAATTTTTAAGATCCAATTAATTGACGGGAAATCTTGTTCTTTTGGAGATTGCAATTTGCAGAGGTATTGGACTTGCTTGGTATTAAAAATGAGCCTCCAAGGTGGAAAAAGATAAAAAAGCTTCTCCACTTTGCAATGGAAACACATTGTCTGAAAAATATTGCAGTTGTGCAAAATCAATGACACGAAAGGATGGACATGGCTTACTAAGAACCTGTGCTCTCAGGTACCCTTGCAGCTCTTTATTATTTTGTCCCCTGATGTTAACTCAAACAAAAGTCCTATGGGTCCTATTTTTGCGATGTTTGAGCAGAACTGATAGCCAACAAATTATTTTGAGAAATATCAAAACCTTACTTAGAAGTTTCTGTGAGAGGAAAAATTACTTTTCTAAATTAACTGCTGGTTTTATGTACTTGCAAATAACTGTACAGACTCCAAGAAGACGGCTCAGTTAAAGACCATGCTGTGCTAAACTAATATCACAAGGGGAACAACCTTTAGACATATTGTATTAATGTAGTAAATGAGGACAAAAGAGCCTTTAGAGACTGAAAAATAACCTATACAAATTCACAAAAGAACTCAGGTTTGCAGCTGTGCTTATGAGCTGCTCGACAATATGTTTACTGTTTTGTCATTCTTGTAGGCATTTGAAATGCCATGGTAACTATAATTTTATGGATAAACTTGCCCTAAATATCTGCTGCTAGCTTCACCCAGAATCAACTGCAGCCCAGAAGCTGGTGGACATCTTGCTGATTCTCATGACCCATTAATTATATTGTCCCTCATCTCACCTCGAGAATCCAGTCTGAAAGGTATCATCAAAATTCACCTACCCTAAGGAAAATAGAAAGCAGCTGTGGAGGGGGAGCTGCAGCTGATCACAGCATCTTGCACCCAATGTGGGAAAGCCATGTTCACACTCATAAAAAGCCACCTCTGGCAATAGAAGCAGGTATCTCAACTCCTGTTTTTCATATGTTGTCTCCATGACAGGAATTCATGGCCTTGTGGAAGTTCTCTCCCAAGGGCACAAGGACAGAAAGATGTAAATCTGTCTGAAGTTGATATATTCTAGATGTGAAGGGAAAATGAAGACAAATGAGGAGTCCATCCTGAAACACCACAAAAACATGTATTTTCTACATGAAATCTGTGCAGTTTCCTTTGTAAATCACCTTATCTTATTGGCTGTATGCATCATGTATACATACATATTGGGTCAGGGGTATTGCTGTAGGAACATCTAGACTCTGTTCCCAGGGATTTTGGGATTAGACTCAACTGATCTTAGGGCACATGTACAGAAACAGCAGTCTTGGGCCCCTAGTGGACTCTGCAGTAGAGACTCTGGAAATACCACTCACCCCAGTCTTAGATAGATTATCAGAATTATTAGTTTGCTTTTACCTACCTAAATTCCATTTAGATCTTGTTTTAAAGTACTTCATGTCTGTCTTCATATAAAAGGCTGTGGAATTAAAAGAGAGTGGGATTCGTGGATGAAGATGACACTGTAAGAGTTATGTGATTTGAGTTATTTTTGGTAATATGTCTTTAACTTGTCCATAAATGTCCCACAAGAAGTTAGTACTGTAGTCTTGTGGCAGAGAAGAAGGAAGCATTAAAGAAAAAAGAAGTAATAAATACTCAATTTTCTAATCTAGAAGCTTTTAACGCGTTTACAGCAGTCGATTTCTTGCCCATTCTACTCATATTCTTATTAACTAAGCTGCAGCCCTTCTTGGAAGTAAATATTTTATTTTAATAGCACATGCTACCACCTGCTGTAAGCAACTGAAACTGCCTTTGCAATTTCAGAGCTTTCAAAGCTGCATTAGGCAGCCAGCCTTAGATTTAAAATACAGCTAGATTGTTGCTATCTCTTTCTGATGATAATTTAATTAGCTATTCATCCAAATATTTTCTAACCCTGAAATTTTCTTAGTTATATATGATTTGTAATATCTGGGGTTCAGCAGTCTCTAAGAAGCATGGAAATTCAGGAAACAGTTCTGTTGTAGATATGAAACTGATAATAAATTATTTAAGTAATAATTAAGAAGATTAACCATTTCCAAATACAGAAAAATTAGTTCAGAAATTAGCAATTGATTTAAGGTGAGCAGATTTTTTTAATTAAATCAAGCCATGAGGTATCAAAAAATTCAGAATATTAATTATTAAAATATTTACCTTTTTTACCCAGTTGCCCATTTGACTCAAAAAAAGGCTAAGAAATGTGCAGGAAATCAAGATGTCTCTTTATTACTTGTTAGAATTAGAATCTTTTAGAGACAAGGGATACATTCTATATGGCTATTTTAGTATGTATTTCTCTGGGGTTTTTTTTCCTGCTATATTTGTCCAATTCAAAATAAAAAGCTAATTATGAGTAAACAACTCTTTTGCCAAATCCTCAGCAGGTATAAATCCCTGTAAGTACTATCAAGGCATTGGCTTAGGCTGTTTTCACAATCTGGAAAATGGCTTGTTATGTCCACTCAAGATTTTGGAAAAGGAACAAAAAAAAGATTTGAGTCTAGGGTAGAGGAGAAAGAAGGCAGAAAGAGGTTTATGTTGTATCAATAATTTGCATGTGTATATATAGTACTTATGCTACATTAGAAAGTACAAGTGCAGAAGGGGATAATAAGAGAAGCCAAACACATTGTCCTGCAGCAAATTCAGTTTTTGTTCTAGCTTCTACAGCTTGTTTTTTTGTAAAAAAAAAAAATAAAAACCTAATCCTCTTGTCCCTGCTGCCAGTCATTCCAGCACATGGCTGTCTTGCAGCCTGTAGAATTTTCTCTCTTCTCAGTCCACATAGGGAGCCCGAATCCATACCAGCTGTGGGCTGCCAGGTGGTGATCCAGAGGAGACTCAGCCCCATGCTGAGATGACCTTGGCTGGACACTTGTGCTGCACTGCTCTCTGGAGCTGAGGAACACTGTTCTGATGTTTCCATGGTGTAGGACAGTTTTGCCTGGAATGCAGCAGGAGCCACCAGAGGCATAAGGACAACAGGAGGCAATGGCAGCTCCCTCTAGATTCCCTTCTCCTCCTGTCCACGGCAGCAGCCACTTTCTAGCAGTGAAGCCCAGCAGTGAAAACACTTTCCTAAGAGCTGGTACATCTGGTGACTCAGCCACATCAGCAGACTGGAGGGATCAGAGAAGTCTGTGCAATGTACACCCAGTTACTGGATTTGCAGCACGTCTTGCACTGAGGGTGACGTAGGTCGGGCCATGGAGAAATGGTTCTCCTGCTCCAGGTGTAGCATGAGCATACACACAGGGAAATTTGGGGTTAAGAGTAGTGCTAGAGCTGGGTACTTTCATACCTCCTCTACCTAGGCAGTCCCACGCTGCAGGGCTAGAACACCAGTTCCCTCACCAGCCCATGCAGGTATTCTCTGAGGTTTTACAGTGGTTAGAGCATAACTAAGGCACAACCAGCACCTGGCCAAAAACACAGAAGTATTTCCCACCCCAGTGTGACCTACTGCTTAGGCCACTGTGTGCTTTTTCACTGCATACCCATGCCAATGACAGAAACAATTTGTTTAGTTTTAAGTGCTAATACTAATAACAACAATGAAAGTAACTACTTATTCCTTTTCCTTTTTATTTATTGGTTTTATGATCACCGGTCTTTTCACTTTACTTTTACTTTTCCTTACCACTCTTTTACCCACTAACCCAAACAAAATTGCCCTTCTTGCTCTTTTCTCCCTTTGTTCAGGTTGGGCAGCCCCTGGACACATTTTCTTGGCAATTTCAGGCATCACTTCAGGCATAGTCTCTCCAAAACTGAATGCCTTCTTTTTTCCCCTGATATGACTGTTCTGTTTTTCTTCTTTTTCCCCCAATATATTTATAGACTTGAAATCTTTCAGTCATAACCATTATCTTGCTAGACTTGATTGATTTCCTCATGGCTTAGTAACTCTCAAAGCTCCCTTTTTCTAGCTGTTACAATGTCAAAACATTTTGCCATATGTTCATGCATCGCTTTCAAAAGCCCCATTGCCTTCCTTTTCAGAGCAGAGCCTTTTTGTATGAATACCACCTCCAGCAGCAGTGCTAGCATATGTCATCCCTGGAACAACATTGGAACTCACCTCACTTGGGACTTGTCTATCCTGAACATTGTGGAAAACTGTACATGCTGCCTGGGATCCACTGTGCCAGGAAATGTAAAGGTATCTCCTTCCATCTGTTGGAGAATGGGGAGAGGCAAAGCTATTTCAGTTCGCTTTACTTGCATATTTCCTTCAGTGTCATGCTGTGAGTCATCCTTCAGTCAGAATTAGCCTAATAAATTGGAGTAAGGAAAGAGTCAAGAAAGACTACAAAGGGTCTGCTGGGAGAGTCTAGGTGATTTGTGCTTCTTGCCGCCCTCTGAGACAGTTCTGTCAAGAAGACTTTTTTATGAGAGAAGAAGTTATGGCTAAAAATTCTACCAGATTAAGCTAAAGAGACTTGCCTTGTCTTGTAGGATCTATCTTGTAGGATGCTGGCCATGCCTCCCTTTCCTAGCCATTAATTACAGTAGTTCTTAACTTTCTGATCTCTTTTTGATGCAGTCTTTCCCCATTTCATTACTGACCTGTCCCTCTAGGCAAGCTGGATAGATTGGCTGGGACCAACAGCATGAAGTTCAAGAGCAGGTGATTAGATATTGGAATGGGCTGCCATGGAAGGTGGAGGAGTCATCGTCCCTGGAGATATTTATGGAAAGACTGGACGTGGTACTTAGTGCCATGGCCTAGTTGACAAGGTGGTGTTGGGTCATAGGTTGGATGCAATGATCTCAGAGGTCTTTTCCAACCTAATTGATTCTGGATGATTCTGTCCTTAAATTAATTTCCTTCCTTTTTTCCACTCTCCCCTCCATCTTTAAAACACGTTTTCCAATGCTTTTTCTTATCTTAAACATGAAGCCTAAAACTACTTGTTCCCTTAAGACCTGTCCCATATTTTGACTAGCTTAATCTGGGAATAAACCAAATGTTGTTCCAGGAAACAGCTAGTGTTACAAACTGCACTGTACTAATAACAGATGCAACAATCAATTATTCAGGAGTTTTGAGTATGAAAAATGAAGATTGACAAATTTTGGTGTAAGAGTCTTTCAAATAAAAAAAAATAAATTTTAAAAAGAATTACTGTAAAACAGTGTCCCAGAAATCCCAACATGTCCTTTGGGAGATGGAAATTAAGAAAACCCCACTTTTTTCTTCTTTAATGATTGTCTCTGTCTTACTCTAAAAAATCCCTGCCTCTCTGGAGAGATGCCATACCTCGTTATAGGTATATAGGCCATTTCTTGTCATCTTGGTGTCACTTAAGAACTATGATATTTGTGGAGACATATCTTGTCTTGAAGAATTTTCCTTCTCTTTCTGCTCTTTTTACATGTGTCTTATAATTTTTGAGGCATGTTTATGTAGCTGCCTCAAAAATTCAATATTTTCATATTTATGGGTACATGTGTTTGATATCACATCAGTGGCAGTGTATACACTTCTAAAGTGGCTGTCCCTTCTTTCATTTTCAGACAAATACATATACAAGATTAGTCAAGAGAATCTCTCTTAATGGCATTCTTTACATCCAAATAGTTTTCTTTTACTTTCTATTTTGCTTTGGTTTAGTCAAAACAGAGTGACAAATAGATTGCATTTCAGTTTTATTGCTGCTTTCTCTGTTATGCTGAACTCTGCGGGTTGTCTCCTAAAATTCTGTCTGACAAGGAAATTGTTTCCACACTGTTTTCTGCTTTCACCCACAGAATCTCTCAACCAAATCCACCAAAAATTGAATCTGCTGTAAACTAAACAAAACAGTTTGATCACAGCTAGCGTAAAATAGTACCACTCAATCAAAGTCAAACTGTACCAGGTTGACTTTCGAAAGTTAAAGGGTTGGCTCAAAATGTCATGTGTATAAAGATGCCCAGAATAATCTGTGCATATCAGATGTGAAAATGAAAATTGAAATTTTAATCCAGTCCTACACATGCTTAAATACAAGCCTTCTAAAAATGAATTCAAAAATACATGAGTCAGTAAAACCACTTCCACGCTTAACCATATTTTTCAGCGGTTGGCAGGATAAGAGCAACAAAAATGCTACAAGCCAAAGCACTGAACTTTGGCATTTGGATGGCCTTTGATCTTTCATCTACTGTGAGGATGACACGTGAACAATATTGTTTGCTCTTGATGCACTAACTGACACAGGGGGTTTTTTTGCCTGTGTTGATTTGACTTAGAACAAAGAGCAAATGCATTTTCAGCAATAAAAGAACAATATATCTTCAGTTTTTTAAAAAGTGGAAAACAGAAAAGGTCAGTTACTACTGCAGATGCACTGCTTCTTCACTGATGATATCACCACAATAAAAGTGATGGTCTTGTCAAGTCAACACTTTGATACAAATCAACGTCCTTCTAATTTCAAAAACATATTTATACAAACATACAAAACCATAAAGAACATGATTATCCAGATATATTTCTCTTATCTTGTGACTTTCCTTTTCTTAAAATGTCATTTCTGTAAACACAGTCATTTGGCTTTCTGCATGACACTAAGGTAAAGGTAAATTTAAACTGTTGATTTATATTTCAAATATTCTGCAACTCTTTCTACACATTAGTAATAGTTAGATGGGGCTTTTCACTAAATACATCTTGAAAGCTCTGAGTATGTGTAATCCCTCTCTTGGTACTCATACAGGCATAAGGAACTAAAATTATACACAGGTGCATATAGAAAAAGGATTACCTTCTCTATTTTGACGATGAAGGAGGCATGACACAGTAAGCAAGGATGTGGGCATGCCTGAGAGGTCACCTACCTCCAGGCAGAGCTCTAGGTTACTCAGAGACATTTACATCTAGTTAAAATGTACTGGTGGAATGTCTTCTGGAGGAGTATACCAGTTAAATACATGTGTACCTATATATACATATATACAGAGCTAATATTTATATGCATGACATATATGTGTGAGTGTATATATAAATATATATATACAGTGACAAATTAATCCATTAGCTTTGTGCTGTTTTAGGATGCAGAAGCTCTAAATTTGAATCTATACATGAAGTATTGTTTTTGAATTCTGCATTAAGCTGTTACTGGATGAAATATATAACCAGCTCTTGAAGCAGAGCTGGCAATGCAGTGCTCCTGCACAGCTTCCACAGGTAAGTTAAAGAATGCCCACAGTATATCAAGGCCTCCAGCCTGCTCACCTCTGGAAAGTTGGCACAAGTGACCCTGTAGCCTCTCAGCCAGAGGATATTTAACACAGCTCACCTACATCCTGCATGTTAACATTTGTTGTAACAACCAGAATCACTTTAAAGAAACAGCAAATTCCATTGCATACCAGGCTGAACCACAGCAGCAGGTTTGCTGTGAAGTGATAACTGAATTGAGTCCTTGTGGAGCACTGGATGGAGTATTATCAGCCTTCATCACCAACAATGCTCAGTGCTGTGAAAACTGATAATGCTGCTCTTCATAATCAAAAGCAGGATGTCAGAACCCAGGACATCCCTCTGGCTGTTCTGCATGGCTCACTCAGAGGCCTTGACACAGAGCCAAAAATCCCTGTGCCTTTGATTTCAACCTTATTGATTTCAACCAATTGATTTTTCAGTTTCATTGATTTCTCAAAGGAGAAAACTACCAACCTTATATGAGGATGCACAAGCCATGAAAAGTTAAGAAGACTGATAATTAGTTTGTCACAAAGTAGAAAAGTAGAATTTTGTGGTTTTTAGAATAGGGGTTTGGGGGCCAAGATGGAAGGATTTGGGTGTGTCCTGTCCTTCTGTCTCCTTCTTAGCCTCCATCTTCTGGATGATGGTGGCACTTTTGGATTGGTTTAGAGTAGAGATGGACTGTGTAACATAGGTGATAGATATTGGGAAATAACTGTAAATAAAGTACACGTAGTCTATAGTATAAAAAGACAACACTGCCTTGAAGGCAGGGAGAGTGCTTCTGTGTGGCCTGCTAAACAGATCATGGTGGGTCAGGAAAAGAATGTACTAGATAAGAAAAAATAAACAACCTTGGAAAGTGCAGATGAAGAGTTCTGACTCCTCCTTCGGCTGCTGGGCTGGGAAAAAAGAGACTCTCTAACACATATTGGGGTCATCTCGACCTCTCCCGACAATGGGAGACAATTTTTTTTTTTTTTAAGATAAGGTGCCAAGGAGCTTAGAATCATAGAATCACAGAACAGTTTTGCTTGGAAGCTATCTAGTCCAACCCCTCTGCAATGAACAGGGATGTTTTCACATAGATCAGGTTGCTCAGAGCCCAGCCCAACCTGACCTTGAATGTTACCACGGATAACTTACAAAGCTTTAGCAGCTTTTGGTAATAATTAGAGAGGTCTTGCAGATGCTAATTAGAAGTCTAAACTCTGCCTAAGGTGTGTTCGTAACAGCTAAGTCCTATTTTTGCAACTTAAACAAAATGAAGATAACAAAGGGCTTTTATGACAAAGGACTTAGGAAACAAGAATGATACAAGGTGAAAATTCTCACATCATTGAAACTACTACAAATTGGGAGGTAAAGGCCAGCCTATGCAAGCTGATTGGTATCTTTCAAACATGAATTTTCTCATTAAATGTTTCACTCCAGTGGTGCCATAGTTCATACTCTGGTCTTGATCACTTCTGCACTTGGGAATGCTGACTGATGATTCAAGAACTGTGGATTGAATACTTCATTTACTTAACCTTTACAGAGCCTAGGCAATTTCAAAAACATAGAGCAATATCTTTTCTTTATTTTTCTGCTCAGGAAGTTAAAGTTATGTTACTTCAGCAGATTTTTTCAGCTATTTGTCAGCTGAATTTTCATGTACAAATGTATTCCCTAAGTTGAATGATTGTAAGACTTTAAATGTCAACTCAGTATTCATGAGGAATCTTTTGTCTGCATTAAGAGCCAGCTGCTGTCAGCAATATTGGGTTACAGAGCACAAGAACAGCCAGCCAAAAAAAAAAAAAAAGAAATTCAAAGTCATTGCTTGATTTGATTGTTATTCACTTTTAAGTACTTTCATTCATCTCTGATTGCTGTAGAATTTGTCTGCTTTATGAGTGTCTTTAAAAGGAGACATTGCTGTTTTATGCTGTCTTAAGTGCTAACAATCATCACTGCTAATGAACACAGACTCATTAATGTCTAAATCATTCACAGCACAAGGGTGTTTCTTTCCCTCTTGAGTTTGCTTTTCCTGGGACAATTAATTTTTATATTAGCTACTACATCTGTTTCCAATACCATCCATGAATTTTAGTTTATCCTTTGGATTACAACACTAAGTTTTTTGCTGCAAAGGTAGTATTTTTTATTCAGGAGAAGAATTTTTAGACCCTTCCCTTCCCTATCCATAGAAATACACATTTTTGTTTTAAATTTTTATTTAATTCTTAAATCTATAAATTACCTCTCTTTTAACTATTCCCTAAATTAAAGCTGATAGTATTTTAGTGTAAATAACTTTCACTGTGAACCATGAAAGAAACAGATATACCTCTTGAGCACAGAACTATTAAAACTGACAATATTACACAATGACATTACCAAATCAGGTGAGAACAAGTTAAAGAAGAAATTATAGTATCATACCTGTTTTTATATTTGGATCTTACATTTTGGATCCTGAAGAAGAAAACTTTGTTTAAAAAATACTTTTTGGTGACATATTATTGTGACCATTTCAGGAAAAGCCCAGCACTGCCAAAGATTTGGACTGAACCATAGCCCTGAAATTTCAAAGGAAGAAACTGCAGTGTCCTGAGAAAAAGGAATACTCTGAAACTGCATTGCCAGCAAAAATATAAAATTAATAGTTTTCCTGTAGGGTTAGACAGTGCAGCAACCCTTCATCCCACATACTATCCAGTAACTCTGGAAGCACTGGGATACCACCTAAACCAACCCATAATCGAATCACAAGACTTTGTTGGGATTGTCTGTTGGTTATCAAATCACTCTCCCTATGCTGTGAGCTTGGCAATTGTGTTGTTGTTTATGGAACTAAAAGGAACAACCTGTGGGACATTTTGTCTATCAGTCTCTTTTCTTCATATTTGGCTCTTTCTGTTCAGGTACTTCTTATAAAAGTACTGTCCTTTTATTTCCATTTGATTTAGATTCATTGAATATTCATTAAAAGGACGTGATAGTATTGCATTTTTAGTATCTTTCTCACTAAATAAAAATTACAATCATTACCATATTACAGCAGACAGTAAGATAGCAGGAGTGTGCTAGTTCTGAGAGTTTGAATAAACAACACAAATAAAAATCATGGCATTTGCAAGGGTGGTGCACATCATGGTATGCATCACAAACTGCAGCAATTCTGAACATACAGAGTTCTCTGAGCAGTGGAACCAGACGAGAAGAGTTTTGCAGATTAGTGATCAGATACTTTGAGGCCTAATGAAGTATGAGATTTTCATGTAATTGGGCATTCACTGTTCCCTCTTCACGTGAGCACTAAGCAGCAGACTGCAGCAGGAGAGGCAGTGTCACAACCAAAGAAGTTTGTGTTCCTGTTTCTATGCCTTGGGTGGATTGGCTTCATGAGAAAATGAGAAAACTGGGAGAAGTTCTTTTGGCACCTGAAATATTTTCTTTCCAGGATAGATACACAGACTCTTTTCCTCATGGAGGCCATTACCACCCTCTCTTCTCAGGCATCTCCCATACTGGAGCTTGGGCAGAAGAGTGGGCAGAGAGAGGGATATTGCTATTTCTTTGTGAAATTTGGATAGAACTGGCCCATTGGTTCAGAAGTTACTATATATGAATAGACACAGACACAGGCATTCACACTTTTATTGCACAATGTTCATTCTTTTCAGGCACCTTGATTGAAAATGTGAAGGGAGAAAGAGAGAACGAGTAAATAATCTTTTCTCTATGTAAAGAGGTCTGACTCCTAACAAGCTGCAGTTCCCTTCATTTTGCCTCTGATTTCTCACTTTATGGTTAACACAAAATTCTCATAGGGAGGAAAGAAAAGGAAAAACAAGTCTCTGGAAAGACAATTTTACTACAACAGCACTTAATGCATGCAGCTTCTCTCTAAATTCAAAATAAGTGTCTTGCAAGTTCCATTACACATACACATGCGCACACACACACACACACACACATATATATATATATATATATATATATATGTTTTATGAATGCATCTCCTTCATACAACTTTTCCACCCTCACAGGATTTCAGCTGACTGTGTTTCAAGAATCCAAGGCTTACCTCTGGTAGAGAAACCTGTCTCAGACTTCTGAGAAAATTGCTCAGTTGGAGGAAAGAGCTATAACAACATCTGCAGAGTGGTATCATGTGAGATAAGAAAGGTAAAGTTGACAGTGGAGGTAGAATTACTGAAACTGGGTCTGTCAGTGGTTCAAAGATTCTAAAGGAAAAATTGCCAAGGTGGAAAAGAAAGAACTCTGAAGGAAGAAGGAGGGGAAAGAGAACTCAGGAAGAGATGAAATCAAGAGAGCATCAAGGGCCAACCTTGGTGCCTTTGCCTGACTCAGGATCTTCCTGACCTGACCTCATTATTGATCCCTGGCTATCTCTCCCTGGAGTCTCTGAGTGTCAAATAGGAAGGGGTGAAGACTGAGCACACTAACATTTAGCCTAGCTCTTTATTAGGTAGCTAACATCTGCACGTGCCAAGCAATGAATAATTGCTGTGTACTTTATAGCTGTATGTATTATGCTGTCATAGTCTCTTTGCAAATAGCTAAAGGTGTCCAAAGTGTTACAAACAGTTACATCAACTGGGTACATCAAACAGGTGTACATCAAACCCAGCCATGCTGAGTTTCTCTGGATGCCACCAAAACCCAAACAGACCAAAAGCCATTGGTGGTAGAGACAGGGAGAGAATTTTGAGGTATAACCTCTAAGAGGAAAGGAGTTAAATGATCTGCACTCTTCACTGCTTGGTCGGGTCTTTGGAATCTGGCTGTTGAAGGGGAAGGTGTAATTGTAACTGCTCCATACGGTAATTTGAGGCTAATTAATGATTTGGAATGCAGGGCTAGAAGGCCTAACTGCAAGAAAGGGTTAACCCATCTCGAATCAGGAATGCCAGAGACAGATGGACTTCTTGTGAGGGAATAAAAGGTCTCTGAGTGAGGAGTTGAGAAACAACCTCAGTATTGCTTTATAAACCATCCTGGAATAGGAATATTCAGGGGCACAAGCTTAGGGACGACCTTTGGACAGCAGAGCTGGACTGGGGACAGACCCACAGCTGGGCTGAGGTGCTACATGCAACCACTATCAGGATTAGTGCTGATGCAAGAGTTCATAAGGAATCTGCTTATGACACATCTATGGAGACACCATATAGAACTGCATATACTGGTAGAACTCTGGCCAATGCATTATTCATTAACTGTTTCTCTTTTATATTTAAGCACACATATGTGTTTAATTGAACTCTAGAGGTACCATAAAAGTTCCTCAACACTGTATATATCGCATTTTCAGACTTCACTCCTGTACCTTTTAATATTTCCTAATCATTCAGGAGCAATATGGTAGCTGACTGGTAAGCTATTACCCCAAAACAGAAATTGTGACTTGACACTTTGGAAATTTATAGGTATTTTCAACCTGCAGAAGAACTGTGCTGTGTGAAGTCTCTCTCTTTTAATTGGAGACTTCATTGGAAATACAGTAGGCGCATCAGCCCAAGACTTCTCATTACATCCTGTGGGCCATTGGTTGGGGCATTTTATGGATTGCTGTATCAGTTCCTATCAGGATTTCTCTATGACATCAAACAAATAAACAGCTTTGAGATCAGGGACTGAAACTTCCCATGGCAAATACTTCATTCGCGAATCCTGGTTAAAAAGCCATTCAAAAATCTGGATGTTTACCAGTCCTTTTCAAAGAATAATTTATGTTCAACCAGCTCTAGGAAGAATTCAAGCTCTGTGCCAGCCTGGCTTTAGATATCTAAATTTGGAGGAAAAAAGAAAGAAGTAAATTTCTTTCAGTTAATGAGATTTTTCTTTGCCCTTAACAGTGTGTTAAGATCTAATTATTAAAATTATTAGAGAGATGCCACTGCCTGAAATAAGGTGCAAATGANGCACAATGTTCATTCTTTTCAGGCACCTTGATTGAAAATGTGAAGGGAGAAAGGGAGAACGAATAAATAATCTTTTCTCTATGTAAAGAGGTCTGACTCCTAACAAACTGCAGTTCCCTTCATTTTGCCTCTGATTTCTCACTTTATGGTTAACACAAAATTCTCATAGGGAGGAAAGAAAAGGAAAAACAAGTCTCTGGAAAGACAATTTTACTACAACAGCACTTAATGCATGCAGCTTCCCTCTAAATTCAAAATAAGTGTCTTGCAAGTTCCATTACACACACACATGCGCACACACACACACACACACACAC
>WBNO01018359.1:49813-61890 GCA_013400575.1 Peucedramus taeniatus
TTCCTATCAGGATTTCTCTATGACATCAAACAAATAAACAGCTTTGAGATCAGGGACTGAAACTTCCCATGGCAAATACTTCATTCGCGAATCCTGGTTAAAAAGCCATTCAAAAATCTGGATGTTTACCAGTCCTTTTCAAAGAATAATTTATGTTCAACCAGCTCTAGGAAGAATTCAAGCTCTGTGCCAGCCTGGCTTTAGATATCTAAATTTGGAGGAAAAAAGAAAGAAGTAAATTTCTTTCAGTTAATGAGATTTTTCTTTGCCCTTAACAGTGTGTTAAGATCTAATTATTAAAATTATTAGAGAGATGCCACTGCCTGAAATAAGGTGCAAATGAGACCATATGCTGAAGTCAATAATACAGATTTTTATTTAACAGTAATTGTGAGGTAGAGAGATATACCTATAGATAGAAATAGGAGAAAGAAAGAGAAAGAATAAGAGTAGAAAGGTTTATAGTCACATCCTGTTGGATCCTGCCACCAGACTTAATTGTTGCAACTGTAAAGTCTGCTGGTCAAAGCGATGGCCACTGTCTTGATCCATCAAGGGTGGGGGAAACCACAAAATAGCATCCACTGGGTTTAAATGTGCTCCAGTTCAGGTGGGAATGCCCAGGTACTTTCCCTGGAGCATGCAGGTAGGATTACTGGAGTTTCACACTGAAGGATATAATGCTGTGGATCATGGCACACTTCAGGAGTCTTTGGCGGTTTAAGACCTTACAGCTGCCTCTCAGGTCAGCACAGCTGAGTCAACAATAAACCATCAGAAGGGGTGAATACCTACTTGTGAATGTCCAGATACTTCTCCAGAGGGGAGTTTTCACACCAGAGCCATTAGGTAAGGGAGGACACTGGCATGATAGAAAGCACTATCCTGCCTCATGGGATTTGCCTCTTACCAGCCTTCTCCTTTATCTTATTCAACACCCAGCTGTAGCCTCCTGTGATGAGTGTGCATTGCTCTCTGCTCTTGGGCAATTAAGAGGTCGATTGTTTGAGTATTAACCAGTCCAGTCTCTTATACAGTGTCTCACCCAGTTTGTGGGGTTTCTAGAGGCCCCTTTTCGTATAATGGCCCATTGGTCAGAGAATCAGGCAGCCAGATGTTTTTGTACAATACAGCAGTAGCATGGTCCTCCCATTTCTGGGAAACACTCAAATCACAGACTGTAAATAAAGTAGGTGGAATATGTAGAATGGTGAGAGCTCTTTTAACTGTTCTCCCAAAACATGGATCATGCGGGATTAAGAACATCAAGGACAAAAAGGTGTGAAGAGTCATAGGGAATCAGATTTCACTTTTACAGATGTCTATGGGACAGATTGAGACAGGGTTCCTACCTCTGAATTTCTGGGGTATATGCTGACCATTTTACAAAGAAGAACTCCTGGGAAGAGAACCCACTTGATCTTAGAAAGTCTTCACAGGGCATTAAGCTTACATCTGCAGTGAACAGGCCAGATACCCAAATCGGTGATCTGCGTGATGCCGTGGAAGTGATAGAAGCTTTTGTACAAGTAACTGGAGACAGGCGAATCTGATTTCTCTCTGCAGATCTCCAGAGGCTGTTTAGCAAATTTAAGCAGTTCTGCTTTGAAGGTAGATGCACATAATGTTGATAGGTCAACATTTAAGTTAGAAGGATATATCGGCAAAACTTATTTCTTCCTTGTGATCATCTTGAACCTGCTCACAGTATATTCATATATGTAAAACAGCCAGTCCAGCCTATTTGTCTTGTATACAGAAATGATTTCACACCATTTTCAGCAGTACTGCTTTACCATTTAAGCACATACTGCTTAATGCTGGTGCATAAACTTCTTTATTTGCATTTAACGAAGTTCCAAGTCATCCTGACAAATGTATTCATTGAAATAGCTTGTCTCCCTCTTTCAACAGCATTTAAAACAAGACCAAGCATAGGATTCTTCAGGGTGCAGCCCCACCTAAAAGGAACAAGTGAAGGATAGAAGAGAAGCTGGTGTTGGAGGTAGTTGTGGTGTGGAGGGGGAAATTAGGCTGACTAATAATGCAAAGGCTGTTCCTGCTTGAATACTGATGAGCCAAGTTATCTTTGCTGGCCACCTGCCTAACTATTTATTTCCTGCCAATGTTTGATTGCCTGTGCTGATCTTTGGGGAACTGTTATTGTGTGAATGCTTCTAAATGATTTTAATCTTTATTTTAATTCCTGTAAGCTTTTAATATAATTGTAAAAGATAATATGTGATTTGTGTGTTGTCTGATTGCTAAAACCTTTGTGCAATAATAAATGAGTATTGAAATTCCCTATGGAAATTCTGGAATATAGCCAAAGGGCAGATAACTGAGGGTGAAGGCTTAAGTGAACAGGAGCAAGATCTTGCCACTGCCCTTGCAGGAGACACACAGAGAACACTTTGGTTACATCAACATGGCACTCTTTATCTCTCCTCAGCCTGTGTAAGAGGCAGCTGTGGTCTGTTTTCTTGGCCTCTGTGCACTCATTCTGTTTTGACATT
Source organism: Peucedramus taeniatus (assembly GCA_013400575.1). Taxonomy (NCBI): domain Eukaryota; kingdom Metazoa; phylum Chordata; class Aves; order Passeriformes; family Fringillidae; genus Peucedramus; species Peucedramus taeniatus. The sequence continues at coordinate 52,330 of WBNO01018359.1, forward strand.
ACCTATAACTGCATGGCCAATCATGAACACTTACTTGTCTTCCCACGAGCTCAAATTCCCACGAGCTCAAATTCCCACAAACAAAAACCACTCATGCTCAGGGACCACAAAACCCAGCCACCTCCTCATGTTTCTTTCTGCTCCTGAACATAATCCAGGGCATAGCATATATTTTCCATGGTCTCAAGGCTCTCCTTCAAGTCAGATGCTCAACTCAGGCTCAATTCCTCATCCTGACTAGGCAGATGAGTGGCACAGGCCTGCCACTACCATGCTGTTGACCATAATGTTGTCCAGCTTGGTCTGGACCAAACAACATTCTCCAAAACTTTATCAAAATTCAAACTTTATCGAAAACTTCTCCAAATTCTTTATCAAAAGTGATAATGCACCAGATAGGATGGCCAGACCAGTGTTAAGAGCGCAGCTTTTTTATGAACAGACTTTTTTAAGAAATGAGAATTTTGGTGTATGAATGAGAAATAGCTGGTGGTGGTTGACAATATAGTTTGAAGAACTGGAACTGGGAACCACTTCTGTTTGGTGTATGCAGCAGAATGCAAGAAATGGTCTGTGCTGAATCCTGGGAACTTCTTGTTTCTACTGACCAAATAAAACTTCCACAGTCCATTTTCTGAATGGGGAGGAAGAGGTCTGTGTGTAAGGAACAGTCATGCCAGTGCCTGTGGGTAGGTGTGTTAGCCTGGGGCAGTCTGTAGGTACGAATTCTACAACACCATCACAAATTCTTGCTGTCCAGCCTCTATCCACTTCTGGACTCTCTAAAAATATTCCTCAGCATTGCTAAAGATGAAAGAATAATAAAAATTGAGGGCATATAGAGTGTGTATCTATGTGTGTGCACATTTACACGAGTCCTAGCAGGTTGTGGCTACTCTGATTTAGAAATCCACCCCCCCTTCCATGCAATTCCTGGAGCTCATTCACATGCTGGACAGCCAGTCATGCAGTTGCAGAAGTCCAGAGCAGGGTCAGGACTGAGCCACAGTCCATCCCTGGGCAGCAGCCAAAACATGGGCCAAGGGTTCAGCACCCTGAATAAACCACAGAATTGTGTAAGTCAGACCAGAATTCATAAACAAAGACAACCCAGTACAAAGCACGTAATTCTAAAAGCATTTTGTACTGAGAGCAAATGTAAGCATGATTTTGGAAAGGTTGAATCATCAAATGAAGGTGTCTTCCAAAAACACAGGTCAGGAAGGCAGGTTATCCAAAACAAATACAGCAGAATATTTTTCCTGTACCATTACATATTATGACCCAGGTCTCTTCCCAGTGGTAAAATGTTTATTTTTTTCTATCTCCCAGTCACTAAAAAAAAGTTAAATACTTCAGTCTTAAAAATTTAAATATTATCTGTGCTCCACCTTAGATGCCTTTATTGAGTGTCTGCCAGGAATCTGTATGAGATCTGCATGCAGCAGTTGTTCTGTTCATACAGCTCTTCATCACCAAGCATAAGAATTTAGATAATTGATATACAAAAAATTATTCTCGAGTTACCACATAATTCAGAGGAGAAAAGAGACTAGAATTGTGGGGGTCTTACTGTCTTTTATTTATTAAATTTGTTAATGTTGTTAATGCATGTGACCTCACTGCTCTGCCCTGGTTGCTGCTATAGCAGTGTGTCAGGCAGTCTACTCCCAGCACCTGCTGTGTTTCAGTTACAGAGAGATATAATCAGCAAAACTGGCTATCCTGTTTATTTCTCTTTTCTTCATACAACCATGTTCAGAGACCTGAACAATGTGATACCTATCATATTCATATTTACTTTTGCCTTGAATAATCTTTTTAAATTACTCTAACAGCACTCAGAGATTTTAAGTAAAATAAAAATTTAAAAAACAAAATAACCAAAAAAAAACCAAACCAAACAAACAAAAACCAACAAAAACCAACCCAACAAAAATGCCAAATTCAAGATTATGTAACTATGTTTGGTATAATTATATGTGAACATGTTTACAGGGCAGACTGAAGCATAGCAGAGAGGTGTGAGAACTAGCTTTAAACTGTATGTATAAATTCATTGCACTTTGGCAGCACCCAGTTCTGGCATATAAAAACTATAATACACTAGTCAAAAAGAGGCCAACTCAAGAGAGAAGGTGTGGGAGACTGCGAAGGAAAAAAGCAACCACAAAAACCTAGCTGAGACTAGCTGTGTTACACATCTATTTGCTGTCTTTTACTTGAATACACGTATTTATGCACCGACAGGAACTCCTATCCAACTGCCTTTGACCAGACAGTTATTGCATTAACTGCAGGTGTAACATGTGCAGGCTAAAAACATAGATTTCAGAGGACATGTTGCCTCTGCTTGCTGCTGTTGCTGCTGTAGCAAAGTCTGCTGAGGCTGTAGCATATTAGCTGCATGAGAAAGCTTCCATCTGCAAGAAACGTGGAGAAATCCTACCTCTGCCTTGGATCTGTAGTGTTTATGTTTGTAAAGTCCACCACCACAAGAAAGAAGCTGTTACTTTAGCACCCCCAAATCAAGACTGGGCAATAATGAAATTTAACCATGAAAATGGTTAAATTACTGGAGCCTGTTCTCACTTTCACAATTGGTACAGTTATATATCACCTCAAATTGAAAACCAGTTTTTCTGTTCTTTACGATATGGCTAGTATTTAAACATTTATATACAGCACTTAGAGAGTTCTTTACACTGCTCAGGAGACTGAACAACCTTGATGTTCACCTTCATTGTAACTCAATTTGGTTTATGCTTTGGGTTTTCTTGGTTTGCTTTGTTTTTCCTCCAGTTTAATATGTGGAGCTTTAAAAGTCATGGTGATAAAGAGAGTTAGCTATACTAACATCTGTTGTCCTGCAAATTAAAAAAAAAGTCCATTAAATTTGCAACGTATATGTCACCACTTGACACTTTGACCATCCACAAGATACCTAAAATCAGAATGGGAAATTTAGTTCAGACCTGATTCACAGAACAATTGAGGCTGGATGACACCTCTTGAGATCATCTAGTCAAACACTGTCCAGTTGAAGTCAGGCAGAGCAAGTTGTTACTTATTGAGTGTCACCAAGGATGGAGATTCCACAACCCCTGAGTAAGCTGTTCCTGTGTTTCACCACGCTTACAGTAAGAATTTTCTTAGTTTTAAGCAAAAGTTCCTGTTCCATTTTGTGCTCATTGTCTTGTACCTCGGCTGCTGATGGCAACTCTTCAAGCATTTCAACCAGCTTTCATTCCATTTCCCTGTCCATTCATCTAGCCTATACTTCACTAGTCTATGAAAGTACTACAGATAAGTGTCAGAAGGCTTCCAAAAGCCAAGAAAAACAACATGTAGAGCTCTACTTTCCTCCATCAAGCTGGTCTTGTACTATAACAAAACACAAAACCCTAGATAAATTCTAAAAATTCAAATTAGAACCACAAGATCTTCTATAAAAAATGAAGCAAAACAACCTTTTACCTGAATCTATTTCAAAAGGTTAATTTTAACTTCAAAAAAAAGCTATAGAAATATCATAGTTAACTTATTCTAACTAGTACAACTCTATACAGAACCAGACTATGTGAATTCAAGCTATTCTGGGAAAGACTGAGGATAAAATAATGGAATACGCAACCCCTCACACCATACACACTCATTTTGTGTTTAACAGTCCTTTTTTTTCCCCTGGTATCTTATTTCTGGCAACTTTAGTCTTGAAAAATGTATTTTACTTTAGGTATGACAGGGAGAAAAATGATCTCTGGTTTCATAGCTTTGCATAGTACCTCTACCCCTAATATTAACAGAAGAACAAATTTAAATATATTTTGTCACTCATCTAGTGACAATTATACATGTGAAACATACTTATTACATCAGTTTTCAAATACAATCACATATGCTATGAACATTAATGCTTGAGGTTTGAACTTAAATTCAACTCCCTAATATGTTCTCTCAAGATAATCTTCCCCAAAATTACAAAGAAAGAAAAGCTACGTCTGTTAAAAACATCCAAAAATAATGCTAAATATATTTTTCCTACAAGAAAATAATTTTGAGGTTGATGCCTTTTAATTTCCTTGCTTCTAGAAAGGAACATGGAGAAACATTATACCTACAGTCTCCTTCACTGTTAGGTTTGTATAAGTCAAATACTCTCACTCCTATCCCCTCACAGCAAAAAATAGTCCCATAAAATTTTCAAGGCCCATCTACTGTTTTGTGGTGCAACAGCTGTTACCAGCTGGAGATGCTTTATGCTCAGTTGAACTATGTTAAAAGGCATTTCCCTAGTCACCTTCAAATTAATCTTTTTTAATCTTTTCATGACATTTTATAACTTCAAGTCCCTCTTTTGAAAGAATTCAAGCTGTAATTACATATAGATTGGAAAGATTAAATGGCTTTTGACTGTATTTTAGCAGAAAGAGTGACATGAAGTACTGCAAAAACCCCACAAGCAAATTACAGAGCTTTGAGATGCCATAAACAGAACAGTACATCTTACCTGTTATTTACTATAGCTGACAGATTTTGGCAGATTTCACCTGAATAAGTGGATCATCTGCTTTTCAAAGATGTTAATACAGACTCTTAAAACATACAGATGTACTCTTTCAGAAAAGAGTAACTGGAAATTGAGCAACAGGAACCACTCAGTTTTTAAGTGTTTCACCAACAGATGTATTACAGTAAAAAGGTGACAAGTTTTCTAAATTTTTTTTATATTTGGTTCTGGAAAGGAGTTCACATTCAAACTAAAGACCAGATGAATATCAGGGGGACAAAAGAAAGGTGAGGATTTCTGTAACAGAGAGAAATGAGGCTTTCCTTCGTTCATTCAAATCCCTGTTGGATCAAGGGGTGCAATGGGGCTGCTCCACGAGGGAAAGCGTGGTGAGGGAACAGCAAGACAGGCACAAGGCAGGACACTCACCAACAAAAAGCACATCCCACCATACCAGCCCCACTTGAGAAAAAGAGCAAAGCAGGGCTGGTGACAGGAAATTTGTGGACAGTGACTATTACATTTTACCTATTAAGTGTATTTCAGATAGAAATGGAGCTGCTAATACACTAAAGAGATATCAATACAATACCAATTAACCGATACTTCAATGCTTCCACTAAACCTTTTATATAACAATTCCCAATTCTATTTACAGGAACTTTTGCATAAACATGACCACAGAAAGCATTGAAAAAAGAGGTCAGCTAAAAACTGACTCTGTGTGGTCTGCCCAACTTAAATTGTTTGATACCAATGTTGACATAACAAGAAATGAGGCCTCAACCTTTCTCCCCTGAAAGTTAATGCATGAATTATCTAACAGTGAAATAAGAAATTAAGTTTCGTGCTTTTCAAAAGTGGCTGCTTACTAAAAATAAATACCAGGCAGACTTTAAAAATAGATTTTATTTAGTAATTGGAAAAATACACATTGACTTGGATATTTGGAAATTAAGCCTACAATAACTTAAGAAGCATTTTTAAAAGATAAATTGATGGTTAATTGTAAAAGCCTAGTCCTGTCACAATTCAGAGTTAAACTGTAATGAGCACAGGAGGCTATTGCAATTCTTAAGTAATTGATTTGCATTTCATACATATATAGGTCATTATTAATTCATTATCACCTCAATGAAAAGTTTCAGTTCTTTTGTACAAAGGCTATTTACACAAAGAAACATGGAATCTACACAATATCCTAAAATCAAAGTGCTTCTGAGGCTGTGTGGTGCTTAATGCTAAAACCAATGTAAGCAAATTAAAATAGTCCAGATGAAGTTTATAAATTACTGAATTCTCTAGTATATGGAATACATACAGAACAAGTTCAAAAAAACATTAATGTGATTGCAAATCAATAGCTAAAAAACAGATAAACAGCAGAATCTCCATAAAATAATAATTATAAATTATTATGAATTATTGTCTCCACTTTGAACAATGGAGGCAAGCATTATTAAAGCTAGAACAAACTAGCCAGTTTCAAACATATTTTATTTATGTAAAATTTTAGATCTCTCCTGAGACCTGTTTGTGGATTAAAAGGCTTAAATTATTTATCTTGTGGTGGCTTTTTTCCCTCCACATAGCTTAGAATCCTCCTGCTTCCGCAACAGTAAAATTAAAAGCCTTCCTCTGATTTCAGCACTTCAGTGTTATTCTTTAGCCAGAGTCAGCTTTAAACAGACATGAAAGCACACAAAAAATTTTGGACACAACCTCACAAAATCCGAGTCCAATCGTGCCTTTGCTCCAATCTTAAAAACTGCTTTAAACCAAGTACTGATTTTCATTCTTTGCGACTCCTTCCTCCACTGAGTGTGTTACCCAAAGCTCGGATACAATTTTAAATTTTTTCCCAAATGTTCTCCTGAGTGCTTTCATCTCTTCTACCCGTGAACAATCTTCTCCTACAACAACATGGGAGACACCCTCTTCAAGGTGAGAAACTACTTTTGCACCATAAAAACGAAGCTCCAAAGCTCTAATTGATAGTGTAGTTCCAGGGATTTTGCTTTTGGGCTCATTAACAACAGCATAACAGTCCACATAAATAGTGCTTCCTCTGAATATACCGAGCTGACAACTGTTACACCAATAACGCTCTTCTAGCACTGCAATCAAGTCCAGAGGCATTGCCTTATTGTTTTTCATTCTTGAGAACACTTCCTTGAGCTGTGCAACATCTGTGTTTGCTGTGTAACTGTCTCCATAACAATCATACTCACGAGCAAAATGTTCTTTTGTGTCAGGAGACATGTGAATCATAAAGGCTGGTTGCCAAGGCACCAGCATTTTGGTTTGAAAACACTGAAGGAGCCACTCTGCCCTCACCACATCATATTTGTTGGAAGCAATGATATTTTTCACTCTGACATTCTCAGCTCCTACAATGACACAGTAAGTCTCTGGCCCCGGGTTCTGTACCACAGTGCCACCACACTGGGCTATTCTGCTTTCCAGCTCAGACTTTGAGTATTTTCCCATTCCTGTCATAACACAAAACTCAACATCTTCAAATACATTTGAAACCTTGCTTACACTAGAAAGATCAGGAGCTTTAAATTGCTCAGCTATTCCAATTATCTTCCTCACCTTTGAAACAGTTTTCCTTTTTTTCTCATGTGGCTCATCATACTCATCTATATGAAGGTGCTTAGATGCCAGCTTTCCTTGTGCTTTGCTTCTAAGGTCTTCTAACATGTCTGAAGTCATGCACTCATACCATTCTTTGTCTTCCCTTATCTTCTCAATTCGAGGGAATCTCAAAGTACAGTCAGTTTTATACATATCACTGTCAACAATCTCAGCTGCCTTGATCTGAACTATGACAGAGTTGCAAGGTTCAATGTACATTTCAGGTTTTTCAGCTCCACACAAAATGTTACCAGGAGGGTCCTTCCTATGGTAGGGCTTCCAGTGTTTAGCCAGTTTCAAGCCTAGATCATACAACTCTTTCATAGTATAGCCAGAGCCAACACGACAAATGGAGTGGAAAATGGTCGGTTTTTCATTCGGAGGGGGCGTCTCTGCAACAGCACATAGAAAATGAGACATCATTCCTCCACGAGACCCCTTCCCCCAGTACCCACCAATAATTAAAAGGTCCAGTTCATCCATCAGTCCATTGACATATTCTGGCTTGATTTTTAACCAGCCTTCTCCACGTTTGTCAGGCTTGTAGGTGGACATGGGATCTTTCACCATAATTCCTTCCTCTCTGTTATCTATGGCTTCATTTAAAGCATCAATTACTTCTTTTCTTGTTCTGGCACTTCTCTTATGGACAATATGTATCCTGCCCTTTACTGGGGTAAATACACTACTTAAGATTTCATATCTTTTGCTTAGTACTTCATGCCCCAACTTCTGATCATTAACCATCAATACATCAAATACACAGAAGCAGGTCTGCAGATCAGAGTCCTCCACCATTCTTTTTATGTCAAATTTGTTTCCTTTTTGCATAAAAGTTTGTGCCTCAGGATTATAAGCCATCATTTCACCATCTAGAATGCAATTTTGTATATTGCTCTTAAATACATTATGAATAAATGGAGTTAATGAACCTTCGAGAGGTGAAGCACCAAATTGCTGAGTATAGTCAAACCCATTTCGGGAAAAATACTTGTACACATCCCCATCTTTGTGCATCTGCATACGTTCACCATCCAGCTTGGTTTCTATGTAGAATGTCTGGTTACTCATTTGTTTCTCAATTTGCTGGACATCTGCAATAGCAGCAAGCATTGGTTTAAAGGCAGAAAACAACATGATAGAAACATCACTAAGAGAGACAGACGGATCATGCAGTTGTCTGCAAACTTTTTCCAAATCTGTAGTAACATTGTGCAATTCAGCAGCATCAGGATGAAAAATAGAAAATATAGTTTGTTGACTAACACCAAGCTTTAGATCCTTTATAATCATTCGGATAAGCCATTTTTGTTCCAGTGCTGTGCTCTGGGTAATTAACTGAAGAAGACTTTTCTTTAACTGACCCTTGTTTTTAGCAGCATTATTATTAGCAATCGCATCTAAATGTTCATTGACTTGTTCTATTGTCAATCTGCCTTGTTTTGGGCTCCTAGGTTTTAGCACAAAGTATGCGACCATTGCAAAATCTCCAGCATCTCCACGGGAGCCCGTAGGCGTTCTGTAATTTAAAAGCTTTGCAGCATCTTTTCCATCTTTTGGTAAACTAAGCAGTTCAATATAGAGCTTTGCAAGCATAGTTTCTTTAATTCCATATGCCATCCTCTCTCTTTCCAACTGTGGGAGAATAAGCCGCATAGCTGGGTAAAAGGAATCTGTGACATCTTTCTCTTTCTGATGAAGTGCATCATGGAACTTCCTCCAGGAATCCAGAAAATCCTTGAAATACTTGGTTTTCTCTGGACGAGATTTGGACTTCTGTATTCGTTCCAGAGTAGAACACAGATCTGCAAAAGGCACATGAGAGGCCACCGTTTTTTTAGGAGGAGGCTGTGAAACAGGTGCAGAAGCCATCAGTCTGTTTTTCACTGGGAACAAAACAGAAGTATATATTTATAATAAAATGCCAGCAAGTTATTCTGCCTTAAAAAAAAAAAAAAATCTCTAATAAGGCTTTACATTTTTTCTCATTTTTCTACCTAAGATCTAACCACTATCTTAAAAGGTCGCGAGCTGATTCCTCATTTAAGGATCAAACTCAGCAGCGAGGCTGCGACACTGAAACACGGGCATCACCTAGACGGAGACCGTCACGGCAGGAGAAAGCACTGCGCCCCCCTCGCGCTGCTGCCCAGGCGGGAGCTTTCAGTGCCCGGAGACCGACTTCCTCCTCCGCCTTCCCCGAGAACGCAGCCTGCCCCCGACACCACCCGCCTCAGCCTCTGTCCCCGGCTGCTCCGTGCCGGCGGAGGGAGCGAGGTCCAGCGGTGTCCAGCGGGGCCGCACAGGCGCACCCCTCATCCCCAGCACGGCGCTGCCACGGCCACAGCGCGGGGGGAGCGGACACCGCCCGCGGGGCACCTCCCGCTCCGCACGGGACCACACAGCCGGGG
>WBNO01018359.1:63429-141313 GCA_013400575.1 Peucedramus taeniatus
GTGTGCGGCTCCTGTGCCCGCACAGCGGGACGTGGCTGCCGAGAAGCTGCTCCCGTGACAGCGCCGATAAAAGTTCCTGCAGGTGCCTTCCTGCGAAGCCCCGGAGACCTTAAGCTTCTTGGCAGTAAGGTCTCGCTCCAGTGTTTCGTTTGTCTTCGCTGCCGGATGGACGAATTCCTGCAAATGGGTGCTTGTAGAAGGTGGGGCTGATGGTAATTGTAGTCTAAAGGGGCCAAGTGATCGTTTTGAAAAGGCTGAACTGGGTGTTTCTCTTCAGTCAAAAAGGAAGCAATTTAACAAGTTTTGAAATTCCTATGTTTTAGGAGCCTATAGTCCCTAGAAAGTTAAGGTTCCAAATTGAGGTATAGCCATCCTTGGTTTGTTATTGTTTGGGGTTTTTTTTACACAGTAAAAAAACAGTATCAGTAAAAATACAGTATCATCCTAATTCGAGACATTGAATCACGATGATACTTTGTACCATTTGTCAGTTGGGACGAGAAGTATCAGGTGAGTTAAGGGGAAAGCATTTTCAGTTATCAACAACTTGATGCAGAGCTGTGGATGTTGGCTGTTTGAAATAAGCAGGACGAGTGACTTGTTGAATTTAAAGCCAGAGCCATGAAACGTGTGATGCTTAAGGTGTTCTTAGTGTACTTTTTCTTTTGAATCTTTAGTTTGCATTGTTTTTCTCCTTTTTTTTTTTTTTAATGGGTGTCTCTGTAGGATTTTAGTACTAAGAAAGTGTATTTTTCTCGTCCTTACAAAGCTTGTAGGTTTGCTTCCAGATCAGTTCCTTCTCTGAAACTAACTTCTTATAGCTGAGCACGTAATATTTTTACTTACAGATGTTTTCTGAATAAATATGAGTAAATGTTACACTTGTGCAAGTCTTATCTGTATATGGAGAAGGCAGTCTAGGAAAAGAAATTGGAGACAAACAGATATCGTTAGATATTTTTAAGAACACAGAGAAATGTTTGATTTTGTTTGTTTGCTTTGAAATTCAAAGGATTGCAGTGAGTGCTATGACTTATTTTTTTAAGCTCTTTAATGAGGAAGCAGCCATTAAACACCTGATTGTGCTTCTTAGCACTAACTTTAAAGCTACTTCTGCACTAAAAGTTAGTTTTAAGGAGAGAATGTAATGTTTGTTTTTAAGCACTATGTATATATGCTATGGTATTGTTATAATTATATATGTATATTATTATAATATTACAGTATTGTCATATACTGTGTGTTGTGTATATTGTCCAGGACATTTCACTGTGATTCTTGAACTTCATTATAAGATGTTCTCAAGTTCATCAAATGCAAGTTCATCAAACAAGCATTCACCTTGATGATAGGAGCATGAGATGCAGTTTCATTAGTGAAGCAGTTGAAATTTTTAGGGGGTTTGGCTCTTATAACTTCTTAATCTTCTTTCAAGTAACAAGATAAACAGTAAATTACATGTATAATTCAAAACAATTTTACTCAAAATTCATAAATGGAATTGTCTTTCAGGCAGAGATGAAGCCTGGGAAATCATCACATCTAAAGGTAAATGTTTTATGATATGATTAGTGTATGAAAATAATACTGTTTAATATTAAAAATATAGACAAAGGCAAAACAACAGAACCAGTGGCAGATACAAGACTCATTTCAGCTGCCATTCAAAATGAATGAAAAATTGTTCCCTAGTACTTTAAATATACACTTGAATTTTTGTGATTTTTTTCAGTTGATAATGGTGTTAACCATTTAAAAATAGCATTAGGGCAAAATAGAATATTGTTAAAATGCCTTGATCATACAGAGGTTTTTGGTTTTTTTTTTTTTCTTAAAAGTTTTTATTGTTGTGAGTGATTTGTATTTTCAGTAGCTACCTAATGTAGCTCATCTTACAGAACATAGAGGTCTGCAGTAGCTCCTAGGCAATGATTCCTAGGCTGTGGATTCAGCAGTGGAGAGCAGAGATGTGTGTGTGTGTGTATCAACACGTGTATATCCCAGCACAAAGCTGAAACTCACCACTTCCAAATCTCCTTTCTGTTTCGAGAGACAATACAGTTCCATGGTAGTTTAAGCCAAAGGTACAACAGCAGTTTGGCCAAGTCTTACTTTCAGTAGGTCTTAACATTGACTTGGGCTGCATTGCTGTTCCTGTGTGGCAGTGGTTTCCACAGTAAAGCTTTGTATTTCAGTACTGTCTTCTGCTTGTCTTTTAAGCTTATGAGCATCACCAAATAAATAGTTGTAGGAAGTATCAGGATTCCCAAAGGCTAGCCTTTCTAATGCACATTATCAGAGGGACAAGAGGAAAAATTTTTTAAAATGACCTTATGCTTATTTACCTAGCCTTTTACTTAATTTAAATAATCAGTGATTATGAAATCCTGTGAATGCTGTAAAATATCCCATGACTCCTTATTATAGGAGAATCTTGTTTTCAAAGTTACAACAATTATGTGAAATACAGTGCTGTAATACAATATTTCTTCCCATTTTTTTTTTTAAGTGAAGCAAGAATGCCTTCCAAGAACTTAAAGGGGTGAATGCTTCTTGATATAACTGGGACATCAAACAGTTATGAGGCAAGTCCATGACTGGATGTTGTAGTCTAAGAACAGAAGTAGTCTCGGCTAGAGAGAAGATCAGATTTTGTCCAGGTTGGGTGGCTTGGTCAGTCTGCTCTGTTTCTCAGGTTGACCACATCAAAGTCTAAATACACTGTTCTCCCACTCTCATGCCTTTTTGAGATTATTCTGGCCCCTATAATACTATACTATAATTATAGTATATAGTACTATATATTAGTCATAAAATTAGAGATGCAAGAGAAATGCAACATGTGTTCTTTGTAATTCATGACAGAGTATTTGCATCATAAGATGTTACATTGTAAACTGCTTGAAAGGTTTATTACTTCCCATCTAGCACACCGGGAGTGGGATATAGAGACCAAGAATTTTGTGTGTGTTGTGTGTGTTGTCTTGCAGTATGTTGAATAGTCTCAAATCTCATACCCTTCAAAAAATGCTGACCTTACTGCTCACTGAATATTACTATATTAGCTTACCCTTTTTATTTTTCTTCTTCAAGTGGAAATTTTGCTCTATTTGTTTAATCTTCTGCTGTCCAAGATAGTGTTTGGAAGGTCTGTTGCTTTGAGCTCCCTAGAAGGTGTGGGTTGTAGCTTTATTTAAAATGAGATTGTGTTTATTTGGCTTAGAGTCTCTTCTAGGCCTGTATGCTTGTTTGAGAAACCATCCTTTTTTGCCCTAGTCATCTTTTAATTGGTATTGAAAGGTGGGGAGTAACCTAGGAAAAATTTTTATCTTCGTTTCCTAGCTAACAAATCTTGCAACAAGATGTGAAGGCCTGGAAATGAATGGAACCAGTGAAGTTTCACACAGCTGCAAAAAAAACTTCAGTAGTAATGTAATTGTTCAATATGGCAGAGTAGTCAGCTGTATTTAAATATGGCATGAGCATGAAACATTTGTGGCTGTGTAGTTTGCTCTTCCTGTTAACTACTTACTACATGCTGGGCTTTAGTTGTAGGATGTACTAGCTTTGCAATTCCAGTAGCTAAGTATTTGTGTATATCTATATATCTATATATATATAAGAAGTAGTTGCACAGCAGCACTCTCTTAATAGTATAATATTTTGATCGCATTATCCTGCTGAAGTAAAAATAGAAGTGGTGCCCTTCTTATGAAACTGACATTAAAAAAATTATAAAATCAGCTGTGGGTATCAGTCTCCAAATAATAATCCAAATAAATAAGTGTACGTGGGATAGCCATTGCCAAACGTCATCACTTGAAGTGAGATTTTTATTAATTCTTTATCTCTTAGTAGTTTTGTTTAGCAAAGGGTCTCTTACTCTTATGAATATCTTGTTGAGAAAATGTTTTTGGAGTTTCTTTCATTTTGTAAGAAAGTCAGCAAAATGTTGAATAGTGTAGGTAAGGAGAATGATTTTACTGTCTCATTAAAATGTTTTGAAATGTAATACAGGAAATGTTTGTTAACTTCTTTAGGAAGTTATCTTAGAAATTGAAGTAGCTACTTTCTATGTCTTCTAATCATGGTGAATTTTTTCAAGGGAAATGGATCACAAGAATTAAATTTTCCTATAGACAGTATTTTTGCATACTTGGATATGGATAATAAACATGAACTTATTTTTAATATAAGATAACAAAGTTGAGATAACTGCTCTTTTACACTACTTTATATTTCACCAGTTTTATGTATTTGGAGTAGATACACTATATAAAAGCTTAATATCACATTGGGTTTGGTTAATATGTGAATCTTAAGATGTGATGTTTTTATTTCTCATTTATTTCTAATATTTGCATAAATTACAGATGGCAGGTTTTCCTGGTCAGATTGGGTGCTTATATCTGTGGCACTCAAGCCTGCCAAGATGGCTGGTATAAAATGCTTGGATGCATCTATGCATGTCAAACTCCTTTGGAGTTTGAATACAGATTATTGCTGTGCTATATCATTTTAGGAGATTATAACGTCGTGTCAAAATGTAACTATTATCTGCTATATAGCTTAGTGTTCTCAAACAAGTGAGCTTAAGACTTTCCAGGTAGTGTGGTTATTCAATTCAGTGGTGACTAAACAGTTACTGTAGTTTTTGTGTAGGTTTGGCACATGTTTCCATATGAACTAGGAGTGAATACTTGGAGATCTTGTATGGATGCTGGGAGACCTAACTTCTGGTTGGAAAGAAGGTTTAATCCATTGTTGTTAACATAATTCTCTTCATTTTATGCTGTGTGTGTTTTTGTCATGAGTCTGTGTTCATGTTTGGTATTTTCAGCAGTGCTTTTCATTGACCAGAGAATAACATAGCTAACAGACTGTTTTCAGTGGTCTTGTATGATGATAAAATCTCCCATTCAGCTAAAGACTTAATGCGGATTACTGATCTGATAGTGGAAAAGATTGTTATAAATCAGAAGCAATCAAAATATAGCAGAAAAAAAAAAGCTGTCATAAATATAACTATAATGTGGTATCTTAATATAGAGGAATCTCTCTCTTTGAGCAGTTCAGCTGTTGCTCTGTAACTACAGTTGATTGAGATGCTAAAAGACAGCCGCTAACCCATAGCAGTGCTGGGATGTGTGGTGAGCCTCCACTGTCTGCAGAGTGACGTGCATAGGCTTACTGCATGCTACTTAGCAACTTAGAAATAAAGGCTATTTTTGTTTGTGTTCTCTGAATTCTAGAGTTACTTATATGAGCAGCTTTGACAAACTGGTGATACAGTCTGTATGGTTGTTCATTTGCTTAGTAGAAAAGTCTGAGGGAAAACAGAAGTTACTGTGGTCTCAGTCAACCAGTCTTCTAGTGCTGTTAATGGACTGCCTGCAGAAATACTGTAAATGGGATTTTGAAGAGTTCTAAAGCCTTTCCTTATGATTGCATTTCTGCTTGTTTTCTAGAGTTAAATGGTTTCCAAAAGTTCAAGGGAGTTTGCCACCAATTTTTATGTTAATGCTCCAATACATTGACTTGCCATTAATCTTCTGCAAGTACAAATGCTTAAATTGTTACCTTTTCCCTATATTTATGTATATACATTTGGGTTCTTTTGCAGGATTTACTTGGAGTAAAAGATCACTGACTTCTACAATGGAAAAATCATGGATGCTTTGGACCTTTGTTAAAAGATGGCTACTAGCTTTGGCTTCCTGGTCTTGGAGTCTCTGCCGTATTTGTCTTTTGCCCTTGATAGTGACTTTTCACTTGTACGGAGGCATTATACTCCTTATATTAATATTTGTATCAATAGCGGGTATATTATATAAATTCCAGGATGTTCTGCTTTACTTTCCTGAACAGCCCTCTTCATCACGCCTTTATGTTCCTATGCCTACTGGTATCCCACATGAAAACATCTTCATCAAAACCAAAGATGGAGTTCTTCTCAATCTTATTCTGCTGAGATACACAGGGGACAATGCAGCGTACTCTCCAACCATCATCTACTTTCACGGGAATGCAGGCAACATTGGCCACAGGTTGCCAAATGCTTTATTAATGCTGGTAAACCTGAAAGTAAACTTAATTCTGGTCGATTATAGAGGGTATGGCAAAAGCGAAGGAGAAGCAAGCGAGGAAGGCTTGTACTTAGATTCTGAGGCTGTCTTAGACTATGTGATGACTCGGTCTGATCTTGATAAAACAAAAATTTTTCTTTTTGGCCGTTCCTTGGGGGGAGCAGTAGCTATTCACTTAGCTTCTGAAAATTCCCATAGGATTTCTGCCATCGTGGTGGAGAACACCTTTCTTAGCATACCATACATGGCCAGCACTTTGTTCTCTTTCTTTCCGATGAGGTATCTTCCGCTATGGTGCTACAAAAATAAATTTCTATCCTACAGAAAAATCTCTCAGTGCAGAATGCCTTCTCTCTTCATCTCTGGGTTGTCTGACCAGTTAATTCCACCAGTTATGATGAAGCAACTTTATGAATTATCCCCAGCTCGGACTAAGAGATTGGCGATATTTCCTGATGGAACTCACAATGACACTTGGCAGTGCCAGGGTTATTTCACTGCACTTGAACAGTTCATCAAAGAAGTAATAAAGAGTCACTCCCCTGAAGAAATGGCGAAAACATCCTCTAACGTAACAATAATATAATTGATATTCTTCTTTGGGGTGGGGTGGGGCAAGTACCTGCACTGTACCTTGATTTGTGAAAAGTGGTAAAAGAATGTCTGTTTTTAAATGTATGTCATGTCTGTACTTGCCTAAAGAGTGAAATTAAACTTGGAAAGGTCTGATATTTTATTAAGGTATTCCAGATAACTTTTACATTTGCAGCATTGTAAATGAACCATTTTATGTCTTTCTCATACTTTTTTGGTATCTCTGTCCATATATTCCACTTGTTTGATATGTACAACAGATGCTATTAAAGAAACTTGCTACAAAAGTAGTACAGAATGTATTTAGAACAACGGGAGGCTCTTCGGTATTCACTGCTGTATGTGTGAGCTTTTTGGACAGCCATGGTTAGCACAATGATTAGTTGCTTCTCTTAGAGTTTATTTAAAGTGTGCCATGCATGAGATCAGTGTTTTATTTCTTGAAATTTTATATTATGCAAAGTGGGAAGACTTTAATGTGCTAAATAATATAAAATAACATAAATGGTAGAGTATACTTGCAAGTATACTATCCTGGGTTATTACTGGTTTCTATGGTTATGCAAACTTATGTGTCAAACTGCAGCTGAAAAGATACTTTCCTTATTTTCATTTGCTGTTTGTATTATAATAGTGCACAGAAGGTTGTATGTGCCTAACATGACTTCAGGATTTTACCCAGGCAATTTCTGTATAGAAAATAGAAGTAACTTTTTCTGAAAGAGATCAGTGCAATCTAAGCTCCTTTCTGCCTCAAGCTCTCCTCACTAATGCACAAGCAAACTATTTGTTAGTACTAGTCTGCTTGTGCATTTGAGGTGATATTTCTTAAGGCAAAATGGCTGGTCATACAAGGTAAAAGTAGGTTTTTGTGTTCAGACTTTTACACTGGTGTAGTTAAATATTTGTGCCCTTATTAATACCTCCTAAAGAAACAAATTCAAATAATTACCAGTGATCACATGTTTAGAGATAAATGTGTACAGTTGCTACCATAAGGGTAATGAATATGAGCAAATAGTCCTAGATGGTCCTATCATTGAGGGTAGGAAGGCTCTGCAGATACTGAATGACTGAAGCAACAAGCCAAGGCCAGTGGCACGAGGTTCAGCAAGATGAAAGGCCGGGTCCTGCACTTGAGTCACAACAACCCCATGCAGCACTACAGGCAGGGGAAAGAAAAGAGACTTGGAGGTTCTGGTCAACAAGTGGCTGGATGTAAGCCTGTAGTGTGTCCAAGTGGTCAAGAAGGCTAATGGCCTTATTAGCTAATAAGGCTATTAGCCTTATTACAGGCTAATATCTTGGCCTGTATCAAAAATAGTGTGACCAGAAGGACCAGGGCAGTGATTGTCCCCCTGTACTTGGCACTGGTGAGGCCGTGTCTCAAGTCTTGTGCTCAGTTCTGGGCCCTTCACTACAAGAAAGACATTGAGGGGCTGGAGCAAATCCAGAGATGGGTAACAGAGCTGGGAAGGGTCTGGAGCACAAGCCCTGTGAGGAGCAGCTGAGGGATATGGTGGTGTGTAGTTGAAAGAAAAGGTGGCTCAGGGGAGACCTCATTGCTCTACAACCACTTGAAAGGAGTCTGTAAAAAAGTGAGGGTCAGCCTCTTCTGCCATGTTTCTCTTCTGCAAGGATGAGAGGAAATGGCCTTGCATCAAAGAAGGTTCAAATTAGGTGTTATAAAACAAATTTCACTGAAATAGTGGTTAGCCATTGTACTAAGTTGCCCAGGGAGGTAGTGGAATCACCAGCTCTGGAATTGTTTGAATGATCTGGATGTAGCATTTGGAGATATGGTTTAGGGGTGATTATGGTTGTGTCAGGTTATGATTGTACTAGATGACCTTGAAGGTCTCTTCCAACCTTGATGATTCCGTGATCAAAGATATATGCTGTTAGCTTAGTCTCTAATGGAGTGTGGGAGCTGTTTAGATCTCTTCTGCAAGTTTAATTACTCATCTGCTGCAGCTGAGTTTGCCTCTTCAAAATATTTTTTTTTAATGGAAAGAACAAATTGGAAAATCTTCCACATAATCCTTAAAGTTGCCCTTTGGCTTCAAATTTTTAAGTAAACTTTTCTGCCATGTTGTTCTGATTCAGAAAAGCATCTCAGCACACACTTAAAATCTGTTTCCTAAGGGATGGTCAAATTTTAAGCTTGTGCTTAAGTTCTCTGATTGAATAAAACTGCTTTCCTGAACTGGTGCCTTAATGGTTATGCCTCCTATGGAAATACAGTTCTTACGTACACGTGGGTAATAGTTGTCAGCAGTTTGTAGATAGGATGAAACATCTTTTCATAAATGTGATTTTTTTTTTAATAAACATTTACATACCAGAAGTTGCTGCTTTCTCTGGTAAGTATCTTTTGTGATACTATTATTAAGGTTTTCATAGAGTTGATCAAATAAAGCTATACGTCTTTGTGGATCTATAGACATAAAAACATAGAGCATACTTTTCAGTCTGAGTGAAACCAAAACTATCTTTTCAGCCTTACAGTGATGATGGTTTTTGTTTTTTTCTTTTGGGGAGATGGGTACTTGGGCAAAGTGTACTGGAGAAGTTTGACTGGGGGCTGGGAGGTGTTTGTATAAGCAGAAAAGAGTTGATAGATGTAGCATTGCCTTTCCCTGATTTGTTCTACAGTGAGATGTAAGCTGCTTGCATAGATTGTTTCATCTATTTCACATTGCTTTAGAACAGAGGTGGAGGGAGAGAAGGAAAATTAGCAGTCAAATACTGCTTTTCTAAAATTCAGTTGATGAAGCCAAAAGAGCAGATTAATTGTTGGAGAGAGAATGAAGAGAAAGTGTTTCAGAAGTTGTCATATCTTGACATTAAATACTATTGGGGGCAGGGGGTGGGGGGAGGGTATTCACAAAGCATCAATTTCTAAATTACCATGGCACTTAATCCCACTTCCCACCAATCAAAACAAAATTCCCAATCCCAGAATACCCTAGTATTATGTGGTACTTGTATACAAATTAAGTACTCCTATTTGAGCACACAGTTTCTGAGACAAAGTCCAATGTGTAGTGTTAGATTATGACAATATGAAACTCTTCAAAGTGGGCTGTATCTAAATATTACTTTTTATTATCAAGCCATATATGTTTTCACTATATGTCTGCAGGACATAAATATGAAACTTTAATTTTGCAGATATTGGGAGTGAGTTGACACAATTGCCATATATGCATCCTTTACACTTGTGTGGTTTCTTCCACCTTGCACATATGCACAGTTTTGTTTCTCACTTAATGGGTTGGCCACATACACTTGTGAATGAATGTTATTATGCTATTTTTCATTGCATTGGTTATGAAGTCCACTGAAGGAAAATAGGAGGGAAGTGATGTTTTTATGCAAGTATTCCACTGCTCTGCATGCAATTCTTTAAGGGAGGGAGGAAGAAGGGGGAGGAAACTTGTTCTGACAAGTAAAGACTTGTTTTTATTTCATGGATTGTGTGATGGAAACTACAGATATCTGCTGCTAAAAACTAAACTGCAAGCAACATAGTAATAATAACTTTAAATTGCCAAATGGTGTGTTATGGTACTGTTGCATTTGATTTATTTAATACCATTATATGTTTTCCCATAACAGTTACCCATTTGTGTATAGATGTTTCCCAAATATTTGTCCTGTAGATATAAATTTCTAGTTTGGGAAGAAGTTGAGTTCTTTTCACAGGTTTGTAAGAAAGCCTTAGTTTAAATATGTTCTTTAAAGGAATTTTCTGTTTTATAAGAAATTTAAGTTAAAAAAAAAATAAATTTCCTGGGGAGAGGTCAGGAGTTGAACAGCTGTAGCAGTAGAGTTCCTTGTAAGAAAGCATAAAACCTTGTGTGTGCACACTTTGTGGTTTTAATTAGTAGAAATACTTGAGGCTTCCTGCTAACCCAAGTTTACATTCCCAGAATTTGTTTCTGAACTGTGAAATGCAGAGAGATAAGCTGTGCTTTCTTCTGGAGAAACATTAACTGGTTTAGCTGCCCTCATGTCCATTTCTCAGGTAAAATTAGAAATAGAGCACAAATGCATTTGGTAGGCTATGGACAATCTGTCAGCTGAAGAGCAGAAGGATTAACTATTTATACAAAATATGCATATCAGCATCTCTAAGCTAATAATTAGGTCATGTTGGATGTTCACAGTGAAGAATGCAAGGCAGAATTGAGAGTCCAAGGTATGGTCTTTTCTGTTAGCAAAAAGATGCAGATGTACCTCCATTTGTATTTCATCAATTCTTGAAAAATACATTTTTATTTTTGCTAATGACAGGCAATTTTGCTAGGGGCACTTTTGCCAAATATAAAATCAGTGCCTCTTGCATGTAGTGGGATCAGCCTGATGTATCCCTTTAGGTATAATTTGCAATGCCATCCTGCTTGTATAATTTAGAGTAGAACCCCACAGAAGTGTAAATAGAAATAGCATATTGAAGTTCTAAATAACACTTATGTTTTGAATTCAGAAACAGTCACTGATTATGAGATGCAAGCTTTTTATTTGATTTTTCTTTAATATATAGTTAAGCCAAAACTGTCTTATGAAGTATTCTTAAGTTTTGTAGAAAAAGCATAAATGTTATTGTATATGTGCTAATTGTGGCAAAGTTTTACATTATCATTATAGTTGGTTTTTACAATAAAGTTAATTTTACAAAAAACACTTTTCTATTTTTATGTACTGACATATGCAATAAATTGATACATTAAAAGTGCTGTTAATGTCTTATTCTAGTTTGTGGCCTGTCTTCAGTGTGTTTGCATGGTAACAGATCAACCCCAAGGTATCATTTTCAGTCACTTACTGAAGCCAGAGCACATGGACTAGATATCTGCATTGTTAGATGTGGCCTCTGTGGAAAGCTATTACATGAGGGGAAAAAGCATATTACAAATATGTTTCTAAGCTTTGTCATGTATCCTCACTTTCAGGTAGTGTTAGTAAGTAAAACTGGTATGTGGTGACTCTCCATCACTTTTTAATACATTTTGCATTTCAAAATTTCTCTGTTGTCTGGGGGTCTGAGAGATGGTCTAAATATTATGTCCATTAGGAAGTATTTTGAAGTGTTTCTGATTAGTTTTACCACCTGTGCTGGCAATATTTTAAATGTCTACTTTGAATCCTATAATGCCACTCAGATTTATAGTTAATTCATACAGTTGGAGTGGGATACTCATCTGAAGCAATTTCTACTTTCTTACAGAGAAAGTCATTACTAAGCTTATATCACCTCTGCTGCCATTCAGCATGGTTAATATGAAATATCCAGAAAAGAAGGGCTTGCTGCTGTCTTTTCTGAAGCTGCAAAATTTATATCCTCTCCTGAATTACTGCAAGGCTTGTAGTTAATTTTTAACCCAGTACCTAGGAAACAGGGCTGTGGGTGGGGGGCGTAGGTGTAGTACATTTGGACACTCCATTAAAGATACCTATTAATTTGGATTGAAAAAATTCAGAAATTTCTAATTTTTGTAAAGGAAGAAATTACAGTATAGGAACAACTCCAGATTAGAGGACTTCATGTGAATATTGCCCTGAATGAGAAGCAGGTTGCTGT
This sequence comes from Peucedramus taeniatus, assembly GCA_013400575.1. Lineage (NCBI taxonomy): Eukaryota > Metazoa > Chordata > Aves > Passeriformes > Fringillidae > Peucedramus > Peucedramus taeniatus. The sequence goes on from WBNO01018359.1 coordinate 75,697, forward strand.
CTTGTGAACTATGTCACTAAAACTTGCTTGTGCACTACCATTCTGGAGAGCAAAAGTCTTGCATTTGCTTTTTCTTACTTAAAAATTGATAAGCAGCTGGGCTACCAAGTGCAACACAAACTGTGTCTTGGAACGTCTCATGATGTTATATTCATTTGCTTAGTAGGTGGATATAGGCCTTCATATCAGGCAAAACACCATATTTGAATTTTTCTCTGAATTTGTGAGTACTGATTAAATCATAGTAAACATTTGTGAGGGCATATGAACATCTAAACTAAAATTGGAGCAGCCCTGCTGAGGAGGACTTGGGGGTGTTGGTGAATGAGAGGCTGGACATGACCCAGCAATGTGCACTCACAGCCCAGAGAGCCAAACGTGTCCTGGGCTGCATCCAAAGTAGCGTGGGGAGCAGGGAGAGGGAGGGGATTCTGCCCCTCTGCTCTGCTCTGCTGAGACCCCACCTACAGTGCTGCATCCAGCTCTTTATTCTTCAGCACAGGAAGGACATTGAGCTGTTGGAGGGAGTCTAGAGGGGGGCCACCAATCTGATTAGGAGAGATGGAGAGCTTCTTCTATGAGAAAAAGCTAAGAGAATTGGGCTTGTCCAGCCTGGAAAATAAAAGGTTTTGGGGTGACCTAATTGCAGCTTTACAGTACCTTAGGGAGGCTACAAGACAGATGGAGAGACTTTTTGTAAGGTCATGTAGTGACAGGACAAGAGGGAAAGGCTTAAAATTGTAAGAGAGTAGGTATAGATTAGATATTTGGAAGGAGTACTTTGCTGTGAAGATGGTGAGGCACTGTAACAGGTATACTGTAACAGAGAAGTCGTGAATGCCCCATCCCTGGAAGTGTTTCAGGCCAGGCTGGATGAAGGTCTCAGCAACCTGATCTAGTGGAGGATGTCCCTGGCCATGACGGAGTTGTTGGAACAAGACAATCCTCAAGGCTTCTTCCAACCCAGGCCATTCTATGACTCTTGTGAAATGAAACCTAGACCAAAGGCTTGCTTTCTGTTAAAAGGATCAAGTATAGACAGATAAGGTTTCAAGAAAATGCTGAACCATTGGCTTAGCAAAAATTATTTGCTCCAAAGATATTGAACATGTCTGAGCTTTAAATCTCTTGCTGGACCCTATTCAGGGTCTTTATTTTAGATTTTGTACCGAGTCCTGTCTCTGTAAGTAGATACCAAGATACACTGATTATTTTCTGGATTTGTTTTGAAAACATTGATGTGATTAATTTGTTATGCTTTAGCTTGGATGGGGGCAGAATAACTCTTGTATGTCTGGGAAAAACAGCAATTTTTCTTTCTCTGAAAGGCAATGCAGCTTAAGAGCAGACTTGGTTTTACTGTATTAAAGAACATGGTTTCACTCCCAGCTGGAGATACATATTTAATAATGTGAAGCAATGAGCTGAATAATGCAAAGCTGCAAGGTGGCTGACAGAAATGTAAGTATGCTCACAAACCAATTTCAGAGAGATGTTGCTGCTAGTTTGACGAGTAACTAAGGAACGGATTGCGCTGCTTGAAGACAGAAAGAAAGGAAGTTCTACAGCTGGTTTGAATTACACATAACATCTAGTGTGGGCTAACTATTTACAAAAATTCAAAGGGAAAGGTCAGGCCGAGAACCCTTTCCTGTCTGTCCTCTAAGACTCAGGGACAGTGTAGCAAATACCACTACAAGGAAATTTTGAAAATACTTGAATCCTTGTCCTGTGCCCTCTATTGAAGGTCTCCAGACTGTAGCAGCAGCAGAGCAGCCACTCCCACATGAAGGGCCATAGCTCTGTGTTTATCTTGTTACCATAAAAAAGCATTTTCAGCCCATCTGTGCAAAATCTGTTAATTTTCATAGTGTCAAAGAGGTGGAGAAATGCAGTTCTCCATGTTGCTGGATAGCAAAGCCGGTGAGACTGTAAGAGGAGTGGGCTTCAGCTGTATGACAGAGCTCCTTTTTCCCTGGGCAGTAAGAAGCAATTGCTGTAACATCATGGAGAGGGAGGGGAAGGGGAAGGGGAAGGGGAAGGGGGAGGAGAAGGAGAAGGAGCCCCCAGGACTTATTGGAGCTATTCCCAGGCTGTGGGAATGTTGTGGAGCATCTCCTCCACATGGGATCCCTCTCTGGAGAGGCGCTGGTGCTCCCAGGGACAGTGAGCTGGGATTCCTGGGAAGCCACCGTGCATTTTTCCTGGCTGCCCATGCAGAGTTGGCTCAGGAGGAGCAGGGAGAGGCTGTGCCAGCGGCTCCAGGGTGGGTTCCCAGCCCCTGGAAGGAGCACACAGAGCTTTCTTCCTTCCTGGGATTATCTCAGCCCCCGGGGCTCCNAGGGGAGGGGGAGGGGAAGGGGAGGAGGCTGGCATTCAGCTGCTGTAGTATATAAATCCTGAGTTGTCTTTTTATATTTTACATGTTTTTAAAATTATTTTTCATCTGGTTCTGCCGCATACTTTGAGACACACATATAATAATTGCTTTTCCTTTCTGTGTAACTTCCTCTTCTCTTTGAAAGAACATGTAATAACCATGTAAAAAAGTGACAGTGGCTGCAAGTCAGATGTAGGTTTACTTTGTGTAGTATGCATTTGGACCCAAATTGTCTAGATATCTAGAGAAGTAATATATTGCAAGGAATGAAAAAAGGATGGCATACCTAAAACGTGCCTCTGCACGACATTTGTGTTATCCTCGACAATTTTGAAATGTTGAGGAAAAGAGAAAAGATTACCCTTTTTGCCTCAGAAAAATCTCAGAATTTTTTTGTTTTCCTATTAATAAGGTAATAATTAATAAGGTAATTTATCAAATAAAGCTTAAGCTGTTTGTGTAACACATTCTTTACTTGCAAGGTATTCAATAGCTTCCTAGAAGTTAAAATAATAAGATGTAGGATATACAACCACAGGAGTGGAGTATCCAGAAATAGAGTACTTTTGGGATCCATTTGTGAGGCAGAACTTGCCTGGATTTGCTACTGTCTAAGTTGTAGTTAATGGCTGAAAGAACTAATTAAGTGTTCTTGAAGGAAATGTGTTCTGTTTCAGAGGGGTAACTGTGAGTACTCTTAATACAGACCTCTTTATTAGCAGAAAACTATAAGACAGGATTTATTCTGATCTCCCCCAAAATAGTCCTCCTGTTTTGTCTATCTTCAGAAAGAACTTGAAATTAAATGGAAAATTGCAGAATGGAACCTTAGCTTTTTCTGTGCTCTGCACTGTCTTGTGTGGTAAGGCGAGATATCGTGGTCTCTTTCTTGTAATAACCACAGGGACCATTTTGCGGCTGCTTCAGAAGTATGTGAAGCTGGACCCTTGCCACTGGAGGCATACTTTTAGTGTGGCCTTCAACTCACTTGCCTGGATCTCTGGGTTGCAGCATCTGCACAACCTCCTTTTTAAAAACAGAACATTTGTTTTGAAGCAAACTTTCGTGTTTCTTCAGTAAATTGGGTTTTTACACAAGCCTTCACAGTCATATCAGCTGCTTCTCTTTTGTACACTGAACTTCGTTATGGGTTTTTCCTCTCCCACAAAGAAGATGCTTTTGTGGTTAAAGTGCATAACTGGATTTCAGGAAATCAAGAATTCAGTTTCTGGTTAAACCACAAATTTCCTGTATGATTGGTTACTATCTCTGCCTTGGTTCCCCACCAGATGTAATGTTGATCTTTTGTAAATTCTCAGATTAGCGGGACCCATCTTTATCATTTAATCTGATCTTCTGCATAATAGAAATGTAAAAAAAATTAATTACATAAAATTACAGGGCTTGTTTCTGCTGTAACATATTGGAAGTTTTAGACAGCCTTAATTTTGGGTTCAGAAACCCTTAATAATGGGCTCAGGAACCCATTTTCCTGTCTTGTAGTGAAACATTCACACTTTTAAGTATCTTCAGTGGTAATGGGTAGGGGATTATTTTTTCATTTATTTATTATTTTCAATTTTACCTAAATGTTTGCTTTTTTTCCTGGAAGTAAAGGACTTGGTTAAGTAGAATTATTAGACTAGCCAAGGGATTTCTTAATAGTTTTTCTTGGCTAAATTAAAGAGGTTTTTTGTCAGTTAATCTGAGTGTTCAACATAGCTCATACTTTGGGTTAAGTGGACACTATGGTGTATGCACAGGTCATGTACTGTGAGTGCAAATTAAGACCATATTTTCAGAATACCTTTATTTTAAGGGTTTTTTATTATTTGTTTGCAGAGTTAGATGGCCAGGACTAGGTTTCTGCAGTTTAATGCAATGGCATTTTCTTTTGTAGCAAAAATTTGGGAAATGCTGCTTTGAACCGGTCTTGAGGCAGCCCCTAAGGTTTTCTGAGTGCATGTGTTTCTTAAGACCAAAACTGTTGATGTGGTACAAAAGTTTGCAAAAGGATTTTCAGGAAAGCTGTCCGGTAGAAGCAGGCTGCTGGCCAAAACCTGAACACCATTTCTGAGATTAGTTCCTTAGGTCTATTATATTCATTCTGGATTTTTGACCTTTTACACAGTTCAGTTTTGTCAGTCTTAGCTATATGCAAATAAGTTTTTCAATATAAAAGCACAATGCTATTTCCCCCCAGCATATATATCCAAATAGTATACCTCTATTTCAACAAGAATATTCCACTGAGAGCTTGTGCTCCCTGAAATCATCACCTTCCCACCTCTGCTGATGGGAGGCTGATCTGAGCACTCCTTAGCCCTCTTTAGTCACACCTTAGCTTAAAACACAGCAGAAACAGCATGTGCTGACCTTACTGACTTTGCTTCAAGCAGGCTAAGGACTACTTTGCAGCTCTGCCAACGAGAGGAATCATAAGGAGAGTATGTTATGACAAGACAGTGGCAAGCATTGAGACACTGACTCCAGGTTCCAGGCTCTGCAACTACCATGGAGTTGTTGTTTGATTTGGGGGCTTTTTTGGGTTTGGTAATTTTTGGGGTTTTTTTGAAGTAATTTTTGTGATTCACTTTGATGCAATTAGCAGTCTGCAATTAACTAAAGCTCCATTTGATTATATTAGAAGTCATTCAACTAAATGTATTTCTAGGTAATTCATACTGGTTTTCATGATTGACCTCTTCTTGTCTTAGTAATTTTTCCACCATTTTTGTCATCACGGAAGTTGTCTGAACTTACATTTTCTTTCAAACCACATAACTGCTTATAAATCTACAGAGCAACACAAGGTTGCCAGCAGAGAAATCCCTTTGATGCTTAGCTACAAATGCCTATTGAATTTAACAATTTCCCATGTGTGGGCTGTTGATATTTTCCTCATCTCCCCTTTGAAATTGTCATTGATCAGAATTATAAGCAAGATGGAGCCAGATGTCTTACAGAAGTCCTCTATGTCACCACAATTACTTTGTCAGCCCAAATAATGACCCCATTTAAAGAGGCTGTGGAGGCTGGGAACAGCCTATTTTCTCTAGAAGTGGCTAGAGCACTGCTATTTATATACTGGTCTGTTATTTTCTGATACATTAATGACTGCAGAGACCTCACTGGCCAATAGTTTCTTGGTATTCCTGGATAGCTAGTTATAACTTTCGTGTTCTCACTCAGTTTCCTTTTCTAAAATAGCACTTCTTTTCCAACTGTCACATTATTTTTTTTTATTTTTGGAACAGTCAGTACTAGGCTGGTAATGTTGTGATGTCTAGGGATACTTTAAGGCATGTCTGCTTAGTACCAGTAATTGCTTATTCTGTTAAAAAAACCTAGTTTTTTAGTTCATTCAAACATTAGTTCATATTAAATTTACTTCAAAATGCAGCCCCATTTGCAGCTTAACTTAGTCTTTAAAATAGGAACAGAAATGGTATGGTATTCTATTTTTTCCACCCCACACTGATTTCTATATAATTTCTCACAGTGTGTATGTGGCTTCTAGGCGCAAGATACAGGATATATTTTTTCCTTTGCATTTAGAAACAGATTTACTTATCTGTGCAAGATGTGTGTAGTTGCTAGAGGTGGCAAAATAAAGAAAAGAGTGCCTTGCATCACAACGGAAGATGATAAAGCTTATAATCACACTTAATTTTTCATAGCCTTAAGAAACAGAAGAGGGAGAGGCTACGGAAGTTGTTACTCTATTGTTGCTCCTTCTTCCTTCTCCTTCCCAACAGAATTAATTTGATCTGAGCTACTCTGGTAGGTGTTGTCATCAGGATTTATTGTGCAATGTTTGGACTGACCTGTAAAAGTTTTCTCTTTCGCAAAGATAAAAGTTTACTAAGAGGGGTTGACCCGTTGATTTTACCCATAATTGTGATACTATTTATCTTTTTTCTTCTGTCCCAGACCACTGGAACTTTTAACAAAGGGGTAAAAGTTGAATTTTGTATGAGAAGATAGTAAAAAAATCATATGAACATATGTGGGATGTCTAGGTATCTTTGCTGTTGCAGAGAAGAAAGAACTTCCTAATATAGAGTTTTAAGATGAAAAGACTTATAAAATCTTAAAAGATAAATTTAAACCAGACACTCAGGATTCACCTGAGTGTTGTCAGCATACATGTTTAAAGTTTTGGGTTGTCTTTAATTTTAAATTCTCTAAATAAATATTTGCCCTTTCACCCTTTTCTTATTTCCCCCTCTCATTTTTTCCATCCCCTAGTTTTCACCTCTTCTAGTTCTACCCCACCAAATTTCCTCTTCATGCTTCTTCATGTTCCCTTTTGCGTTAATGCAGGTTCTTGAATTCTAAATACAGAGAGACTGTATTTATTAAAAAAGTTAATAAAAGTTCATCCCTTTTCAAGTTAGTTTCATGAACTGAACTGCAGAATTTGCATCTTCATACAACTGAGAAACCTGTAATTTGTGACTCACACCTGGGAATGTTTTTCACTATTGTTTTTACAAAAGGACAAAAAATTTATTTTGAATAATTTGTCTCCTCTGCAGGCATATTGGCACTTTAGATATGAATATAAACATGTTAATATAAATGATATCATGTATATACAGAGTACATCTATATGCCATCACACATACACAGAGGCACATGCCTGTCATATGTGTATGTCTTTTAAGTACCACTGGATGAAATGCTGCCAGTAAACTTTATATGGTTTCAGCCAGGAAACTTCGCATGGTTTCTGCACTTCTAGATAAGGCTCAAATTCACCGGTGGTACTGGCTGTGCCTGAATGTAAAGATCATGGGAAATGGCTATAGCAAGCTGCCACATAAATAACTAGTGGAAAGTGAAAGGAGGAAGGTAGCTTGTGGAAAGTATTCATTTCCAAAATGCAGCACAGAGAGGTGAAAACAAAGGGAAGACAGAATCTTAGATGTTCACTCTGTACATTAAGTCTAATGGTACTATCAACAGCTTCATATGACAGGAAATGATCTGGGCGTTTTGTTCACTTATTCTGGATGCCCTTAGTTTCAGAGAGCAACTGGTAACATGGATTGCACCTCGGAAGGGGACAGCTGAACTCTCCCTCTGGCTTTAGTAAGGAAAGAGCAGCGATGAAATCCATGGACTGTGTGCACGTCATCCAACAGAAGGATACCGCCTCCTCTCCCTCTGCCCCCCCTGGTGCTGCTTCAGGCGCCACGGGACTTTTTCCTGTCACATTCCTGTGGCTTGCAATGCTCCTGTCCTCTTGTCTTGCAGCAGTGTCTCTTTACCATGTTATCATCCTGAAAACAGAACTAGAAGCTCTGCGCAGCGAGCTGATCTACAGCATCCAGGCAAGGTCTCCGCTAGACCAACCGCTCGTGTCCCCCGATCAAAACAAAGCAGGTACCCCTGTTTCTTCCTTCCTGCAAGTGTCTGCAGCTGGCTCCAGGCAGGTAAGCTGGAGGGGTGGGTTTTGACTTGCAGGGCATGGACAAATGTGGGGCTACTCTCACTGACTGTTGCTTCACCTTGTTAGGAGAGCAGGCTCGCTGGTACTGGCCCAGCTGAGAGCTTCCAAAAGGAGATCTGGAATGGGAGTAGAAACAGGGGCAGGCGGTCTGTTGTCGACACAGAAGAAAAAGGTAAATACCAGCTGATGAAGTGGGCTGGGATGCCGCAGTTGCATGCTGTCTAGAGAAAAGCAGGAGTGTTTGATTTATGTTTTCTTTCTCCTACCAGTTGATCCATGCTCCCGGAGCCCATTCTAAGATTTTCAGAATTATTAGTGGATGAATGGTGTTAACCATAGGCATATTCTCTTAAAGGACAGAATATTAAATCACAGAATGTTTTGGTTTTGAAGGGATCTTTAAAGGCCATGTAGTACAACCATCCTGCCATGAGCAGAGACTTACTGTTTAAGGTACCAGATATTTATGCTATCTGCAGGTTAAACTTTGAATGTTAGATCCCAAATCTGCATGATGTGTAAGAGCTGAGAAAGGCAACTTCAAATCATTCAGATTTTTAACTGTTTAATTCTCTCTGATCAAAGTAGGGAGGGAAATCTATTAATAAAAATGCCAATTCACTTTTCTGGGAAACATTCTCACCCTAAAAGAGAGAAGTAATGAGAACTTTAAGGAAATAAGAGCTTTCAAAAAGAAAGGCTGGCTTGTACCTTACAAAAGAGGCAGAACACACAGAATTCAGAAGTTGAGCATAATTTCTACATTAAAGCAACCTATCAATAAATAGTAAAATTAATAAGGGAGCATCTATCCAGTAAGGTTTTTTTTTTTTGGTCATAGTTCTCCTTTTTAAAAGGTTCTGCAAAGAGCACTGAAGACTGTGGTCCATAAAAGACCTCCCAGTGTGTATTATAGAGTTGACTTATTAATGGGATATATTTTTTTCCATTGAGGAAAAAATGCCTACGTTTCTTTCTTTTTCCAAACACAATGAGGTCTTATAAGATGAAATGCAGAATTTTATTATACCAGTTCGCACACATACTCTAATTGCACTGAGTAATTAAAATATTCCTGAGTTGTTAAATCAGTACACTCTTCTTATGTATACTTTTATATTATTTTAACTGATATCTTAAACTATTTAGAGAAGTTGAAATGGAGTAAATTATAGGTAAAGACTAAATGAAGCTTTACATAGAATATGTTTCTCAGTGAGCAACTAACATGAAATGTATTTCACTTGAGCTTCAGTAAGCTAAATTAAATTAAAGTTGTAGAGTATAATCACTCCACTTATTTCCAATATTAAAAAAAAAACACATTAATTTAGGACATCACTTAAAATCCACAGGTTTATACGAGATTTATTCTATTTCATTAGTAGTCTTCGATTCAAGATCTTGGCTAAGAAAGATTTCGCAAACAGGACTGAGGTCATGATTGCTTAAATTGTATTTCTTGTAGCCTGTTTCCTACCACAGGAACCACAGAGCTCCCCTGCCCTCCCCACCCTAGGAACTCCCAAATAAGAACAAGGGATCTGAAGTACAAATATCATAAAAAATAAGGAGATGTCTTTTCTAAATGAATGTTAGAGCATCAATACTCTGCAAGTGAGCCAGTTTCCTTCATATTAGCTTTCATCTCTAGTCTTATTGCTATTTGAAGTGAGCAGGGTTTGGGGCTCCTCAGCTGTGCTTCTGAGTAGACTTTAGATTCTTCTCATCACCTCTGATTATACCTGTTACCTCTAACACTTAAAATTTCAATTAAGCTACTTATTTCTGTAAACTTTTTTTTTAAGGTACAGCTGGCTTTAAAATTGTTTAGGATGGATGAAAGAAAACACAGAATATGAACATTCATTTTAAAGGGAAAAGCTACATAAGTTGAACTATTACAAAAATGTTTTCTAACATGAACTTCATATTTTTGTATATAAAAAAGAAAAAAAGTAAATTGCAAATCTTGCATTTATATCTAAGGTTGTCTGTTAGAATTAGCTTTTTGCCTCCTCTAATTACAAAAAAATTAGCTTTTCAGAGTTCAGTAACATATTATATTCTCTCAGATCAGATTTCATTGATGACCATGAACCTACTAGTCAATGTTAAATTTTGTTTTACAGAGTGAGTTAAATAGAAGAATATGGTGTTGTTCATGGTGCTGAATCCAGTCTACTACTTGGTCATGTACATAGAGTTACAGGCCCTGCATTTTGATCTTTCACATTCATATCTGGGTACCAGAATCCCATCAGTCTCCAAATTGTCCTGCAGATGTGTGGCACTCATTTTGTTATAATGACAAATAAATCAGGGTATTGAGTGAAGTGCCTGTTCTTGTCCTACTTCTGTTTGTTTCAGCAAGGTCTCAAAGCAGAGTCTGGTTTCATAATTAATTGTTGACTCATCATTTTACTTTTATATGGATCAATTCCTTAGAAAGTTAATCTTTGGAAACATCACTGTTGGACACTGTTAATCTTTGGAAACATCATTGCTTCTCTTGTGCTCCAACAAAGAGCAGAAGTAAAATATAGAACTAATGTCTTGTTTATAAATAAAGTTATTGTTCAGTTCTGAGGTTTTTAGACTTAAATCATCAAATTCCAGGAATGGATACCCCATCATTCTTTTTTTAGATCCAGCACAGCCTTTCTTAAACATATTGAATTTCCATTTTAATGCATACAAGTGGCCACAAATAAGCATTTTAATTAAAAGGACAATTGAACGGAAGTGGATTTAACACAATGTTGTTTCTTTTTTTATGGGGTTTACATTTGTCTGTACTAATGCATAAAACTGTTAGTCATCAGTAGTTGCACATTTTGTGTCTTGCAAAAATTTCCAGCTTGGGTAGGTTGAAGAGAAGTGTTTCAAGCATCAATTCCAAATAAAGCTGCAGAGTTTGCAGTCAGAACCAGAGCTCTTGATGCGATGAGTAGGAGGTGATGGGTGACTTTGAAGTGTAAGCTCCTGGCAAATGTCATATCAGGGCACATTAAGGCAGATGTACTTTTTCTTTTTATCTTTCTCTTTACAAATTTCATCTGTGGAGGAAAATTGGTGCACAACAAAAGACCACTCCTGAATTCTATATTCTATTCACAGTTATTGATTAGTTATTGATTGCATTGCCTGTGTGTTTCTTCCTAAGCTGCATGTGCTCTTGAGCCTAGGAACAAGATTTAGGTCCCATTGCCTAAGCCAAAGTATGAATGTCAGGTTTCATTTTTACATTCTCTCAGTGCCTTATTCTGATAAATATTGTGGGATTCTGACTCCCATGACCTAGGGAGGTGAGAATCAGGTCTTGTGTAAACACAAATGCAGTGACCTGCTGGGATCAGACTGGAGGCCCCACGGACTTCATTTACTTTGGTGTACTGAGGTTGCCCAACTCCTTGAGTGTATGGAGGAGCTGAGGAGCTTTTCTGTGTAATTCCACAAATCAGTGAGGCAGGGTAACCTGGCCTGTGACTTGGCAATTGGTTTTTCTACCAGCAATTCTCAGGTTCTACTCCAATAGCAGTTGTGTCCATGAGAAATAACTATTACCTTCCAAGCATGGTGTTAGAATTTTGCCCTTTCTCTCAATAAAATTGCTGTACTGAAAAACTGGTACATTTGTTAGTTGGAAGTGTTTTGACTCTGTATGTTGTTACTTTAGATATCTGTGACAGAGAGATAGCAAGAGGTTTTAAAAGTGGTACTTGACTTTAGCGATCTTTGAATTGTGATGTAAGCTTTTTTTACTAGCTCAAACAAATGCCACATATAAAATTTCCTTACCAAATATTTTATTGTTTGAAGAGGTCAAATATGAAATAAAAATTAAAATCAAATTAAAAAGGAAAAAGAAAGGCCTACTTCTTGAAAATATATGTTATCCTTATTTGTTTCTGCTGACAACAGTCTAACTCAAAAGGAAATAGACCCTTCTATGCAAAAGGATAGAAAATTATTTCATGCAATTCCTGCAATTTTACATGAAGAATTTCACTGAATGAAGTGAATAAATCAGTACTGTGTATTATGCAGAACGCTGTACAGTCAAAAGTACACCAAATAGGCTTTAAGTTTTAAACCAAACATTCTGGTTTTTACTGTGTAATAGAAGTCTTAATTCCTAGTAAATAATTCCCTTGTTTTCCTAAATGTAACATGTTGTTGGCAATTCTGTGACGGTCAAAATAATGCTACTAATTCTTTGAAGATATTTGTTAGATCTTAGTCATAAGTGCAACCATGATCAAGGCATTTTAATGCAGGGACTGACTGAATCCATAATTAATGCCATATAAAGACATCTTTATTAAAAAGCACCAAATTAACCAGTTGTCCTGGTTTCTACTATGATAGAGTTCAGAAGACCAGCTTATAAAAATGCACAAGGAAAAACTAGAATAAGATCTCTTGTGATGAGAAATTAAGAAGTTAAGGGAAGAAAAACTGCAAATGCTTCAAGAAAATGCTTGTCATTTATAAATTAAATTGTCTGGTGTTTAAATAGGCTTTGGGAAGCCTACAGAAAACAGATCTAGACAAAAAAGGAACCTATATAAGGAGGTCTGGTTTTGTTTTTTTTTTGGTTTTTTTTCCAAGGTTAGGGTTTTTCCTAGGTTTTATTTCAGCAAAAATGGGCACAGATGTCTCAGACCTCAGATATCAAAACTTTAAACTTTATACATGAGCTCACAAATATTAAACTTGAAATTTTGTTTGGATGGATCCTTAAGTGATATTGCAAAATACTGAAATTATTATGCAATTTAAATAATAACAAAGTTTGCATGAGAGGGAAAATTTTATTTTACCAATATAAGCTCTTAAATCATGGAGATATGCAGAAATCTGTATTGCTGTCCTTCAGCAAAAGACAGTAGGTTTTTCTTTAAATTGTGACTACACTGCTCAACTAGTAGAGAACAAGTCATTTCGTGTGCTGGCTGTGGTTTATAAAGGCATCTGGACTGACTAACATCTTCAGAATTGGGTCTTCTGTTCATGGAAAAAGACAGACTCCGAAATGAACTTCTGCCCAGCCACAGCCTGCAGAGCAATTAAAATCAGCAGAAAAAAAGAATGTTCATCAAAGCAAAGCTATTATATAAAGCTGCAAGAGGATGGGTCATGCTTTGTCATTCTAGATACACTTTTATACAGGTAGATCTCATGGTGACACTCAGTCTAGATATTTTTACACAATTTTGAGATATATTTTATTAATCCTGTATTTTGCTTTCATTATTAATCAAAAATCTTTTAGACTACAAAGATGTTGCTCAGGTTTGACTTACACTGGGCTAAAAGATATGAAATAGCAACTAATCAATGTGTATTTTGTAATACATGTATTCTTCATATTGTACTTAAGATTAGGGTACTTCTTGGAATAGAATTGCTGGTGATTCTTAACAGTATTTACTTTTTACTGAGCATTCCTGTTAATTTACCCAGAAAATGTACTTTTTATATCCAAATCCTCTCCTTCATAATAGTAGTGTTTATTTGGATTTTTTTTTCAATGAATTGCCTAATTTTAGGCATGTAAGTAGTTCCACTGAAGTCAAATTACTTATATATACTGGAAATAGTTATGTGTCAACTTTGTCTTCTGAACATATTTTTGAAGCAAGTTTTCAGTCCTTCAAGAACTTTTTTAGATATTGACTTTTGTAGCTTTAGGCGAAATGGCCACTGTGCTAGTTTCTATTGTCATGAAGGACACTATTGCATGCATTTTCTCCAAAAAACAAGCTTACTATATTCTGTGGAGGCTTGTTCCTATCTGCCTATATTAAAAGAAAAGAGAGTGATCTTTTTTTAGATTAAGTGCAGATCTGATGACTGTAGAATAAAGTAGAGTTGGTATGCTTTTTAAAAAAGATGGAGATTGTCTCAAACTGTACTGATCTGGCAGATTTTAATTACTGTGAGCAGTTCTCAGCAATGCTGACTAGAATTTCAGGGCTGCAACCAGCTGAAACAGAAATCCATACTTGCAAACTGAGAATTAGGATAGTTTGAAGAATGCCCACCAAGTTTGCAGAGCGAGTTAAACAAGAGTTTGCTAAAGGAGCCATAACTTTCACTGCTTGTAGACACATTTATTTTCCAGAAAACTCTTTTGCTCACAAGTGTGATAGAAAAATGTATGAAGTATAATACCTTTTTAAATTTTGTGTTGGCTTGAGTTTTTTGATTTCTTGCCAGAAGGTAGATAATTCAGATGCCTTTAAGTTCTTGATTTGAAAAATCTTTAAATTGCAGCACATTACTGATGTGTATTGATAGGACTCAAGGACACATTTCAGTGTAGGAGACAGGAGTTTGGATGATAGCATTCCTATTACCATGAATAGGGCTTGCAGGTTGTGTGATCATTCCGGCATTGGAGCATTCCCAGATGTGCACTTGAATCCTTGTGTGCTGCCAGTTGGCACTGCTGAGTGCTGGTGAGCATCCAGCCCTCTTCTGCTGTTTTCAAGCAGGCCCCCTTAAAAAGGAGACTTAGAAACATATGGAGACTTCTTTCCACCCAAATCCTCTTGCTACCTGCTGTGCAGAAAGAGGTTTGTGCTGCTGGACACTTGGTTGCCCATGTTGGTAGCACTGGCAGATGCAGAAACAGGATCCCAGATATCCATGGCATTCCCCATTACAGCCAAATCTGTGTGGCCAAATCTGACCCATGGCCTTCTTGTCTGAAAAGTGATAAACAAAATGGAGCAATCCGTAATAGAATTTTCTTCTCTTGACTCTTAATAAATTCATTTGGTCTCTGTCATGTGCAGTAATTATTACTACTCAGTTTTCCATCCTTCAAGGTGACACGAGAACCAGATGTTCCAAATAAAATCTGCTCCAAGCAAATGCAGCTATTTTCTCCTTTTATCCTGTTGCCTGACACTTATGCTTAGCAGGTTTTTTTTACAAGATCTTTGTTTCACTTCTAAATCTATAATATTCTGCAGTATTTTTTGCTGAACAAATAACTAATTTCTCATTAGTGTCACCAATCTCTACAGTTTTGAGCAACACATTTTGATAGATACCAAGCTATTTGTTATGTGTGCATTAATTTGCTGAGTCATCTCTCTATTTTCCCTCTTAGTCTTGGTATAGGTGGATCAAGTGTAGGTATCTGGAAACATTGAAAGTACGTATATATGAACTTTGAGAATTTAATATGAAAGTATAAATGAATAATATTTTATAACAACTATAAATGGAAAGTAATTTCTCTAAATAATATGGCAAACATAGTTAGAAAATCTCCTATCTATAATAGCTAGATATCTATCATAGGCAGAGTTGGCGATTTTTTCAAGATTTTGCTTAGAAAATTAACAAGGCTAATTGACCAAATGATTTCCAGCTCATTTGACTTACTGCTACATAATTATGTTAGGACCAGATATTAAAACAAGCAAATGTTACTTGTGTTGCTACCTGACAGCTCCCACTTAGCTACATGATCTCTGAAAGTCATCTAGTGTGTGTTGTGACAGGAATTTTCATTTTGTACGTTTGAGTAAAATCTGTGTTTCAACTAATATGTTTTGTTTTAAAATAAGTGATGACACTGAGAGATTTCTTCCATGTCCTTTTTTTTTCTTAAAGTAGTTTCATAAGTTTATTCTATTACTGATTTTTGTTTCTTTGACTTCAAAATGCTTTCACTTTGCAGTGCTGCAGGCCTGCTTGCAACTGATTGCTGACAGCAAAAGTGATATCCAACAGAAAGGTAAGAATATGTGCCATAATTTATAGCTAGCTATTCCATGGGATAATTCTTTCAAGAAATTTTACCTAACTTCAAAGCAGTAACTGAGTTTTAAGAGCAAATTTAAAAATAAAAAGATAATAAAAACAACGGCAACAACAACAACAAAAAATCAAAAGAAAACAAGGATGTTCCTGCATCTGGAAGGTCCCTGTATATGGAGGGCTCTTGAAATATCATCTTTTCAGTGGGAAAAAACTCCTAGTGAGACTTGAAGTTCTGTCTAGAAGTCAGCTTTGTTAATTTTCAGCAAGTGAAAATGTCAAAAATAACCTTTCCGATCACCCAGAATTATTTTGCCTTTTAGATGATTCAAGCATTGTCCCTTGGCTCCTGAGCTTTAAACGTGGAACAGCTCTGGAAGAACAAGGAAATAAAATAGTGATCAAAGAAACAGGCTATTTTTTCATATATGGCCAGGTGAGAAAGCTCAATTCACTTCAGCACCTGACTTTTGTAAGGATATTCTAAAGCCTCCATACAAGAAGTTTAAAGTTTTCACCTCTTATTTCTGCAGGTTTTATATACAGACACAACATTTGCTATGGGACACCTAATACAGAGGAAGAAGGCTCATGTGTTTGGTGATGATCTCAGCTTGGTGACTTTGTTTCGCTGCATCCAGAATATGCCACAGTCTTATCCAAATAATTCTTGCTATACTGCTGGTAAATGTCTGCCTTTTCCTTTTCTTTGTTTGCAGATAAGCTGCATCAAATAGAATCTGTAGTGCTGGGCAATTGTATTGTAGCAGTCATAAAGAACAGGGTCTGCATTTATGGATCTGGCTTACTGAAAAATTACAGAATAGTTTCAGAAAATAAAGTTTTATATAAACTATCAGCAATTTGAGATTATGCATCCAGCTTGGTGATCTGAACAATTTTGCTCTCTCCATTGACTCTGTAATGTGGTTAGACATTTTGGTGCTTTGAGTTAGATGCCTGAGGCAGGCAAGTGGAATACCTACTGTCCTCATTGAAGAACTCAGTTTAACTTAGGAGTTGAATTCCACATTTAGTCATCCCAAGAAAATATTAAAGTGCTGTATTCTCTTTTGAAATATCATGTATGGATTTTAGCCATCCAATACTTGCATACCTTACTGTGATAGTTCTACTCCTTATAGAAGCTACTGGATTTTTAGTCTTTGGTTTGATGAAAAACAGTTCATTCCTAGTCTTTATGACTGCACAAATTAGAAACACCACAAAAAAGACATATTAAAATATTTAATGCAAGTCCAGCAGGCTCAATGGTCAATATATGTGTATATTCCTGCAGTAGCATTTAAGGAATTAGTGTCAAGGCCTATAAAACCCCATCTATCATCTCTTGTCTGTCTTTCCACCTTAATGGTGGATTTAAGGCTTTTCTATTTGGTTATTTTCCAGCAAGACTTTTTCTCAATGCCTTATGAAAAAGTGGGTGACACTGAGGGATGGAGCTGACTGTCAGCAAGCAATGGCATTAAACAAATGGGATATGGCAGGCTGCTAATTTTTTTCCCAATAAAAAAATTCCAACTAACTAACTAACTAGATACTTTGTCCTGGCAATTGAGGCTGTCCAAACATTTCCTTTAATTTTCTGCCCCTTCAGTCACACATTCTGGCAACATAACCACCTTCAATTTCATCTATATTCTGATTTTACCCTTGTATTACTGCTCCCCTTTCCTAAATAGAATCTCTATCTTGCCACTTCATGATTCCTGCTTCCCAAATCCCCACTGTTCTGCTTTCACCTGGAAAAAAAAGTTCTGACTGCTCTCTCTCGTGCTGCTGAGAATGTGTCACAGCAGATATTAGATGTGTTGTCAGCTCAGTGGCTGCAGCTTGAAGGCAACATGCTCTTGGTTATCATATCAGCTGATGTGTGGCTGGCAGGAAGCAAACTTTTGTGCTCTGCAGTTGCAGTGGATCAGCTGATATCTGGTAACTTCATTAGGTTGGTAAAGCTCATAAGACCTCCTCCAGAAGCGTGGGAACAGAGTAGTCTGGGGACAGTAATACCCATTGCTGATTTTCACTGTCTCATCACCATAACATGAGGAACCTGGGTACACCACTGTAAGAAATTTTTGCAGTGTTTGCTGAAGTGAACTATGCTATGCTGAGTGCAGTGTGGAAATTAAATCCATCATCACAGAGGATGTTAAGTGTCAGCATTGGATAGGCTGTAAACTCTAAGATTGTGCCGAAAGATAAAAGCGCTCATCACAAGTAACAAGCCATGCTTACATTTGTAAGATGACACATAATGACTTTTTTATAAAGTAGTGTATTTGAGATATTAACTTAAAAATATTCCAAATCTTTTACCAGGCATTGCAAAATTAGAAGAAGGGGATGAACTTCAACTTACAATACCACGGAGAAGGGCTAAAATATCCTTGGATGGAGATGGTACTTTTTTTGGTGCAGTAAGACTCCTCTGAAGCCCTTCATTTCTGTTATTATGCTTAATGCCATTTTCTTCTCTACCTATGCCTTTGTCAGAAAAAATATTGAACTGTAATAAAGCTGCCAATTCAGCCTCTCCCAATTCACCGAAGGCTTCAAAGAATTTTCTTCACTTTAATACGCAAACCCAAAACAGGAAACATACCAGACATACTTGTGATATAACCACCATGTGATTACCAGAAAGCCAATTTATTTTAGACAATGGGATACTCTAGATAACAACTATAAAGCAATGAGGTTTTGATTTTGAAACAATTTGCTATCCATATGGTAAACCAAAGGAGGATTTGACCAAAAATAGCAGCATGATCAGGACCACAGACTATCAAATTGCTATCAATTGAAAAGGAAATTTAAAATAAAAGTGTATCTTAGATTTGCATATTTTCATAAGTAAAGTATTTAATATAGAAATTGTGGAGAAAAACACATTGAACAGTAGATTCCTCACCACAAAATGAAATTGTTAGGTAGGTTCTCAGTTTTAGGGTTTTTTTCTTTCCCCAAAGATACCGGGGAAGGAAGAATTCTAAATGTTTGGGATAATGAAAAATATACAGAATTGTAGCCACTGTCTTGCTTGTTCCCTATGAACAAAAGATGAATAGATTACTAAAGTCTATTAGCATTTACTAATTAGAATTAATTTTTCTGGAAAAAGGACATGTAAAACACTTCAACAGCTCAGTCTTCAAAGCATTGCTACTCGTCAAGGAATCCGTGTACACTTCTATGTAAACAAGGCTGGCACAGGAAGAAAGACAGTGAGATTAGGCACAACACCATGGTTGGAATTGGATTTCTGGCACCATAATATCTGCAGTCATATATAGATGTGTGTATATATATACAGTATGTAGATATATCTGTATATATTTGAGAGTGTATACACACACTGATCTTGGGCATTTAAGCATAGAATTTTATCTATTTTTGAACAGTTTATCCAATGGATATACTACTTCATACATATTTTTTATATTTCCCTTGCTTCTTTCTATGCTTCATTCTGTGCAATATAGTAAAAAGAAGAATCCAATAGATCTGGAACCAGCCATGCAACTAAGAGAATACATTTGTATCTCAGAGGTTTTTTATGCAGTTTTGAATATAGTGCTTAACTCTGTTTTACAAAAATATTCAGATCTGTAGAAGAAATAAACAGATGTCCATTTTCCTTTCCTTTGTCTGGCTGTTTTGTTCAGTAGATAGTATTTATGCTTTTTTTATCCCAAATATTGTATGGTCCAAGGAGCTATTCTGTTTTTTCTTTGTTCTTAAAGAAGCATTGAAGTGCTATTGGAATAGATAAAAAATAAAAGCCCAAGTAATGAATTGTACTTTATTTGAAAAATATTTTTAAGACCTGAGAATTGTGTTATATAAGCTCACTTAGTAAAGAAAAGATGCTCTACATATTGCAGTTTCCTTGTCCGTTTTTATGAATTGTGATATGATTGATTTCGCATGGTAATGGGTAATAAATAAAGAGATTTGGAGCTCAGAATTATAAAGCATGGTAAATTAATGAAACAATTATTTCATCTTCTCTGGGCTTTGGGAAGACATTTCAGCAATAAGCATATGTGCATTGGGTTTTTACACTGGGATTTTTATGAGGCTTAACTACAGTTTCAAAATATCTGCAAGTCCTCCTTTTTTAAAATGTCTTTATTTATGTGTTGTGGAGCTGAAGCTGCAGCTGGGTTTTTTTTTTTGTTTGTTTGCTTTTGGGTTTGTTTTTTTGTTTGTTTGTTTGTTTGTTTTTGGTTTTGGTTTTTGTTTTTTGTCATTATTATTATTATTATTATTATTATTATTATTTAACTTTGATGTGCTGAATTTGCCAAAAAGGCATTTTAAATCCTGTACAGGAGTCCTCCATTTAACCAAGGTTGTATAATGCTGCTTATAGGTGAAACAACTGTTAGCATGCAGCAAGTTGTGTGTTATTACTGAAGTACATTAATGATGCCCAGAATGTCTCATCAGAAGTTTGTTGATTTTAGCATTTTCTGATTGTAGCAAAAATTATGTTGTTACTGCTGCTTTCCCAGAGATGTGGTAGCTAAACTTGCAAATCTAACTTTTATTGTGTAAGCTTCCCCAGTGGTTTTGGTGGGCTTGTGTGTGCTTAGTTTAAGCCATTTCCCTGGCTGTATTTCTTCCTTCTGCTGCTGACAAAAGTGCAAAGTGCAGACATTTGGAAAGGGTCTGGCACATGATTTGGCTTGGAAGAAAACTTCTGTCTTCTGAAAGAAAGATTTTCAAAGGTGTTCCCTTCCTTAGAACGTTGAAACTGAACTTCAAGATTCTTCACAGAAAACATGAAGCATGTTTCTGTGAACCACGAGAACTCCCACATGTTTGCAGACTGCAAGTTGACAGATTGTTCAGATATTTCTACTGACAAATCCAGCAATTTTGTTGCTGTCAGATCAGCTTTTTATTGGCTTCATGAGAAAATTTGTCTTCTCAAAATTAACCTGCTTCTGCACAAAGTTAAGTTTTAACAGATCAGCATTTTCTGATCAAAGCATAAAGAAAAGGAGACTAGTTCATCCCTGATCATTCTGCTAACAAGCTGGTGTTACAGAAGATAGCAAAATGCATCCAGACCACCATGACACACACACTTCAGTGAGTGGGAGTTAGTGAAGCATTCTGCATTTGGGAGATATTTAAATGAGTGTGATAGGCAATAATTAGTATCTTTTCGGTTCATACGATACTCCACATTTTTATCAAGGACATCTAGCATTTAAGAGAGGTTTCTGCAAATGCAACAAACTTTGTGGATACTCTCGTTCTTTTTCACATGGTGTTAAGTAGCAGCATGGCAACCACAAGGGACTTTTTCTTTCCAGTACATTTTAACAGAAAGTGTGAAGTTGTATCATTCTTTCCTTTTTAATAATGTGAAGTTGACAGATATATAGCTGCTTTGAATGCAATATATTTAATGTAATGTACATCTCATCTCTTTTATATGATGTGCAGTCACACACCCTGCCAATATACAGAGTATATTCATTATGTGAATGTAATATCTCCTATATCTGACTGTTTCTCAAATTGCTCAGCATTTGCCAAGTTAAGACACTCATTTCAGAGGTCCTAAAGTTTTGCCAAGCTTATACAACTGGAGATGACAGTTTCTGTATCTCTGGTTTGTGTCTTAGGTTGAATTATCTTAGGTTGTCTTTAGCCCTCAAAGTTCTACTCTTCTAAAGATGAGGTTAGGAAAAATGAGTTCTTTGGAATTTATTTTAAAAATTTGACTACCTTTTCTTTGGAAAGGCCTAGAGATTTTGCTTTGAAGGAAGAAATGTGTGTAATGTGGGTTTTGCTTTGTTTTAAAAAGAGTTTTCTTTCTTCCTTCCTCTCTTTCTTCTGGACTCTCACAGGGTATATGCTTTTGAAGAATATTTTATGCTTTCTCATATTAAGCATATTCTATCTCTATGGAACTTTCTAAAAGGAGAGGGAAATGTTCCCAGCAGTTTTGTGTCTGGATTACATCAGTAAGGTCTAAACTTGTTTTTCAAGGTCAGTCCAAACAGCAGTGAGAAGGAAGCTGATGCAAATACAGGGAAGAGGGAAGCTAAATATTGGATGTAGAAAGACTCTCATGTTACAGAGTTACATAGATCCCAGCAGTGATGGGGAAAACAAATTAGACCTGGAGCTGGATGGCAGGAACAGGAGAGACCCTAGCTGGGATTTAATTGATTGATTTCAAATTCACAAGCTCTCTTATTCATAGCTCACAACTCATAACTCATGCACCTATGAGCAAAACATAGCTGCTGGGGAGAGCTCTTGTTCCTCCTCTGCCATGGCACAGGTGCCACACTGTGAAAGCCTCAGCAATCCAGCTGCTGCTGCAGCCACTTCAAAACCTGTTTGGGTAAGCTGACACCTTCCAGCTTGGACATTTGGTCTACACCATCTCCAGGAGTCAGCAGGTTTTAGCAGACAAGCAACAGGCAAAGATGATGGCTGCAGGAGACAGCAGGTGCCAATGGCTGCATAAGGACCTTTAGTCCTCTCTGGTCACTGTGTCGAGCACACGTTGCCTTTGCTTTGGCCGAACAACAGTGACCCCAGCATAGATCAGGGAATACCATACAGCATGAGCCATGTGTTAGCCAAAATCTGAGCAGGAAGTGAGTGAAGAGGCACACCATGTGGAGTGCAGTCAGCCACTGAAGCAGGCTGTTC
This sequence comes from Peucedramus taeniatus, assembly GCA_013400575.1. Classification (NCBI taxonomy): domain Eukaryota; kingdom Metazoa; phylum Chordata; class Aves; order Passeriformes; family Fringillidae; genus Peucedramus; species Peucedramus taeniatus. The sequence continues at coordinate 98,025 of WBNO01018359.1, forward strand.
ACAGATTTTCAACACTTTTTTGGATAAACCCCTGAGCAACATAGTCTGAATTCAGTGTTGATCCTTTGAGCAGGATGAAGTACAGGCCTCCTAAATTACCCCTTTCCTCTGCCTGATTCTCTGATAAGAAAGCAGGAGATGTGAGAGGCAGAGAAAGGACTGAAACTGGTGGGTCAGAAAAGGTCCTGCTGGGAAAGGAAGGGTGTTCATTTCCTGAGTGCTAATGAAACACAGGGTCCTCAGTGTGTGCTTCAACAGGATCAGCAAACATTTATGTACTGAGCAAGGCAGGTTCCAGTTAGGCACAGCAAGCTGCTAGTAGTCATCAGGTGCTGCATGACCTCAAACCTAAGAGTGTAAATTGAATCAAACCATGTGGCCAAGTAATAATCTTCATTCACTCTCTTGCAAGTTTCCTTTGACTTTTTTCCTGCCCCCTCCCCAGTTCACTCAGTGGATAGAAGGAAGATACCTCATCCTGTGGAAAATAGGATATCGATGGAAAGTATTTTAAGCTGAGGACCAGAAATATATCTCAGAAGTATTGAAAGGAAGTAGTAAATGAGGTAGAACATGCAAGAAGAGAAATGACAGTGTCCTGTTTAAATCAGAATTGCATTCCCTTTCTGTCAGTGAGAGCTGACTGAAAAGTCATGTTTACTTTCCACGGATGTTGATTTTTTTTTCTTTTTTCTTTTTTCTTTCTTTTAAGGTTTGAGATGTTTCAGTCTTGACTTAAAATCACTTCTACTAAAGCTTTTTTTGGCCTATCTACAGATTCTATCTTTAGTCCTGATGAATGTCAGTTATTCCAATGGCTGTGGGAAGTCCTGTATCACAACGCGTATGTGAATTTTCCTGACTGTGCTCAGGGTACTTGCTTCCCAAAACTTCTCAGACTAGGGAGGAGTTTTAATTAGCTTCTTTGAATCTAGAGACTTCCACTTTCAATTTCCCTGGCTCAGCAGCCAACTGCCCTTTTGGAAGTCTAAGCTCAGCTCCACCAGACATAGTTTTCAGTTTCATAACAGTTTGTTCAGCCTGAAATATTTTAAGGAGAACATGCTGGGCTCCACAAACTGTGGTTTTGACAAAGCTCTGTTTTGTCTGAAAATTTCCAGACTGCCCTAGCCTTTGCTGTAGAGTTCCTTAAACAAGATTTTTCACAGGTGGTCACTGAGTGAATGTTCCTCATTCTCTGTCTGACTGACTGATGCCCTTGTGGTCTCATTTGCAGAAGTGTTGAAACACACAGCTGCAACTGAAACTAGCAGGAGCATGCTCTGAATACATGGAGGGCTGTATATTTCTGCTAGAATTCTCCTGTGGAAATACTACAGCAACAAATATTCTGAAAAAGTCCCAGGGGAAATAAATTCTGATCTGGAGGCAAACGTAGTTAGAATTGTGCAGTCAGCCAAGAGGCATGTTTTGGAAAAAGTGTGAGGAAAAGTTCTTAAATCATTGCTTGGGTACTGAACATTGTGTGCATTGAACATGACGGAGATCTTAATGGGAAGGGTGATGTGAGATGTGTATATAAAGTAACTTCTGCTACAGGTAGTAGGACTGAGACTACAAAGAAAACTTTGTTCCATCTTCACTATGAGCATTTAACTTTGCATTGGAACATTTGGTGGAGGTTGGAGACAGGATATCCAGGGGTCTGTTTCTATTTACTCCACTAAAAAGGGAAGCTCCACTCCTCACAAACCTCATAGAAACTACTTCATGTAGCTGTGGAAGGCTTGGTGACAGTTCTACCTGGCTTAGAAAGCGTTTGTCTTGACATTAAGGGAACTTGAAAACAGCCACTTCATAATTCAAGGCACCACTGGAGAGCAGGCCTAGCATTTTTAAAGGCAGAAGAGAAGGGGGAAAGTTTTGCCAGAGGACAGCAGATAAGCACTGTCTGGTGGCAAACTGCTGTCTCAGGATTTCTTACCTAGCTCTGTTTGTCTTCAGAACAGGAAAGTCACAAGGATGACAGGGAATTGAAAAGCTAAATGAGTCTGTTTTGCAATGAACACTGTTGATTTTTTTTTCTTTCCTTCAAAGATTTTCCATCTCCCCACCAGCCCATGAAGGGGATAATAAGAGCAAAGTGAGTGGATGGGGTGAAGTGCACATCTGATGTGATGCCTAGTGGGAGAGGTAACAGAGATGTAGTTGTGTGGAAGGGGTGAGTGAAGATGAGACAGCAAGAAGACTGTCATGCTGCTGCTGCTGCTGCTGCCTGTCTTCCCCCACTGACTCCACTGCTCCATTCAACCTTTCAGTCCTGTGTTAGTCTGGCATTTAATCACAACTGGTAATTTTTTTGAGAGGAAGTTCATGATGGGTCGTACTTACATCTCTATCCAATTATCAGTTGCAAATACCAGACAAATTTACCAGTGCTCAACCTGCAAAATAATATGATGATGCTCTGTTGGGCTGCTATGCTGGAAGTGAGTCAGGGCTGATGAAAACAAGCAGAGCAGGCTGATGAGAAATGAAATTGAGTCTGACATTCTTTGTCTGTAAAAGGATGATGGTACACTTCCCTACCATTTAGGCTGCCAGAAATACATCTTCCACCACAAGTGTATGCAATGAGCAGTGGAAACAGGAGAAACATGTAATCTGCTACTTTTTCCATCACTTATTTTCTTTCTTTCTTTACTTGTTCTTTCCAGAATCCCTTTGTCCAGCTTTATATATCTCTGTACTCTCTTGCTTTTATCACTACTATACTTAGAATATGCCAAAAAAAAAAAAAAGGGGGGGGNAATACCTATCACCTTTGTTAGACAGTGAAATTCTATCTTAAACCAATCCCCAAGTGCCAACATCACCAAGAAGATGAAGACGATGAAGAAGAAGGAAGGAGGGCAGTACACACCCAGATTCCTCCACCTTGACCCCCCTGTACACTTCTTGACCCCCCTGTACACTTCTCATATGAATCCTAACATTCTATTTCTCTACTCAGTGATAAGCCCAGGGCCGCAGTGCGCGCACACCGAGCCGCGGCTCCCGCCGCTCCCCGCCCCAGCGCTGAACCAGCTGCTCGGGAAAACTCCGCTCCCTTTTAAACCCCGGGGATCACTTCTGGCGCTGCAAATGGGAAATGTGAAAAACAAAACGAGAAAAGCAGGAAGGAAAAGAGAAAAAGAAACAAAAAACTTCTGGAGCACCAGTGCCAGTGAATTAAGCTTTTCTGACAGATTCTATGACTTATTACGAGTTAGTTCTATGAATAATAGAATATCCTGAGTTCAAAGGGACTTACAGGGATCATCAAAATCCAGCTTCTGGTCCTGCTCAGGACAGCCCCAAGAATCACACCAAGACACACAAACATTTTTAGAATTTTGGCCACTATTCTAATTGGATTAGGCCCACCTTATTATTAATTCTCTCTTCCCTCTATTCGCATACCTGAGTCTGCACACTCTCAATGTATATGTAAGATCAGTCTGGTATGAGAAATTATAATTTATTCACCCACAATTTCCCACCATGAATGCCTCCTTCTCTAACCTCTGAACAGCCAAATGCTTTGTTTTGTTTTTTCTTGCTAACCAGGTTGAAAAACAAGGGTGGAAAGAAGAATATTTTTTCTGTAATTTAGAAGCCAATGCTTTGAGAAATTTTCTATAAATCTGTTTCCTCACCTTGATTTAATATCATAGAGGCAAGAAGAAAAAAGAGTCCCTGTATTGCCATAAGTATCTTACCTCTTTGAAGGCATTACTTGAGTGCCTGTAGCTATCTTCACATTTTCATTAGTTTCTAATGTACCTTCAATTTTAGCCAAAAACCTCTTTTCTATTAAACTGGGAATAATGCAAACCCCATACCTTTGATCCTGCTCTCTAATTCACAACTTTAAAGCTTATATGTTGTTTTAGTCTGCTCAAATACTTGCTTCTTTGGAGATGGTGATTTCTTATATGCATTCATTAGTTCTCTTCACAAAGGAATTGTACTAAAACTGCTCCCTTGGGATGCACAAACTTCTGGTCTGTGCAGAAGAGCCAGGCAGAATGGCAACATTACACACCATTGTGGCTAAAAAGTGTCTTATTGCTCAATTTTCTTATCCTAATGGTTATGAATATAGAAGATCACATTGGCTTTCTTTAAACACTCAGGAAGAAGTTCTTCTGACTTAATGAAGACATCAGCATCTACCATGAGGAGGCTTTCATGTTTTGAGGTAACTCTCTGGTACCTGACCTTAGCCCATGGGGAGAAACAGGCACTTCTGCATCAGTTTGACTTTTACTTATGTAAATGATTCATGGCTGAGGTGAATCATACTGAAAATTACCTTTTTTTTCCTCTGTGACTAAAAGACACTCAAGTTAACACCTCACACAATGTAGCTATCCAAATTTAGAATAAGCAGACAATGGCATATAAAAACTAATGAAAGTGGATAGTTTTCATGGCATGATTTGTAACTTGGCATTTAAGGGGATAAACAGGTCAAGAGCAGCCTGGCTGAAAAGGACTTGGGAGTGGTGGTGGGTGAGAGACTGGACTTGACCCATCACTGTGGGACGGGTCCGGTCGACATATGGGGCCCTCAGCTCCCCTCAGAAGGGAGTCAGTGCTTATCTCAAGCTGAAACCTCTTTGACATTCACAGACTAATCACCCCTACTGATGAAAGCCCAGAGCATGACACAGTTTCATTCCAAAACCTGGCCCACAAGAGAAGGAAGTGGTGTCCTGACCTGATTTCAGATAATAGCCTGGTGGTTAGTGCACTTGTTGAAGAAGTAGGGCACTGTCCTGAGCCTGGGAGGGGAATCAAATGTGAGCCTCAGGTCTCCTCTCTCATCACTCCTGCTCTGCAGGGCAAGCCTAAGACAGTCCCTTGCAGCTGAAGGAAAGATTTAGCTGTGCATGTGAGGACAGAGGTTGCAATGGTGAAACTTAGCCTTATGTGAATTCCAAAAACAATGATAGAGATAATAGCCAAAAGCCTGTTTGATAGTTCCCAAATTTAGGGTAATGGTGATGAGAAAGCTTAATGTTTACTGCTGACTGCTGTGAACCTCACTGTGCCATGCCTACCTGTGTCTGTCCTAGCACTTTGCTGTGGTGATTCTGAACCTCTCTCAGTTGCAGACGGTGAGGGGTTAAGATACTTTTGATATGAGTTGCTTTATCTCTAAACATTATAATAAAAACCTTTCCTACAATTTATTCATTCAACCAAAGTAAAATTCAGAAAAATGTTTATTTCAAGGAAATTCACAGATCTCTCAATCTCTAAATGCTTGTACTGGTACAGCTACCAGTGGCTAACAGAGAAGAAATTAAGAGAGAATGTTTACACATTACAACTCAAATCTGGTAGTAGGCACACTATTTTTTTTAACATTGGGAATCATGATTTCTTAAGTAGGTTGCATTTGTGATGGGCTTTGTTTCTCCCCAAACTGATTTCCTTGTCTTTCGATAGTAAAACATCAGAGGAAGAATGTTCCCCAGCAAAATCTGTCTCGTGTAAATTCCAGAAACCCTTTTCACCATAACTATTTCTCATTATTTTGTTTATGTTGGAACCCACACATTCTCACTCAGAGAATCACATGGTTGTTTAGCCTGGAAAAGACCTCTAAGATCATCTGAGTCTAACTATTAACCCAGCCTGCCAAGTCCACTGCTAAACCGTGTCCTCAAGTGTCACATCCACATGTCTTTGAAATACCTCCAGGGGTGGTAACCCAACCATTTCCCTGGTCAGCCTGCTCCAATGCTTGACAACTCTTGCAAAGAAGAATTTTTTTCCTAATATTTAATTTAAACCTCCCCTGTCACAACTTGAAGCATTTTCAACATTTTCTCTGATTATTTAGCTTGATACCTGGGAGAAGACCAAGGTCTCTTGCCTTGCTACAGCCTCCTGTCAGGCAGTTGTAAAGGGCAATGAGATCTTCCCTGAGCCTCCTTTTCTTCAGACCATACATCCCATGCTCCTTAGCTGCTCCTCATCAGACTTTGCTCCAGATCCATCACCAGCATTGTTGCCTTCCTCTGGTCCAACACCTCAGCGTCTTTCTTGTCATGAGGGGCCCAAAACTGAACAGAGGATTTGAGGTGGTGCCTCAAAACCAGTGAGGTTTCTCAAAGTACTCACATGGGGCTTTCTGGAATCCCCTTGATCTCATGTATGATAACATGTATGTGTCACTGCCTTTTTATGCCTTGAAGTTGGATGTCTTGAGAAATACACACCAAGAATGCAATACAGAGTATATCTTCCTCCAAATGTTAACTTTCTACTCTTCTGGCATTTTAGGTTATGTTTTTTTTTTTCCATTACAGTTGAAAATAAAACTAAATACTTCTTTAACAGCTTCAATCCCAAGAGAATAAGTATACAGGTTTTAGAAATTAAATTAAAGACATCTCCATTGTTTAAATAGCAGGATTGTTTAATTCATATCAGATGGTTTTCCTTAAACTTAAAAAATAAAAATGTACCTTTCAGAATATTATTCGAAATATTGTAATAAAAATAACTTTCATAAATTTTTTGTGTGTAGTATTAATTTGTTTGAGCTCTTACTAGAATGACTAACAGTATGGTATGGTATCACTTTAACCAATTCCAATTTAGCTTTATAGAGCCATACAAATTCTCTCTGTACAGGCATTAAAGATAGACTGGAACTTCAAAGGATGTTTCATCTCATCCTAGAATAGCATTATAGGACAGCTGGGCTGCTCTCAATGTGACTGTCTTTCACCATTGATCATAGAGTCTGGAGGGCAGGCTTAGATGTTTCATTTTTTGTAGTGAAACCCAGGTGATATGAACCCATTCATATCCAGGAGACAGCACTGGATTATGCTGGATTATTTCTCCTGTTGGAAACCATGTGGACAATTAATTGCAATACAGCCTTTTAAGTATATTAGTTGCTTTACTCACCAGCTATAAGTCCAGCCTTGGACAGGAACTGGGACATCTGAATTACTGCTTTACCCCAGACTAGGAGAGCACTTTTGAAGCACCTCTCCCCCCCACCCCCCCCTCCTGCAGTTTGGCTCCCGTGTCAGAGCAGTCCTGGAATGCATGAACCAGGCTCCTTCCCGGAGTTGCAAACCCATATTGCGTGCTCCAGGAGGACAGGCAAGGCTCTGCAATTGCTCCTGGGCATCCAGGCCTTGAAGATCTAGTGTAATTCAGAGTTCCAAGAAATAACATCACATCATCATTGTGCGATGACTTTTAGAAAGGTGAGTATGGATCCACTGCGCTCTGAAACAAAGGGAAGGTATCAGTCGCTAGAGGGAGCCCCTTAATCATAAAATCCTACATCAAACCCCATTTCAGCTGTTAGATGTTGAAGCACTTTAAAAGTGTCACAGTTACTGCCTCCAGTACTCAGTAAGGAAAACGAGGGGAAAAGGAGTATGCAAGGCTTCTGCAAAATTCAACATTCATTCCACCTTCTGAAAAAATACAGACTTTTTAAAGATTTCCCCACAGAAAACTAGCTAGTGCAAATTCAGTGCATTGGTTGGGAACAGAATTTGCTTTCCTAGACCTTTTAAAAATGTCATCTTCAAGAAGCACCAGTGAGAGGACATTCACATTTCCCTCCTTCAAAGATCAAACACCAAAAAGGGCACAAGTTGTCATTCTGAAAATCTTTAGACCACAAGCACAGCCCTCCTTCCTTTAACTTCATAACACCATAGCTGTGCTCAGTGGCAATTCCCAGCAGCCAAACTTCAACAAGTGCTACTTAGAGCAGCAAACTGGTATGGTTCTCTCTGTGTTTGAAGAGAGCTGTGTAAAAGACAGCAAAGGCATGTTCCTACAGTGTAACTGCAGACATGCATTCAATTTTCTGCTGTATTCTAAGTTTAGTAAATAACATAGCAGTTATAGTTTGTGGTTCTCTGTTACAAACTCTATAGGATTTGTAAGAAGTTCTGGAAAAAAACACAACAAGGATATGAGAACTATGGAGATGGCTCCAGCTGCAAAAGAAGCTCTCAGTCAGCAGAGCCCTGCAGGGATTGATTGCAACCTGGGCAGAAAAACCCAGAAGCAACTCAGAAGGTGTTTCTTTTTAGAAAACATGCAGCAGTAGAGGGCATCAGACAACAAGAAATCCTGTAGACCTTAATGAATCCTTGAAGTGCTAAAGGCCCAACGAGGGGAATGGGAACTAGAGAGGTACAGATTGGGATTCTGTAATGCAGGTGAGGACCAGAAAGCACACACTGAGAGAAGTAAAACCAGACACATCACTCCTTCTGTGCATGTTGGCTGGAACCCTCCAGCATGTTAAAGATGTGGTGGTAGGGAACAAGGAAGGGATCACCCATGGTGCTATAACTTGCCTCAGAAGTATTCCACTAGCAATCCAACCTGAGCATTGCAATTTATACCACCAGCTCACTATAACATCCCCTTTCTCTCATAAGATACAAAAATGCAGGAAACTTTCTGTTAGTAAAGCAAAATTGCTGTTGGGTAATGCCTCATGCTGCCCCAAAACACTCAGTACAAGAGGACTCACATAAGAAAAAATCACAAAAGTAAGCATTAGCCAGCATGTAACCTTAATTTGTCCATTTGGCTAGGAAACAGGCAGCATTCAAAAGTGAAGCTGAATGACTCATTTTCTGAAAAAGAAAATTCAAGCCTCCTACTGGCATTTCCTCCCCACCCTAGAACTATTTGTCCCAGTGTGTGCAGAGAGAACCACCTCACTGCAGCATGCACTCAGGGTGGCCATAAAGTGAAGAAATTAGCTCAATTTCTATTTCTACAACAAAGAACTGCTGCTCTGTAAGTACAAAGATTTTTCTCTTGCACTTGGTGGAAATGAGGAGAGTTGAGAACTCTTTTTTATAGTAGCTTTCACGGGACTGCCTCAGACTTGAATGCCGCCCTGATTTTCTCAAGTTTTACCAAGCCTTCTGATGTTTGCATTTTTTGCACAGAACTTTCCCACAAACTTTATGTAAATAACTTATTGTTTTTCTTGTTTTTCATTCCTTTATGGGGGACGAGCAACCTGATGGACTGTTGGGTTGCCCAGTGACATTGAGGAGGTGGCACTATAACCCTCCAATGACACTGGCATTTCAAAAAGATATATATAGAGAGTCAGGCGTTTTAATAAAAAGTTTTTTAGTTTGCTTTGAGCAGAACTGCTGTCCGTGTCGTTTGTGTGTCTCCCCCCAGTAACACTTGAAGGAGATTATTCCCATCTCTCGAGACCCTGGTAGTTTGCAGAAAGCATTTTAGCTGTGCCTGTGGCGTTCCCCAGCCTGACCCTCACGCCCTGTGTGAATGCCAAAGTTGAGCAAACAGCAGGGGGAAGTGCAGCTTGAGACTCCATGACAAGCCAGAACATCCAGCTGCTTGGAAGCTCTGGCACAACATGCTTTTCCTGTGGTGAGCTGTGGGACGTGCAGCTAGGGCACATTTTGGGACTGCCTTCAGAAACGCTGAGCAGTAGCAGCAATCCTCGTGCTGAAAAAATTTGGAATCCTTTTAAGTCACCAATCCATCAGCTGCCTGCTTTGAACATAACTTGACCAGGTACTGTATTCCTCCCTTACTATGTTGGGAAATACACAGGAAAATGTTAATGGCTATTTGGATTTTTTTTTTTTCTTCTCTAGCTAAAAATATCTCAAGGAAGTTTTTAAAATACTTTCCCTTTAGAACAACATTATTCTCATACAAGGCTATGTACAAAGTGAGAGCTGCAGGCTATGTGTTTACAAGTCTGGGTTTGCTTTTATCTGTGTCAAGTCTACAAAATAGGAATTTTTAAAAGAAATTTTCACAGACTGAACAGTACTGAATTGAGTGGTATTAACTGTGACTTATCACTGAGTGTTACCAAACTGATGCCACAAATGTGTACTGTTTTCAAGAAAAGTGCATATGAGTATGTCTGAAACAATGACTATTTCCTCTTATGAGATTTTAGTATCTTGTAAGTATTTTGTTAGAAAGGTAAAGACTGATTATAAACTTGGAATCAATACACGAAAACAATTGGTAAAATATGTAAGATATGCAAGCTATCCCTAGCTTATCCCTACCCTCCAGGATTATTAAAATAGATGAAGAAAGGGACAAAAACTAAATTACTTTGTGGGAGGGATTAACAATGGGAGAGGGAGGAAAGAGTTTTCTTTAAGCCAAATTCAGTTTGGAGAGCAGAGGGGGGATTGCTTGCAATTTCTCTGCCTGGGCTCCCATCACCTTTCAATGAGGAAATGGCTTGACAGGGATAACACCAGCCAGTATAATAAATCAGTAGCTGTTTTCTGTATATTGCCTGCTATTTTACAGGCAGCTTCTGGGGAAGTTCAGCCTCAAGCTCCAGGCTGTGCTTTAAATCAGTGTCTCTCTACTGAGTGACAACCAACTGCACAATTAAATTTGATTATTTCCAACTCCCTTTTACTTCAACTGTTTTGGAGGCTCATAAAACATTTTTTAACATAAATGTTAAAGATGGCTTGAACTGTCTCTTGTAATTTTCCTGTAACTGCTTAGGATGCAGCAAAGGCACAAACTCATGCAGGAAACTGAGTATCTCCAGATAGCAATGCTGCCTCAGCTGTGGTGCTTGTAAGCAAGTGTTTGGATGCCAGCTTTCTAAGCACAGAAATTTAATTTTTCCCACTGAAGCTTGTAGCGTTGATGGATAAAATGCAAGAACTATGAATATTAACTAAACTGCTTAATACATCATTTCTGGAAAACAAAAATAAATATAAACCAAACACAATACATAAACCTGAGATGCTTGGGACAGTTGAGCCAGGCATGGGATAAATTTCAAAGAAGTCTATTTTAAAGCTTTAGAATGAAGCTCACTCGGCCCCTACTTCAAAGTCTTCAAGTAGTTTATCTCATTGTCTTGACAGTGAAAGGAAAAGCCCTAGAGAAACCTCTTCATTCTCAGAGTTAAGTAACAAGAGGTCATTAATCCTTCCAAGAAATTATAATTGTTGGGAAAAGATTACTAGAATTTCTAAATAAAAATACCTCTTACAAGCCTGAAAGGAAACTTAGCACATTATGTGACAAAGTACAATGCTGCTACTGTCTGTGGTTATACAAAAATAAATTATATTGAGGACTGGATTTTAAAACACTATTTTTCCTTTCTGAACAGTAAGTATTTTTTATATAGATGATTCATGTAAGAAAATGGAATTATTTCACTATTTTCAGATAAATTTCTGTACTCAAAAAGAAAAATCCCTCTAATAAATGAAGGGCTAGCAATAAAAATAACATTAATGCCTTTACTCTTCTTCATTTAGGGTCTGATCTGAGGGGCACTGGAGTAAATAAAACAGAATGTTAACAAGCTTTGAGTAGGTTTTTAATCTATTTTTATTGCAGTTACTACTAGGAAGATGTAACTATGACAAACTACTCTTGGTTTTGCAGGATTTGAACACTCCAAATGCAGAAATGATTTGGCAACTAGTATCTCATTGGTAAGAAAAAAACATGAGTTGCTGTTGTATCATACTTAGAGCTAAAGTGTGTGAAGTTTAATAATGATGTAATACTGTGTTATAAAAGAGTAGCATTGTTTATCTCACAATGTGTTTTTTGGGTTTTTTCTTGTTATTAACTTTTTTCAACCCAAAGATCCCACTCTGGGCAAAAATGATGTCAGAGGAAGTTGATCCCATTCTCAGCTTCCCAGAACAACTCTTTATAAACATCCAAAGCCATGAAGCAAAATAATTTGTATGCCTACTGCTACATGTAAATTCTCATGTGAGACTGCTCACAGGAAACTTGGAAACAATCAGGAAAGGAGATTTTAAAGTTATGGTCCTGACATTTTTCCTCTTCATTACCTCAGTTTGGATAAATGATAAACACTTAGCACAGCCTTTGTTCTGGACAGAGTGGTCTGGTCTGCAGCCAAGCTCACGTCAGAGGGTCTCTGGCAACGTGCAGGGGGAGTGGTGAATGGCCAGGTCACTGGCTTCTTTCCCTTTTCTGTGTTTCAGGTCCCCCCTGGTTACACCCCTGATTTTTGTTCTGCTTCTGCAAGCACCATTCACACAGCCTTCCACCATCACCCAGCCAAATTTTGTCCTGCTGCTGGCTGATGATCTCGGCATAGGGGATGTTGGTTGCTATGGGAATGATACTATCAGGTAAGGGAACTGACCTCAAGGGTGAACAGAGGTGGTGTGATATTTACTGTAAACCAGAAACCCTCTGCCCAGCATTATCTCATAGCCTGGAGGGCATTCCCAGGGCCAGCTCTGCTGAGTGGCACTGCTTTACTGTGAGAATATGACAATCATTCTTGTGTATTCCCTAATTGCCTGACACTTTAGAAACAGCCATATCCAAAGACAGAAATATTGTCCCCTCTTTCAACACACAGGCCTCATTACCTCATTTTAATTCTACCTTACGTTCTTTCCTGGTCTCACCTCAAAATACAGTTAAAAGACTGCAATGAGCAATGTCACCAGGAAATATTTCCCTTTTCAGCCTCAAAGACATAGAATTTGCCTTCTCTTTGAAAATTGTGCCACAGTATTGCCTGCTGGCTTGTACCATGTTTGAACAAAATGAAATTTGCTATGATTCCTCCCCTTATCCAGCAAAGTTCTTGGAATCTTACCCTGAAAGGCTTCAGTCAGCAAATTCCTGACAGGCAGCTGGTGATCATAGGTAGCTGATAGGGTTCTGCAAAGCCAGGACTCCACAGCATCATCCCCAAGGCATGGATTTTCTTTTTACATTCAGAGTGTACTAGCAGAGTATCTGGGCTTTCTTAGCAACTGGTTCTCTGCCGTGCAAAGAATGGCAGATTTCAAAACAGCAGTTTGGGAAGCAGCCCTGGTGCTCCTTTGAGGAGGAATGTTTATCAGCTAGCTGAGATGGCAATTGTGCTGAAGGGTGGAACTACACCAAGTGCTTTGCCAAATTAATCCAGACTGCTCCTCTGGCCAAAGGCTGTAGAGAATAAAAAACTTTGTTGTAGATGTTGTTTCCTGACAGCGTGTCTTTGAGGGAGGAATCCATAACAGTACGAGTACAAAGCAACAAAACATCCAGGATCTTTCAAAATCCTGCTAAAGGTTTTGCCTTCTTGTGAACACCATTGAACTGACAATTGGAAAACCAAAATTCTAAAACTGAAGCTCAATCTAATTTAAAATAGAAGCAGGCAGACCTTGAATTGAAAGAGGGGGATATTGTATTCTGAAATGTAAGATATTGTCTTGTCTATAACTAGTGTGCTAGGCAAGCTTGTTTCTGCCAACCAACAACTTGGTTGCCAGTTGTTTGCAAAATACCCTCTTCTCACCTACTTACCTGTGGCTTAATTCGTGTTGCCCTGAGAGATTGCCACTACAGTGGGAAAACAAGCAGGATTTCTTTCCCTTTTTCTCCTTTTCCCTTCGCTACAAATGTCACGAGAAGTACCTTGTTAGCTTCCTTATCGGTACTGTAAGTCATGTAGCATCTTGTCCAGCCAAGCACTGTCACCCTGTGGCAACTAAATCACCACTGCACTGACACACTGATATACAGCTCTTTAAGAAGCTAGTGTAGGAAAGGCAGATCTGGAGGAATCAAAGGTCTTTGCTGCGAGGGTGGTGAGGCACTGGAACATGCTGGAGAAGCTGTGGATGCCCCATCCTCGGAATTGTTCAAAGCCAGGTTGCATGGGGCTCTGAGCAACCTCATCTAGGGAAAAGCGCTCCTGCCCATGGCCGGGGGGTTGGAACTTGGTGATCTTTAAGGTCCCTTAGAGCCCAACTCATTCTACAATTCTATGATTTCTGCAAGATTCTTCATAGGACATGGAAAAAAAGAAAAGAAAAAAAAGAAAAGAAAAAAAAAAAAGAAGAAAAAAAAGTTGTCTTGAAATTAATCCAGATACTGATTTTTAAGGAAGAAGAGAAAAAGAAATATTTCCCCATCACTTGAGAGAATTTAAATAAATTACAAAAATATTTCCTGGCCATCTTCAAACAGAAGAAACTTCAGAAAATAAAGATAAGTGTATATAATTTCTTATTCCCTTGAAAGACTGTCTGGATGATATGTGGTGGCATTGGTTGCATTTTCAGGACCCCGAACATTGATCGCCTGGCAAAGGAAGGAGTGAAGCTGACCCAACACATCGCTGCAGCTCCGCTCTGCACCCCCAGCAGAGCAGCTTTCCTCACTGGCAGATATCCCCTCCGATCAGGTTTGCCTTGCTAAACACTCTTTAAGCATTGCTTTATTGCTGGAGAGAACAATGTCATACAAGGGGCAGAGAAAAAACGAGGGTGTGCAAAGAGGGGTGTCACAGACACTCCATCCTCACTGAGACACACGGGGTGTCAGACAGGCTTTGAGGTGGCTTCTGTATTTGTAGGGTATTTGCATACTGGTCTGGGGGGAAGCAGAGAAGAGAAGAACCAGCTCTGCAGAGCATCTTGGTCTCCCCCAGTGCACAGTTTTGGTTACATTTTGATGCTCTGTTGTACAGATTGCAGCCAGAATGGAGATAGAGCAAACTTTTACATTCAAAAAAGTCATTACACAAAACATGAAGAATAGTAACAACACTCTTACAAAGCACTAGTTAAATTAATCTCTGTCGTAGGTGATTCTTCATCAGATGTCAGAAGCAGCTCAGCCCTGCAGGGAGCAGAGCAGACCTGTGCAGCAGATGTGTGTCCATTCCCTCCAGTCAAGGTGCAGAACAAGTCATTCATGGGAAAGCTTCTTTATGTATCTGTCAAAGTTAATCTGTCCTAGGAGATAGCAGTTTGACAGCAATATTATTTTTCCCAATTGTGTTTTTGAAGAAAAAACACTATCCTGTCAAACTTCATCCCTGAGATGAAGTGGTATGAAAAACAAATAGCTCTACATGTTTCTAACAGCAACCCTCAAACACTTGTTCTATTGCAAATTATCTTCAGAGCCTTCATTCCTGAGGCATTTTGAAGCTGATATGTCATCCTACTTTTTTTATGACAGCTCCCAGTGAGACTGGTAGTTTGAAAACACAGTTTTCAAAGAGCAGACCCTTTCCCACTGTAACAACAGGGCCCGAGATGTTCAGAGCTAAAATGACAGATTGAACTTTACATAGTGCTGTATGATGGGGTTATGCCAAGATAAAATACTAAATGGTAGGGTGTAAACCTGCAGGTGAAGAGAAGATAGCTACTCTGTGGGGCTCAGAGATCAGATACCAGCCATGCCACCGTGCAAGGAAACCCTGAGTTCCCTGGCAGCCCCCAGTGAGCTGGAGACTGAGACTGACAGGGCACAGAAGTCTCTTTAGGCTCCTCCCTGCCCTCACATTCACACTAAGGAGGGCATTTCATACAGCCTAGGTGCCACTGTGACATAGAAAATCTCCTATACAACCATGTCATTCTAAATGAAATGAAATTAAAGAAAAAAAAGTCTCAATATGAGACACAAAGATGAAAGAATAGGTAAGAATAGGTACTATGGTGAGTCTTAACTCTTTCTTAATCTTGTCCAGGGTCTTAGATTCATTTTCCCAAACAGACAGCATTAGGACAAATGTTTAATGCTATAATTTCAATGAAATCAGGAAACAAAAAAGTATTTTGGATAAAAGTACTCATCCCTTTATATTTACTAAGATTGTTTCTTATTGCATTTTAGGGATGGATGCTATAAATGATTACCGCGTTATTTTTTGGAATGCTGGCTCAGGAGGGCTTCCTCCAAATGAAACCACTTTTGCCAAAATACTGCAGCACCAAGGCTACAGCACAGGACTGATAGGTATGGGGGCACTCCTCTCCTAAAGGTGTTCTTTAATGTGTTTCACCTGCACATTTCACTCAAAGAATTTGTTTTAGCTAGTAACTGCTTGTACTTCAGTTGTAATATTTTTATTTCCTGATTAAGAATAATATGTAAAAAGAAACTATGACCAAAAAGTACCTCTCTTAAAAGAACAAGCATATGATAAAGAGGACAATTTTTACCATTGACCCACTTTCAAGCACAGCTGTGGTTATCAAAATAGATAACAGAAAATGTTAGTAATTCTAGAATATTATTATACCAGGTATAAGATATTTATTCCAATACCATTTCATTTTTAAAAAGTAAAAATATGAATGCCATTTCATTCATGATGATATTTTGCACAGTTCAAAGCAGTCACACAAAAGGGAACAGCTGCTACTTAAAACATTAGAGACAGTTAATAGTGTCACAAGAATGGGCCTTTCAGAAACAAAGCAATTAGTTTTTTTTCAGTCACAGCATGCCAATGTAGTTCACCGAGATTTCAGTACAGCTGAGAAACACTGCCTTCTTCACCATCAATGTGAATTTCATTTTACTTTGTATTTTATAGAGCTACTTTTTTATTACAGTTGTAACTTCTGGTTATGATCTTGTTCCAAAAAATTATTTGTCTTAGATGTGTCACATCGTTCCACAGGCTGATAAAGTACATACATTACTGGCTGATTTTTCAGCTGTTTGCCCTACCTCATCTGAGCGTGTAAAGCATCAAAATCCAAAATCTGTATCTGGCTCATAAAAATATTAGCTGCACAAACCGACTGAATTTATTAATAAAACTTCCTGCTGAAATAGATTTGTATTCATTCAACAGAATAAATCTAAACTACACTGGACAAAACTAAAAGAAGCCTTCCAAGCAATTTAAATTCTACATTACTGAAGTTCCATCTCCTGTTAGTTTTGTAGTGATATTATTTTAGTTGTTTTAATCAGCTCATAAAACAGACTGTGCATGCTTCATCTTGGTTTCAGCATGTTATAACTAGCAAAAAAAACAGATTTGTCTCCTCTGTCCCCAGGGAACTGCCCAGCAGCAGAGTCGTGCTGCTTGCCTCCCAGAAGCAAAATGGGGAGGCATTTTCCCTGTGGGCATCTCAGCTAAAATCACACCACAGGTGCCAAAAGCATCACTTAGATTAACTTGATTGACAGATCCTGATTAATTTTACTATGGGGGATTATGGAAAGCACCAATGATAAGTGACACACAGAATACCAGAAGAATTTTACATTCAAGTCATGAAGCAAAAAAATCTTGACACAACATCTACTCATGTCACCACAGCTGAATGAGCACTAAGTAGTCTCACCTGAATTGTTTGTGATTGTTTTGCCCTGAGCACAACCAGTGTAATTGCAAAGTTAAATCCCATTAATAACCTGCAGCTTGAGGTGATAATGAGATTTTTTGTTGGGAAATGCTTTGAAGGTTCCTTGTAGTCAGAAAACCAATGCTGTATAAGTATTGCCCTCAGAGATTAATTTATCTTAATTATACACTCAGTTTAGCTTCTGGAGATTGAATTCTTTTCTAGCATGTCAGAAACTTTTATCAAGCTCAGCTGGAGATTTAGGTGATGGAGTTCATCTGAATTCCAAGAATACTTTAGCTGCACCTGTATTTATGACCAATGCATTTATGTATTGATTACAAACCTGTTTCATTCTACAACTGGCTCTAAATATGTCAGGAGCTAAACTGAGTAGAGATTTTAGCTGAATGCGATTCATCCATCTACACTAGAACTTCCATTCTTCCTTTATATTTACAGCCAAGAAGCAGCAATTTTTCTCCTCTGGGGTAGTTTTTCTGCTCCTATTGTAATACACTACAATTCTATTGAAACCTACTCAGGGCTGGTTGCTATTATACGTACTGATAACATACTGAAATATTTCTTGAGGATAACATCATCCTGGAAGTACACAGTTCCTCTCTCTACAAAAAGAATTCGTTTCAAGTTAGTTTTCAAGTAAAGTTCCTAATGTCCATTTTGATCTGACATCCAAGATCTGTATAAAATGCAATTCAGCCTCTGATGAGTGGTAGATTTTGTTCAGTCAATTCAGACATTCTCAAAGCTCAGTGTTTGAAGCAAACAAGCCAACTTACTATATCACCATGTAACCAGCCTGTTTGAATAAACCAGTCTGCCTAACCAGTCTGTTTGAATAAACTGGAGGGGAAGCAAAAGCATGGTTTTGATGTGCCATTCATGATAGTAGTTGGTATGTTCAAAAAGAAGAACAAGAACAAATTGTGTTGCAAAAGGTCAAGAAATATTCCTTCTGATATATGAACTCTTCAGTATTTAAAAGAAGTAGGCTTTAACTTTTTAAAATTTGCTTAAATCCAAATAAATGGCAGAAATATTTATAAAACAAAGTCTTTTATTCTCAGTCAGTATGTGGAGATATAATTATCATCAAAGTTATTTACAAATGTACAGCTTCATGAGAAATCCTCATCTCCTGAGCTCAAGTTTTTCTGGATCCAATGCAAAGAGTTACATGAGCTGCCAGTTTGACTACTCTATCCATATCTCCCCTTATCAATCTGGCACCAACACAGTGTTGCCATAGTCCTGACATCAAGCACTTCAAAACCTCCCAGGAACAAGCCTGCATAGCACTTTGAAGGTAAAGGAACAAAGGAAGGCTATTTTACCCTATGCTTACTAAAGGACAGCTTCCTCCTATTTGATGATACTTGGCAGGTCTCCAAGAAGGCCGTATATTTTTGCTCAGTTTGGAATTTTTCTCAATTTCTAGTTGCCTTTATATGCTTTTTTTTTAATGTTTGATCGAAGCTACAGGGCATGAATACATATATATAGAGCACCAATAAATGTTAAAAATTTATAATGTGTAGAGGTTTATTTCAGTCAATCCCACTAGATAACTACATATTTGGTAAATTTCTGAGTAGGATGAAGCAGTTATCACAAGCAGAAAACAACCAACCACTATTTGAGGAATGTTTTGCGTAAGGAAAAGTCCATTCTTTTAAAATACTATCTCTATATTTTAATAACCTCTATTTTCAGGAAAGTGGCATCAAGGGGTTAATTGTGAATCCCGCAATGACCATTGCCATCACCCTTTAAAACATGGATTTGACTACTTCTATGGGATGCCTTTTACACTAATAAGTGACTGTCAGCCAACAGAAACACCAGAGATGGACAGAGCCTTTAGGAGGAAACTCTGGCTTGCCACTCAAATGATTGGCCTCATTACACTCACTGCTGTCCTTGGAAGACTGACTGGCTTGATTTCAGCCCCCTGGAAAACACTGACCTGCCTTGCTGGGTTTAGTCTGCTGTTCTTCATATCCTGGTTCTCAAGTTATGGATTTGTACGGTACTGGAACTGCATCATGATGAGAAACCATGGAATTACTGAGCAGCCAATGGTGACAGACAGAACTACATCCCTTATCTTGAGAGAGTCCATTTCATTTATTGAAAGGTGAAGTGGACTTCCTTTGACCACAAATTTTCTGGTTCTAGTACATTTTGCAACTTGTAAACAGCACTTTCCTGTTTCATGTCTGCATTAATTTTTACCATTTTTGCAATATTATGTAGGATTATAAGTACTGTTATTTTTATTAATTTTAAATAATATCAATAGTTATATCATGTAATTTAAAAGAAAAAAAAGCTACTGCTTGAGGATGCCACTTATTCCTAGCTTAACTAAAGCTGATAATGCTTCCCAATTTCCATGGGTTGTATTGAATATTTCTAGGCTATATTTAATAAATATGTATACCTATCAATGAGAGCAGCACTGCAGCTTTAAGGAATAGCAGGTGATGTCAGAAATGTGTGTGTGGGCCAGGGAAGGAGAAGCAGAGCTGTGATGTAGCCTTATCATAAGGACTGATAAGTGGGCAACAGCTGGCAGGAGATGAACCTGCTGCCTTCACTTCAGTAGCACAGTGGTGCTTTGCAATAGCAGAAAGTGGATCTTCAACCTGGAAGTTTTCTATCTATGATTCAGGGTAGAAAAAGGATAATTTTATATAGACCCAAAATTATTCTATGGGATTCTAATCACTGGGTAATAGTATCTTACAAAGTAAGGTGTTTCTGAAAGGATTGTTGAAATATCTATACAAAAATAATACCATTTTTTACTACAACTGATCTGAATTGAGGACCTTCCTCCCTAATAACACAGTATCGATTTCTGTTTTGTAGAAATAAGCACAAGCCATTCCTCCTCTTTCTTTCCTTTTTGCATTCCCACACCCCTCTCCTCACCACAGAGAAGTTTCTTGGGAGGAGCAGACACGGTTTATATGGAGACAATGTAGAGGAGATGGACTGGATGGTGGGTAAGTCAATATAGCATATTACAAGGTCTCCAACTATCAAATACCTAGGTCTAAATAAAAATTTTTGTTAAAAGGAAGGAAGATGATTAAAAGTATGTACAAAAAAATCGTAAGCATTTCATGAACATCTGTCAATCTTGTGTCAGCACTGTTGATTTATAGTGTGGGTTTTTTACTTTCTCCAGTTTTGGGCCAAATGTTCACTCTTTTTTGGTCAAGTGTTTACTAGTTTTAACCATGTCCCCTCTCCTGTTCTTCTTACTAAATATGTGATAATTATTTCATTTTCTATGATTAGTAAAGACTAAGTAATTTCAGCCTCTTATGGTCATTTCTAAGCAGGACACATCAGAAAGTGATAAAATTGATAAGAAAATTAATTTCGCATGAAAAACAGCAGGTTATTTATTTGTGACTGCTGCATTAAGCAGAATACTGAATATTTTTCAGCCACAATCATAAATCCAGAAATGTTCATCAGTGTTCATCATCTCATATGCCCCCCACAATAAGATTCATGTTATTTTTCAGCCTGTTTTTCTAGAGGGGAAGGAGAATTATTTATCATTCAGTCATGATGGACAAAATGTACCCACATTTGCAAAAGAGAGAAAAGTCATGTACAAATACAGGAATAATTTGGTTTCAAACCTAATGTCAAACATTCACACACTGCAAATATAATTAAGGATGTCAAAAACAGCTCAAGAATTACTTTTAAATTTAAAGGCACTTTGTTATTAATGCATATTATATCCATGCAGTAATGTAATGCAAATCCTAACTGTGGTCTAGACAATACAGGATAAGAGTAACTTTATGTTTTTTCCGTATTTTTCATGAGGGCCACCACTGATGCAGACACTAACTTTTGGGAGCCTTAGGTCATAATTTCTTTCCATATTTTTACAGTACGTGGTAGTTTTTGCCCTTGACAATACAGGTTCCTTGTCTGTGACTGTGGTTCTTGCACTCCTTGTTAAAATACCAATAATAAAGTGGTTACAACACAACACAAATTTTCTGTGCTTTTAGAGACAATGAAATCATAACTATAAATATCAATCTTTAAAAATATTAAACAATAAGCAGCCTTACCTAGGTAAGAAATTACAGTGGTAAACGCTTACAAGTCAGAGGTTAAAATTTATGTAGTATGAGGGATATTTTTTTTCTTTTTAATATGCACATATTCTTGCATTTACAGGCCAGGTTCTAGATGTTCTTGACAAGGAAGGCTTGAAAGATACCACACTGGTTTATTTTGCCTCTGACCATGGTGGATGGCTGGAAAGACAAGAAGGTGAAAGGCAGTTGGGTGGCTGGAATGGAATATACAAAGGTAAGAGCTTTTAGGGGCAGTGACAACCCAGCAACAACTAGTAAAGAACTTAGGACACCCCTCAGGCTTAAGACTGTACACTCAAGGAGTAACACTGGTTTATTACCAAGGAGCAAATATGTCTCATTCTAATTAGGCATCTAACAATATAGTAAATTCTAACCTGGGCAGGTGCCCTTTGGAAGTGTGAATTCTCAGATTGTCGGGGTCTGGTCTACTGAACACATTTTCACTAATGCTCAGTAGGAGCTTAGCAGCAAAAACAAAAGAGTAAAGAAGGCTCATCAAGGTAACACAATAACACCATAAAATTTGTGCAAAAAAATCTCTTTATTTTAAAACAAACTTTTTTTTTATTTTTCTTTTTATTTAATGAAAGGTGGAAAAGCTATGGGAGGCTGGGAAGGAGGAATCCGTGTGCCAGGGATATTTAGATGGCCAGGAGTGTTACCTGCAGGCACAGTTATTGATGAACCTACAAGCCTTATGGATATTTATCCTACAGTAGTTCATCTGGCTGGAGGGGAAGTGCCTCAGGACAGGTACAAACAAAAGCATCTTTATTCCTCCTTCTTTCCCAAAACAATGGACAATCTAGCTTGGAAACTCATTCTAAGAGTTTGATGTTTTCTTTTTCAGTTCTGTTGCTTTTTTAGACTCATCAAGTCTATGAACTCAGTCACCTCTTCTCTACCTTTGAGATTCAGCCCCTACCTGCCATCTTCTGCAATCCTCTTTCTTGTTGAGAGCTGCCAGTTCCAGCGAGAGGTGTGCAGTCCTGTCCAGCTCACCTGAGCCCTGTGGTCTGTTTTTCATGTTAGGGTGATCGACGGCCGGGATCTGCTGCCTTTACTGCGGGGAGCGGTGGCGCACTCGGAGCACGAGTTCCTGTTCCATTACTGCGGCGCGCACTTACACGCTGTGCGCTGGCACCAGAAGGACAGTGAGTACACAGCTTCTTCCCAAAGAATTATGTTCAGTCTACAGGAGGGCACATTGTTCTAACACATTTTTTTCTGGGATTCTGTCTTTCCAAGTACTTCGGGCCTTATGTGGTAAAGAACTTACTGGCATTGCCTGTGTTGTACAGCACCAGGAAAAATTACAATACTGCGTTAACTAATCAGTGTAGAGCTGAAGTGCATCCAGGAATGAACTCTAGAAAAACACTCTTCCTTGTGATAGCTGGCATTGTTATAACCAGCCTTCTGTGCTTCTTTCTTTCTTGCCAGCTGGAGCTGTTTGGAAGGCTCATTACGTGACTCCCATTTTCAGACCTCCCGGAGCTGGGGCTTGTTATGACAGAGGATTTTGCCCATGCTTTGGGGAAGGAGTGACCCATCATGAGCCTCCATTGCTGTTTGAGCTCTCTCAAGACCCTTCTGAAGCCAAACCTCTCTCAGCTGACACAGAGCCCCTCTTTGACACTGTCATAAGGAAGATTGGCAGAGCCATAGAGGAGCATCGCAGGACCCTGACTCCAGTGCCAGAGCAGCTGTCTCTGTCCAATGTGGTGTGGAAGCCATGGCTGCAGCCATGCTGTGGGACATTCCCGTTCTGTTGGTGTGATAAGGAAGGTGATAATAAACTTGCTGACCTATAAAGGATAGAGACTGATACTTTCTCAAAAATGTATTTCAATGAAGAGTATTTGCTTTGAGGTGTTGACCCATGGGTCATTTGTTTCTCTAAATTGAGCCTTTATAAAATAATTGCTCCATGAAGGGCACAGTATTTAGTAAAGGTAGCTTTAAGCTGGACACTCTCAGGGAGGGATCAAGATAGATGATCCGAAGACCATGTTTTAACTAGCATCTGCTGACAAGTGAATTAACAGTTCAAATGCATGGAAGCAGGCCAAGATTAGAGCTGTACAAGTAATGATTCTGAATGTATATTCAGAAACTTTCCTTTGGGTTTTTGTACTGAATTTGTAGGTGATTCCTGGACTGAGGTCTCCCTTAATTTTGTCATCCTTATCTCCCTTTTGTTATCCTGGCAATGCATTTTGTTATCCTTATCTCTCCTTTTGTTATCCTGGCAATGCATAAGGTGACGCTATAATAAATTTTTGCAGACTATTGCTCCCAAAGTAATTAGAAAATAGTCTTACCTGCAGTTCCTCAAAAAATCTTCCTTGGGAGAGGCTTTCTTCTTCTCTTGTAGCTAGTGACTCCAGCAGCAGTGATGATGACAGCAAGGCATAGAATCTGGAAACGTGACAACCTGGGCAGTGGCTGTCTGCACTCTCTGAGAAGGGTGGGACTCCTCTGGTTGGAGTCAGCCTCTTTTGATAGAGAGGAAATTAAGGATTGTCCTTTTCCAAAGATCACTTTGCCTCCAGCTCCCTAAACAGCACTGGCAAGGGCCTTTTGACATTGATGGCCACAGCAGTGCCACATTGATAGCCAGTTCAGTGATTTGGGCACAGGACTGCACAAGTTACCCTGCTGCCCAGATCTCAGTCATAAGTGTTTCCTGCTGACAAGCAGCATGTTCAGAAAAGACCCTTTGAAAGATGGCAAACAGTAATTATGAAAACAAGCAATAATTTGCTATGAAAAAGAGCAATAGAGAATTAAGGTATTTTTTGCTTCACCAGTTACATTTTCACTCCAAAGAGCTAGAATTACTTAGGTCTATCTCTTCACTTTTGTGGTTTTTTTGTTGCAGTTCTTTCCTTCTCTATGTTAAAATAGTTGTTCCTAATTAAGTGACTTTGCAGGTAATGCTTTTCTTTGTAGGGCTGTAAATACATCTGTTCACATAGACATGTTTACAGTGGTATATCTGAATAGTTAGGCATCTGAGAACATAATTTGCCAATTTGTTTTACTTCACTGTTTTTAACTATTCTTTAACTACCGTACTAGGACAAATTTATCTTATTCATCTTATTCAGTAAACATTTGGCTTACTTTGGTTTTATTTCCTCTAATTTCCCACAATTCAGTCACCAGGAAATCTGCAGGTTAACAAAGCCTTACAGCTTAAAAAGCAAAATTTTTTTATGCTGTGACTTCATGCATTTCACAGACAGTTATAATTCAACCAGATGCTCCATCAGTGCTATTGATGAGAAAGGTGCTCAGTCTTACTGTGAAAAATTCAAGACATTTGCTAAATCCATCACTTTCACATGTTCTGATTGCTGCTACTTCCTCCATTGTTAAAAATGTCTAGGTTTTTTCCTCATTTGAGTGTATTCTATTTAACTGGTTCTTTCTTGGAAAGATTTAAAGGTCTTTTCATATTCAAATGAAATGTTTTCTTTAGCAGAAATTACTGTAATCATATTGGATTTTTTGATTTTCTCAGTCATTTTCCAGGATATCACTTCCATTCTCAAAGCAGTTTAGTATGTGGGATTTTATGTCCTCTCAATCTTTCAACACCTTTAGAAATGTACAGGTGTAATACCTGTGAATATGAGCAAACCAGTTTTTCTTGTGCTGGAATACTTCACAGCACGGTAGGATATCCATTAGGACCAGAGGGTACTGGAAAACCTCTGAGCTAGGATTTGTCCTGGACACTGGTGCTAGCACATGGAAGCACAGTGACCATCCCCTGTTGATCTCCAAAGTGCCATGGGATCAACAACCATTCGGACATTACACTTGGAGTGATGTCAGCCAGCATAAAGGCTGCCTTTGGAAACACACTAGCTAACAAATATTAATCATCTTGCTCACATGCTTGCTCACATTTCTTTTTTTCTTTTTTTTTCCTACAAGGTTCATGGGCTGCTATTTCAGTGCAAATAATTTGGTAAGACTGACTTTTTCTGCTCAGTCACAACACAGTTTTCATGTCATTGATTTATGCTGGTCATAGCCTAGGATGACTTAGATAGTGGTCAAGATGGGATTTCAAGAGCATCTTATAAAACTCCTAAGATCTAAATGTGGATACTGAAAGTGTTTTCAAACACAGTAGATAGCAATATTTGAGCATGAAAATTAAGCTGTTAAAAACATAATTATCTCTTTCCATTTGAAAATTGGACATAAAATATTTGTCTGTTTTACTGAAAGGAGATCTGTGAAGAACAAGAAAAAAAAGGAATCATTCTCTAAGTAGTATTTAATCTTTCATGGTCTGCTTGTTTTTGCATTAGAATAAGAGCAATACTTTTAAGCTGATTTTGAACTCTCCTGGACACACATTGGTCAAGTGCTTCAGCCTGACTTCACATAATCATCAAAAAGATCACACTTTTCAGTATTTCAAGCTAAGCCTCTGTGGACACCATGATAGAATATTCTGATAATTTTTCAGGCTTAATTAATAGTTTTGTCCCTGGACATGCAAGTTGTTATCAGTGATGTCTACACTTGAACACTATCTCAAACAAGACCGTGCTGTTAAATAGCATTGCAGGGACAAACCAAAATATCAGTAACCAATGGCAATACCTGAAAATGTCAAAATCGGGATTATAAATTTAAAAACTCACACAGCATCTGTCAGTACCATGAAACTGAAGGGACACAATGTTGCCTCATTATTTCCACTACGTGTCATAACATCACATGTATTTTACAAAGAAGCATTTTTATCCTATCGAAAAGAAGCAATTAAAGTTATTATTGTAATTTACTAGTAATATATAAAGAACAAGCTCTTATTTGTCCTGCTTTTCAGGATTTCACTTCGGTTTGCACTGTTTTGTCACTGGGGCTTCACTGTTTTTTTCTTGCACACTTTAGCATCCTTCACAGTTTGTTGGTCACTTTTGTTATAAATGATTTTACTAATCTCAGCAGAAGTCTGGGATACTTGTAAAATTCAAACATGAGCCAGTTACAGAGTTGACTTTCTACCATTAGGCAGTTCATTAATTTCTTGCTAGTCACTGCTACAATTAATGATTTTTTTATAACATAAATTGACAAGTATTTTTTAAACTAGATATTCAATCTATATGAAAGAAGTTGAGAAATCAGGAAAAAAATGGAAAAACCAGGAGATATGGAAACCAGGAAATCAGGAGATACGTAAGTTGATTTATGACCCCCTTTTTCATTCTTTCTCTGGAGGCCAAACTAAAGATGCTTGTACCAAAGAGTGCTTTTACAGCATCACATCACCTTACTATGCTTCTGATTACGGCAGATGGCCACAGACGCAAGATAGAGGAGCCTTTCTAGCTGGACAGAGCGAATTTCCACAGATGTGAGTTGGAAATGGTGTGATCAGATCTGCCCTGGAGTAAAAGGGCCAAACCCAAATCTCTACTTTCTTCATCGAGTCTTTGCAGAGTGGATCCTTCCCTTGTGTCTTGGTTTGTAACCCAGGAATTTTCTGCTGCCTCCTGAATTGTACCATTTCTACCTAGTTTTTCCAACTCTCTCAAAAAAAGAAAAGAAAAAAAAATCTTTCTCTTCATATTTCTGATGCTTTCCTTTAATATCTTCTCCCTAATGCATGCAAGCATCTTACTCTCAGCAGTGGAGCTTGAACCTCATTCCTTGCATTCTCATTTCTTTGCCCCTTTCCCAGCTACCAGTTACTTTTTTGGGCAGAAGTTTCTAGTGAAAATATTGCAGTAACTACTGCCATACACTGATAATATTTAAGACCCTAATGCTCCCCTTGATTTCTGTACACCACATCCACCAACAATGCTGCGAATACCATTGTAATTATCAAGGGCTAGTTAGTAAATTCTGTTTTCTCCTTCTTGCCATAGAGTTTTTTGTTAATATTTATTTTGGCCTTTGAGCAGGAATATGTCTACAGTAAGAATCTCTCTCCTGTTTTCTGCCTTTCTTTGAATAAAGCCTTTATTCAGTGTATTACAGCGTAACACCTTTATGCCCTTAAACCAGTATAAGCACACATAGCCAGTAAAAAGAGGGGTCCAGTACCCCCATGGGACTGGAAGATGCATGGCAAGCCAGACTGCGCAACCACATGTGTATTAGTGTTGGCACAGGAGAGAACTCATAAAGAGAGGAACTATAATAACATCAGAGGGAATCAGCCAGGCTGCCAGGCACACCAATGTGACAATACGGTGATGGGTTTGCTTTGATCCCAAGGGAGCTGGTTGGCTCCCTCTGTACCAGGCAGGGCTCTTCCATTTCCATGCACAGGGTGGGTCTCCACACGGTGTGCTATGGCCGGCAGTGTCTCCGCCTGAGATTTACGAGCTTTCCCTCGGTTGCTGCTCAAGCTCTTCTGTTTGCCTTGGCAGTTACAGCAGCTGGATTTCCAGCATCTGCTTTGGAACAATTCTTCCTTGCTCGACACGTGTTACCAGGGCAAGGCAGGGAAGCCCTCCCCTGCAGCAGGTAGGATGAAGTAAATGCCCACTTTTTAAAAAGAGACTGAGACCTGCCAATTACTCTGATCTGACAATATGAGGCAGGGTTTCGATAACCCCAACTTGGAAGCAAAGATCAGAAAGCCTGAGGTGAAGAGGGAAGTGACAACAAAGCTCTTGCAGTGAGTAAGCATGGAGTGAGTAAAAGATTGGGGGGTTGTTTGAATTTTGGGATTGTCCTAGGGTGACGTTATGATGTTTGTATTCCCAATCATCTGTTCTGTTATACTGGATATTATGCTCTGTACCTTCAAGACCAGCTCTGAAAAACAAAGTTTGTTTTGTTATCAGCCTGCTCACTCCCACACAGACGGCGAGACACAGACTGTACATAGGGCTGCTTTTGTTTTTCTTTGCTCTCTTTTTGCTTTTGTCCTTGCTTTATTCTGGCTTCTGCTTTTCTCTCTCTTGCTTTTGCTTCTTGTTAGCTAGTTTACTAAGGCAGTCCGAATTTTTTCCTGGACTGTTTTTTTTTTTTTGTTTGTTTGTTTGTTTTTTTTCCCCTTCTTTTTGTTTTTTTGTTTCTTTTTCCTTGGAACCATATGAACCTGCTCTGGACTGGGACCTGGAAAACACCAAGACCCTGCACCTTGTGGCCTGCCCTGCAGCAGCCATTCCCAGCGCCGGAGAGGCCGATAACAGAGCGACCACTCCCCGGAGAGACTGTCTGAATTTGAGATCTCTTCAGAACGGTGAAAGAGTTTTGTCATCCAGTACTGTTCATTTGTGTGTGCGGGGTGCGTTGCCTGTTAAATAAACAGGTTCTTTCCACTTCTCTCTCTGAGGAATTTTGTTCAGAACCCTGGTTGGGGGGAGGGGCCGTGTGGGTTGGCTCTTCTGAAGTGGCCCCTTTGGGGGGTTTTCTCCCAAATTTGCCCTAAACTAGGACAGGGATGTTTAGGGTTTTTTTCCCCTCTTTTTGGTTGGGTTGTTTTGTTCTGTTAAAAAAAAAAAATCCAAACCAAAACCAAAAAATATCCCCTCCCCAAAAAAATCCCACCCTTGCCTATGCTTTTGGAGACAACTTTTTTTACTTCTTTCAACAGAGCTGAACCATCTTTGGCAAAAGGAGAATTTGCCATCGATTGCCACCGAGCCCTGGGACTCGGGGTGGGAGTGTCCAGCAAAGCTTTCCGAGGCAGATTCCATTCCATTTCCCATGAGACCGTGCTGGGAAGCTGAGCTGGAACAGCGAACTGCAGACCTGTGCTCCCTTTTAGGGAGCGGCCTCTTAGTGCCATCCTCCTCTGCCAAGCTCTCAGCCTCCACCTGCCGGTGGAGCTGGTCCAGCAGGTAAATAGTAAAAAAAAATGTGTGAACAGGGTTGCAGCAGTGTCTGATAGGGAGAATCAGCAGAGTACAATAATTAACAAGCTGTGCTTTCCTTCCCTTTTAAGTGTTTCAGACCAAACTTCAGTTTTTGGAGATTATAATTGTTATTATTATTTCATAGGGATAGACACAAAGCATGATTTACCTCCGGTTTGCTTCCCTGAGTTCTTCACTCTTCCTCTAGCAGCTATGCCCCTGGTTGCTGCTCTTTTAATCTCATCCTCCTCCCTCTTTCTGTGTCTGATTTTCCAGTTGTGTGCTGCTCTTGTCCTGGCTGGAAGCAAAGTTCTATGTTCCTGGGTGAGTAGTTTGAAGCCAAAAGGCACAATTAGATAATTTAGACCAGGAACTGCTAATCATAATGGGAAAATGCTTGAAGTAATTTACAGCCTAGGGCCAGACCATCCCTTACTGCTGTTGCTCTGAAGGCAGGGCGCTGGCATAATAAATTAAAAAATTTGGGTATCTTGCCACACACACTGAAAATGCACAAAGCTAAGTGGTAATATAATTATGCCAGAGAGCAAGGCTTGATATTTTCCAGGCCACTAAAAACTGTATCCCCCTAGTGAGCACTGCTGAAGCTGGTTCTCTGAGAGTGCAGAATAGAATGGGGAAAAAAAAGGAGAGACTCCTTGTTTTCCTGCTTTTGGCATCCTTGCAAGGGCATCCCTTGTATTTTGGTTGATGAGCAGCACCTGTTTCTGGCTCACCAGCTGCAAGCACTGAGAAACTGGCTGTGCTCAGACCAGCTGAGAGTTTTTAATTTCTTCTCTCTGTCTTTCCCCATTTGTTGCCTCTCCTCTTCTGAACATCTGTATACCTAGAAGCTATGGAAGAAAAGGGGTCAACAAGGTGGAACAGTATGTGGCATATAGTATGCTGAATGTGCTTCCTTCAGAGCCATAATGTAATATGAATTTAGCATTTTTAATTACATTTTAATATACTGTTTACTGAGATGAAGCTGTTCTGTAGCATGCTTTTGTACAAGGTGGAAAGCAAGCATCTATTTTCAGCCACCAGCAAAGCAGAGAGAGACTTTTGTGCA
The DNA here is from genome assembly GCA_013400575.1 of Peucedramus taeniatus. Lineage (NCBI taxonomy): Eukaryota > Metazoa > Chordata > Aves > Passeriformes > Fringillidae > Peucedramus > Peucedramus taeniatus. Next base: position 128,266 of record WBNO01018359.1, read on the forward strand.
TTACCAGTAAATATTTATGTATATGTAATAATTGTAATTCACTTTTTTATTATTTAAATAAGTGTTAAATAATTTGGAGTTTTCCTCTGGTTTTGCAGCAGTGTGCAAATTATTTCGTTCACAATCTGAAATTAGACAAAGAAAACGAGAAGGCAAATTCTTTTGCTTAGTGTAATTACAAGCTTTTAGCTTAATCAACAAGGATTTATTCCAAATTTTTCTGTTAGACATGGATCTCTCTTAGCATTTTTCAGAATGAGAAGTTCCTTTCACTCTGGTGGATTCCTAGTGAATGGTGGCATTGCCAGGCTTTTGGGGATGATGGTGAAACATGGCATATGCCTGGCTTCAATAAATATTTTGCTAACAAAGAGATATTTTTGAAATGGAGGTTTGTTTTTTTTTATTCTCTGTAAAGTTATCTCTTTTTTTTCCCTTCAATTCAACATATCAAGAATTATTAATTCTAACCAAGAAATACACTCAATTTGGGGAAGCAGGGACTAGTTTTCTAGCAGTTTCAGGCTTGAAGCTTGCTTTTTGTAAAGCAGAGCTGGAAAAAGAAGCCCAAACCAGAGCTTCTACACAGCTTCTACACAAGGCTGCTGGCTAGAGAAAGTTATTACCAATCCATGTTGAGTTAGGACCACCTACTTCAGCCCCGTAATAAACTCAGAAAACCTTTTTTGGCTAAATTTCATCAAGTGATTGTTGAGGCAGCTGCAGATTTTGTGACATTACTGGCAAGTGGAATGAATTTTATTGGAAGTTGATTAAGCCTTCATTTATGGTTGATAAATTTGGAGAAAGAAGTGGTAGAGCAGTCACATGTAGTAACAGCTGCCAAAAAGAATCAGTTTTGGATAAGGTTTGCAGATAATCAAAATTGTTTAATGCCAGTGTGTCCACAAAAAATTTGCTGGTCAGTTTCTGCTGTTTGGGTTTCTGTGGGATTTGGTCTCATTTTGCAGAAATGTGTAGGCTGGATTATTAGAGTCCTATGACCTCTTATGCAGAGATACCAGACTTAAAAACTGATGCTCTGCACTTCTGGTTGTACCTTTAAAATACTTTTCTGAGCAGCCTGTTTCAATGCTTTAGAACCCTATCTGGGAAGAAATTTTTCCTAATATCCTGTCTAAACCTGCACTGGCATAACTTGAAGTCATTTCCCTTTCTGCTGTCACTTGTTATTTGGGAAAAGAGACTGACTCCCCCTTCACTTCCATCTCTTTTCAGGTAGCTGTAGAGAGCAGTAAGGTCTCCCTTGTAAAAAGTTAGGATTCATTGAATTCCTCTTTTACCTCTGACCTCACGCTGGTACTGTGCCCAATCTGTTGCTTACTATAAGCTTAATTTATTTTCAGGATTGCATTGCTACATTGCAGAGCCATTGCTGCTGTTCTCTTCAGGATGGCAAGTTTCTGGCTCCTTCCTGAATGCATTTGTTTGTACTTGGACAAATTAAAGTTGTGTTGTTTGAATTGACCCACCTGTTTTGTTTGTTTTTTTTTTTCCCAACAACCGTGGACTCAAATTAATCAGTTTTCCCGATGCTTCATTTGCTTTAAGTTTTTGTTGTTCCTTTCTTTACTTTCATTTAGGAAAGTAAACCCTATTAAAATAATAATTAAAAATTATGTCATTATTTCCCCTCACCCTTTGTTTAAATCATCCCCTGACTGAGCACCACAGAACTAAAATTGTCTCTTCCATTGTACAAGCCCTCACAGAAGTAGTCTCAGGTGTGAGGCTCTTGCACAGGTACAGCTTCCCTGTGAAATCTTGAAGGAGCAGATTTCTTGAACAGGAGGATGCTATAATTTATAATGCTCTGAGCATTGAGCTCAGCAGTATCAATTTAGAACATAAATATAAGGAAAGCATAAGCACCACTTTTTATAGTTTACCAGGGTTTTTTCAATATCTGATTGCCTGTGCCAATGGCTTCTGCTCTGTCCTCCAGTTATGGTATAAGTCCATATTGCATCTTGTAAAGAGAAGTTACATAATAGTTGCCTGTATTTTTCTTATGTTTTGCACTTACCTGATTCATTAAGCAGATGTTGTACAATCACTCAGTAATGCTAGCTGCCAATTTTTTTTTTAATGTTCTTGTGTTTTTAAGCAATGAGATCTGTTTCTCAAGTGGAAGTCTCTGGCTACACCTCTGTCATAATTTCCAGAAATAGCATTCTAGGGAATTTTGAAAAGGTTTACATGTATATGTATTATATGTATGTTTTATACTTTTTTTCCCTATTGCTTTCAAAGTTTACTGGTGTTTAGTAACTAAACATATTTGCAGTCTTCCTCCATGGATTGCTGAAAAATAATCAGTTGGAGCTCTAAGCATGGTTATTTTATAATGCAAGTACTGCTACATAACAACTAAGAACATGGACGTGGAACTGAAAGGAGTAAGTTACCTGAGGTGGAATTTGTCCTTGACCCTATCTTTATCTGCAAGCAGGATCACCACAGGGATCAGCAAATATACAACATTTAAAACCACCAGAAAATAAACTGCTGGGATGGGGCTGAAGACGTAGGAAAAGCAAATTTCATAACTTGTGCCTTTTTTTTTTTTTTAATATGAGACAGGCAGGGGTGGAGAGAACTCCTCTTGTCCCCATCTAAGAAAGAAGAATGCCTGAGTGACTCAAAGGGGCTGTCAGGCACTGCTGATTCCCAAGGTTCTTTTAGAGACCTTCCCTCTGCAACTCTACCTGAGTGTATAAGTGCTCTGAAAGGATTCATTGTGCCTCTGTAATGCCCTGCTACTCTTAAGAGATACAAGACTGGCAAATAGATTTTTTTTTCCCCAACATCTGAGATAGAAGTGATCTTATGAAATTTTTGTCTGTCATTTCAGTGTTTATGTTCACTTCTCTACATTCACTCAGAAAACTTGTCAAAGGGAGAAGGAGCTAAATGAATTCCAGTGTTTGATTTCAGCACTCAGACATGTGTAAAAAGCTAGAAAGGAAACAGCAGTATAAAAACACACAGTGACTAAAAAAAGAAAGAAAGTTTTTGCTGGCAGAGAATTTGCCTGTTTACAGCAGGGAGTAAACAGCAGCATTCTGTGCTCAGGCACAGTGAAAAATTGGTTAGCTGAAGAAGAGGAAATACTGTTTGGTTCAACCTGCAGAGATAAAAATCATCTCCCTTCTGCTTTGGTGTTACTTATTTACTTTACTTTTTTTTTGTTAGAAAAAGTCTTTGTTTAAAATTTAATTCTGTGGAAGACAATAAGTAATCATGGCTGTTGACTGTGTTAGGTCAGTAACCTGGTGGTGAGATTTGCTATCGGGGAAAAATGTGAAGGTGTTGGATTTTTTTTTGTTTGATTTGGGTTTTTGTTGTTGTTGTTCTTTGTGGGGGAAAAAGTAGCAGGGGCAGTGTAGTTTGTTTCAGTTTGCATTTTTCTCCCATCTTCAGTAGGGAGCACATGGTGAGAAAGATGTAAATAATCAAAGAGAAATTTAGTCATAATTTGGATGAAAACCAGTGAAAGGTAATACTTGTGTTATTGTCAGGTTTCAAAGATCTGCCATTCCCAAAGCATGATGTAAATTTTAAGAAATACCATTTTTTCAAGTCTTTGCACCAGAAGCATCACAAGCTGTTAAGCAGTCATACAAAATAAGTCTTCCAGTCAAATAGATGTGAATAAAAGGAGCCAAATATTACAACATAAAAATAACTGAATATAGTCATAAGTGCAAGGAGGTAAAAACAAAAAAAAACCCCTGTTTCTAGCACTGGTTATCCCTGCCACTGGATTATATAAATCTGATAGTTTTAGCTGCCTCATCTTTCCATTTTACCGACTCCTACTGACTTTTTTAGAACCCAGTGTCAAATTCAGCAATTGCTGTATTCAAGTAGCACAGAGAACCAAAATGTCAGCAAATTAATCAGGTTTCGCCAAGTAATTGCTCAAGACCTTCTGAATTGTAAAATGTATTGCACCAGAGTTAAGATCTGAAAGAAGGGGATGGACAGTAAACACTACAAATACACACATCTTCAGCACAGGTATGCCTACCTTTCTAGAAAACACAGTGAAAACAGGGAAAAAATGTGACAGAAGAAAAGGAGGACAAGCTAGTCCTTTTTCCTCATCTGGAAGGCTGGAAAAGCTATGTGAGAGAAATAAAACCATTTGTAGCATATTTTGTTACTGTACCATCTCTTCTGAAGCACTGAAATAGAGCAGTGACAGACTTTATACAAATTTTCTCAAATCAATACATATTAATTTAATACAAATTAACTGGATAGGAAATCTAGAAGAGGCAGTAGCCATGCTGTGCTAGTACTTGAACAATAAGGACTTTGTACTTTGCCTGGAATTCATGTAAAACCTGCATAGCTGTTCCCATTTGATGGCTATTCCAGTTTACTGGCTGTTGCTGGCAGGGATCCCAGTGCGTCCATGCTGGAGAGAGGGGGAAGGGAGATCAAGAAGAACAGGAGCAAGTTCCTGCCTGCTTTCACCCACACACCTTTTAGAGAATCAGGACTGCTCAGCACATCCAGGAGCAAGAGGGATTTCGGAACAGGAATAACTGAGAAGAGGGTTTGTTTTCCACATTGTTAAAAGGGGTTGGCCTTTTTTATTAGTCATGATGATCATTTTCTTGTGGTTTACTGGCTTACAGAGGGAATTAGTGTCTGATGTATTCTTGGATTTCTGTAAGAGATTGCTGATTTTTAGAGGCTGCTCTTAGATTTATGGATTATGTTGGGTTTTCTCATTTAACAGCTAAGGAAACTGGAGAAGCCCTAGGGCCCAGTAGTGGATCATCACATCCTAGTGCTTTCAGTGAGAGTTCTGCTTTCAGAGGGGATCAAATCCTAACAGAGAAATGTGAATATGCATATTTAAATTGTGGTGGTTTTTTTAAGTAAGTATGATCATTCTTATAGTAAGAGAAATTCATTCTTCAGCAAGAGAAGTGCACCTAAAATGGCTTGCAGTAAATCAGATAGTGCCACGTCCAATGGTATTTAAATCTTTTTAAATACCACCAGTATTAAACTCCTCAGTTCAAGTTCACAGTTTTTCTGAGGGTCTCTACATAAGTTTCTGTCAAAATACTGATGTGCCTGCTGTGACCAGCTGGCTATGATGCAAGAACCTTTGAGAGAAAGTGGAAGACAGCAGAGCTGTTGTATGAGCTTGGAAAGCTGATCAATACCCTGGGAAGTCAAGGGATTTCTTAGATATTCAGATCTGTCTGGTTCTTTTGCTTCACTACAGCTCACAGGGGCTGATCCTCAGCTACTTGGTGTAGACTGAAGATTTTCACTGTAATAGTTTGGGTTTAATCCTCTACCACAAGCTCTTTAAATGTAATGCTGCCTAACAGTGGCTGGGAGGGCAGAGCTCTGCCTGTTTTTAAAGCACCAGGAGGATGCTGCCATTACAGGTGATGACCAGAGCCATCAGTCATCCTTTGTTGTCACAGATTAATGGCTTCAGGCACTTGCCTCATCATTGCCCCAGCTCACTGGGGCCTCTACTGGGGGAACTGCATCCAGGCTGACAGTGAAACACCTCTACACTGCCATCTTAAAAAGATTTGAGATCCTAGTAGCAAGTCCTTTGCTTCATATTAATGCTGCCTGCTTTTTTGGTACTGGGGCCCTGGCACCTGCATTCACAGTAAGGTCTTGCTTCAACCAGCCACTGCATTGAGTCAGAGAGACTTTGCTGCCTTCCCATTAATCTCTGACCCATGCACTGGGCAGGGAGGATGAGCTTTCAGTACTGCCTTTCGTGATCCTGCCAACAGCAAAGGGAAACATCAACACTGTAGAAAATTCCATAACTAACAGCGATCAAGTTTGTTGAGTTTTTGTTGCTTTTTTGTTGTTCTTGGGGGTTCTTTGATTGAGGTATTGGGTGTTGTTTGATTGAGGGGCTTAATTTTGTTTTGCTGGGGGATTTGTTCATTTGTTTTGGTGGTGGTGTGTTTTGGGGTTTTTTTAGGTTTTTTATTGTCTCAGCCACAGCCAAACAAGAATCTAGATGTTGCTTGGAAAAATCATTAATGGACCCCAAGTTCTGACTCTTTTAATATTGTTTTCCTGATCAGAGTAACAGTACCTCCAATTTTTTTGTCTTCTGGCTCATCTTCTGGAATGCATAAGGCAGGATTTACCCTGCTCTGGGCTGTTTAGTATTCCTCCGACATTCGAGGTGAGCTCTTGTGTACTAAAAATACAGAAAAAAAGGTCTCAGAAAATGCTGTATTTTCATTTTTGGAGGAAAAAACCCTAAGTCTTTCATTAGTCAGGATAGAACTTTTCAGTTCTCTGTGTTTAGAAGTGACTCTGTGTTTACAAACATGCCTTGAGTTGTTATAGAAAGTAAATGTTCCTATTACTTTCAATCTGTTCATCGGTACAGCCAACAACATCTTTGTTTTTGTGCTGTTTTGAAATAGAAAGAAGTGTGGGAAAGTAGGGATATTGCATGGATGGGGTAGTTCCAATTTTTTTCCTTCTCCTCAGTGATGGAAAGAATGGCATCTCTAATTTACTTCAGTGTACATCACAAAGCTGAGCACGTGCCAGTCCCCACTGGAGCCAGTTTACCATGTACATCTGCAGGACTGTTTGCACAATTCCAGTGCAACATAATCTGTAGATCACTTAGGTCATTCACAAGAAAAGAAGTATGTTTCCCAAGCCAATCTTCTTTCCAAAGTGACTCTGTTTCAGCAAGCAGAGGAAATCACTTCCATTCATAAAGTTTGCTTCGCCAGACAAAAATAAATACTTAACAAACAAAAAGATTATTTCTAGATTTTTAAAGTCCAGGTTGACTTCACAGAGTTGGCTGGTAGAAAAACTGGCTTGTTAAATTTACAAATGGTGTTAAGGTTTGAAGTCCTTTAAGGAAGTAATCATAAAGGTATTTAGGTTTCTAGTAACTTCTAGTTTCTATAAGTTTTTAGTAACAATGCAGATAGAAACACCTTCTTGAATGTACTAGATGACATCTAAACCAAAGAACAATACAGCCCCTTTCCTATGAATAACAGTGACAATATTAGTTTCCAGGATGGCTTTTATTTGATGTACTTTTTGTAGTTTATAAGCTTACAGTAAAGGCTAGATTATTTTCCTTAAAGTTAATCTGAGGTTAAGTAAAAAGTGAGATAATAGTTTTACCTCCTTTGTAAAATTCCTTTCAGTGAACACCAACAGTTCTGTGCATGTATTCAGTAATGGGCACCTCTAGCACTTTTTTAAAGCCGTTACAATTTGCTTTCTTTCCAAATTCTCAAAAGTCTCCCTGGAGTTAGCAGCAGCTGGAAACAGGCCAGACCTTGAAAAAGTGCATGCAAAATCACTAGAACTTCTGGGTTCAGATTTCTTTCTTTTCCTTTTTCATCAGAATTTGTGTGACCAGCTAAGTACCTGTTTCATAAAATGGAAAACGACGAAGTTTGCCGGCAAAAACAGTGGTAAGGAAGACATCCACTGAGGCTCTTCCCTGGATTTTAAGTGTAGTGCTTAAAAAAATGTAAGCAGATAATCTCACATTTTCCCTGCTATCACCACCCCAATGAGGATCTAATAGTAGCTAATGCAGGTTTGGCTCCATTGGTATTTCAAAACCTATTAGTCTACTTTTTATAAGATATGGAGGTTTAGGACTATATATAGTGTGTGGTAGAGTGCACTCACTGTACATTGATCATATTGTAGTATCTACTAATGAACTATGTCAGAAGATGTGCTCTAGCATCTGTAAGCTTCCAATTGCAAACATTTTGAGCAGCTAAAATATGCATATATATATCTATATAATATTTATATAGATATGATATATATCTTCCGTCTCCTAGGAAGATAATCAAGTTTAAGCCTGTTGCTGCACCTTGATTTTGCAGATGGTCCCATGGCTTAAGGAGCACTTTCCAGACACTGTGTGTAGCAGGGGGTGCAGTAAATGCCACAATCAAGCCATTGCCATAATGACCAGCAGGACTCCACTCACCTTTGTGCTCCTGTCCCACTCATTCCAGGAGCCTTAACAGGAGCATCCTACAGCTCCATGTCGCCCTGATTTTCTCAAGTTTTACTAAGCCTTCTGATGTTTGCATTCTTTGCACAAACTTTCTCATGCACTTTAGGTAAATAACTTATTGTTTTGCATTCCTTTATGGAGGACGAGCAACCTGACAGACAGTTAGGTTGCCCAGTGACATTGAGGAGGTGGCACTGTAACCCTCCAATGACACTGGGATTTTAGAAAGATATAAATATGGAGTCAGATGTTTTAATAAAAAGTTTTTTCAGTTTGCTACCACCAGAGCTGCTCCGTGTCGTTTTTGTGTCGCCTCCCGGGACGGGGGCGACAGCTCCATACATGGGGTGCCTCGGGATACTTGTAATTATCCAACCACTTGTTCTACTGGGAACATCTGCAGAGATCAGTGCAAATGTCAGTAAGGAAATTCAGACACAAAAATCCTGTATGACATAATTATAGTAATAATAATAACAACCCCAGAAAATTATACTAATATCATAAAACTCAAGGACTTCTGTGCATATTCAGGAGCTCCATCTGCTGGCACTCTTTGGTTGCTATTTGCACCTATACTGAGTCTCCATAAAACTTTAAGAATAGTAGTTTAAAGTCTATTGTAAAACTTACAATTGTTTTTATGTAATGTTACCTCTTTACTTTTGCTTTTAGGAGCTACTTAAACATTTGGCTAATTTTATGCCTGTTTCCAAAAACGTGTGTATCAAATCCTTCAAAACCTAACTTTTTACTCATACTGGCTGATGATCTTGGTATTGGAGATGTGGGTTGCTATGGCAATGATACAATAAGGTATGAAATAAATTATTCCTTCCTGGTGAACTTCATAAAAAAAAAAAAAACCTACCGATAATACTTGGCATTAAAATTCATTATTAATTTATTCATTTATCTAGATACACTTTTTTTTCAAACTATGTACAAATGTTCTACAGTAATTCCTACTGGCGTCTTAATTATACAGGCATGCTTGAGAAACTTTCTGGGACTTAGAACTTTGCAAATGTGTCTGTGCACTGTACTTGTCAGGCATGAGTATAAGACATAAATTTCCATAATTCCAGGGTTGAAATATGAAGGAATGAAATCAGAATTTAATATCAGTTAACAACTCTAGTAGACTTATTATGAAATGACAGGTCAGTCTATGTGATACATTCATCTCTAGTGCAGTTACCAATCTGTATATAGATTGATTGAAAGAATGATGTGTCCTTGTTCTAGCCTATTATTGTCTTGGATGTTGTGTTGTGAACAGACTCCTGTTCCCTAAGCTGCATGGGATTTTGGTGTGGGATGTACCTGAGATACTTTGTCTTTTTCCCCTCCTTTTTTAAAAGTTATTAATAAAAACACCTATACCCATGGAAAACTCATTTCTAAGGAGTCAAGATATCTCAAAAAATACATATAAAACACAGAACTTTTCTAGCCGAGTTGTTGGTAAGCAGATTTTTGTGAATTTGATGGTGATATACTCAACAAAACTAGGAGGAGCAGTATACCATGAATTTCTATGTAATATGTATTTATCAGAGATGGGACTTTTCTCTTTAGGACCCCTAACATTGATGGCCTGGCAAAGGATGGAGTGAGACTTACTCAGCACATTGCTGCAGCAGCTGTCTGTACTCCAAGCAGAGCTGCTTTCCTGACTGGCAGATACCCTATCAGATCAGGTTGGGCCTCTCTCCAATGGTTTGCTGCAGTTAGTCTAGTCAGTGTTGATATTAAAAATCCCCTTAAATAAACCATGTTAAAGAACAGTTAATCTTGGGATTTGGAGTCTCGGTGAAATGGGCAAAAAATAGAGATGACTAATGATTGATTTCTATGGGAAAATCTCCATATAAAACACATTATGTGTGGCTAAATGACAACACAGAAATGGACAAAAATCCAAACACTACATAGCACCCAGAGGTAGAAAAAGAAAGAAGAAAATTGTGTGATGTTGTATGTTCAGTGGCACTAGGATTATATTAAATGTAATATTTTTAATATCTTGGCAAACCTTCTCCCAGTGAAATGTGCCAGGCTGTAGAATAGTTCTCAGTAATTGTGTCTTAAAACAGATTTACTTCAGCCATGTAAATTTATGACAGAAGACTTCAGCCACTGCATATAGCAGTAATAATCAGTGTAGCTTCTGATGTGATTCTGACTCACTGAAGGAGAAATTTAATAATGAACTGTACATTTCAGAAGTGTGTTTCCCTCACCCTGTAATCCTTTTGTTCAAGATCAAACTTATATGCTTTTTTTTCTTTGTTAACATCATATTTTGATAGAACTTTGATTGTAAGAAGTTGCCTAATATCCAAATGTAGGTGTCTTCCTGCCATTTGTAGACACCCCAGCATAGCGGAGGCATCTGCATTGGACTAGCATATGATGACATGGAACTTGGAAAAGACATAATTTTGGAGGTCAAGCACAATACCCTAGGGCATAGGAAATGGCTTATAAAAAGGCACTAGACTCAGGCAACTGAGTCCCATTCATTAGAAAGCACAATCTGAGAAGGCTGGCTTGTTTTATTTTAAAGACTATTATTCCTCTCTAGGCATGGCATCCAGCACTCAACGGCAGGTTCTCTTCTGGAATGGGGGTTCAGGGGGGCTCCCACCAAATGAAACTACTTTTGCCAGAATACTCCACCAGCAAGGTTATTCTACAGCACTTGTAGGTATGAAACAAAGAATGTTGCTGCCTTTTCATTGTTTGTTATTCTAGTTAGGTTACTTCTGTAAATACAGTTTTTGGTCAAAATGTCCAGGATCAGTTAAACTAGATTCTCTTGTATGCATAACTTTCAAAATCTGCAGGGTTTTTAGAACACCCTCCACAAGTCCAATGTGAGTACAGCATATCTCATAAATCCAAAATGAGGTGTGTGTAATACATAAATACACACTGCAAATGGAAGTAAATTCAAAGGAAAGAATCTTGTTTGCCCAGTACAGATTGCTTTAGGATGAACCAGCAGAGATATTCACTGAGAATAAAAATGAAAAATAAAAATTCTCTTTTATTAGAGAATAAAAATGTCATCTGCCAGTTGTCACTGAGACACCACAGTGGTCTTAATGATATCAGTTTCAGCACCGTGGTCTTAATGATATTGCCTTCAGCAAGGTTTTTAAAACTGTCTCTCACAACATCCTCATAGGCAAACTCTGGAAGAGTGGATTGGATGAGTGGACAGGGAAGTGAGTCGAGAACTGGCTGAACAGCTGATGCCAGAGGGTTGTAATCAGTGGCACAGGGAAAAGTTGTCACCAGTGGTGTCCCCAGGGGTCAGCACTGAGCCCAGTGTTGTTTAACTTATTCACCAATAATGAAGATAATTAGGGGACTGAAGCATCTCTCTTATGAGGAAAGGCTGAGGGAGATGGGCTGTTCAGCCTTGAAAAGAGATGGCTGAGAGGGGACCTCATCAATGTCTGTCAGTAGCTGAAGGGAGGATGCTCTCTGAGTCTGTCTCCATTCCACACCAGCTCCTCCCTTGGCTGTACCTTAACAGAGAAATACAGGCAAATACACCCTAATATTGGATTTAAGATCTTTGCTTTTTATTTCCAGGGAAGTGGCATATGGGTGTGAACTGCAAAACCCGCCATGATCACTGCCACCATCCTTTAAATCATGGTTTTGATTATTTTTATGGCATGCCTTTTACCCTTGTCAATGAGTGTCAAGGCACAGATGACCCTGAATTGGCCAAGTCTTTGCAAGATACGTATTGGTTTTACACTCAGATGATCATCCTTGCAGTATTTACTCTTGTGATTGGAAAATTTGCCAATTTATTCCCAGTAAAATGGAAAATAATCATCTGTCTGGCCATCTGTGGTCTCCTTCATTTCATCTCCTGGTTCTCCAGCTATGGTTTCACCAAGTACTGGAACTGTATCCTGATGAGAAACCATGATATCACTGAACAACCAATGAACCTACAAAAAACTACTTCTAATATGCTGAAGGAGGCAATTACATTCATTGAAAGGTAAGGAGGTGAGGAGTAGACTGGGGGGAACAAGCACTACAAAGGGGTCCTGGCCAAATACTGTGCCTTCTGCCAGTAGGAATAGAAAAATTATCTTAGGGTGATGAATACACTGTCACACAAAGTGTCATATGAAGTTAATGTTTTACAAACAGGAGAGTGATAATGAGTTTTGTGGGTTTGATTTATATTTTTTCTCTAAAGGCGTCCTTCATTTATTATCAGTAACCTCAACTGGAATTGAAATAACTGCTAGGTTTAAAAGTATTTGTGTGTTAAATCTGGCTATATCCATATTTCTGTTAGGATTTAGGGGTTGTGTGTTTGTTTTTTGAAGGAAATGTGAGGTAATATAAATTCCTTCTCTAAAACTTTGGGCATAGGTAATCTCAGGTTCCCAGGATAACCTGGCTTGATGTTGAAGTGATACAGTTTCACTGTGGGTGATATCTGCCTCTACCATGAGGACACCTCAGGTGCTCACTGATGCACATCCATGTTTAAGTTTAGGCAAGTGAGTCCTCCTCTGAATGTGTCAGTCTTTTGGCTATGACCTCTTCTAGTTGTTTATCTAATGTTCTGCACATGTCTTATTTGGAACTGGAAAAAGACAGAACCCATTACTATTTTGGTCTTAAAATATCTTTGAGGGGTATGTTTTAATCCCCTCTGCCTCCCAAAACCTCAAAGCTGAAAAGATGTCAAAATAAAAATTGTTTAGATCTCAACAATGTAATATAAATTAGGAGAGTAACTGCAATACCACTGTAATATTTTGGGTTGAGTGACAGTTTGAAGAGAAATGATTATTGTTTTCTTTTATTTCAGAAACAAGCATAGGCCATTTCTTCTTTTTGTTTCCCTTTTACATGTTCACACCCCTCTCATTACCACAGAGAAGTTTCAGGGAAGAAGCAGGCATGGCCTGTATGGAGATAATGTAGAGGAGATGGACTGGATGG